>CM055820.1:6539058-6569227 GCA_029582265.1 Zoroaster sp. YZ-2022
AAAAGCCTTTAAAAAAACTATCAGTCCATCAACGTACTGCTTAAAAAGTATCGATCCCATATCATGACGTGCCTTAAAGCTACTCGATCCCATCAACGTACGCTTAAAAGTATCGATCCCATAAGCGTACAACAAAAGTATCCGATCCATCAACGTACCTTAAAAGTATCGATCCCATCCTAACCTTAAAAAGTAAGATAAAAAGTACCTTTAAAAAGAGACTTTAAAAAGTGAGATAATGAATATATATTAATAGTTGTATAATAAAGATGGATACAACAAAATATTTATCGAAATGGACATTGGAAGAATTGAAAGAGTTTACGCGACAACATATTTACCAAATATTTCTCGTGAAAACAAGAAAAGAACTTCAAATTCAGAGTTTGTCTCGACACAAACTCAAAAGGTGTTCAGAAGGATGTAAGGTCAAATTAGGGTCAACTTTGTTTAAATATTTTGTGACAATTAACGATCATACAATGGAGCAAAATTTTTTTAATTTACCTCTTGTGGGTACTGAGATGATTTTTGAAATATTAAACTTTACGACTTCCGGTTTGGACAGGAGTGAGGTCAAATTAGGGTCATCTTTTGTAAATATATTTTGACAATTAGCAGTCTGTACAATGGTACAAAAATTGTGAATTTACCTCTTGTGGTTGTTGAGATATGATTTTTTTAAATATTAAATGCTTGACTTCAGTTTTGGACAGGAAGTAAGGTCAAATGGTGTCATCTTTTTGTAAATATCTTTTGACAATTATTGGTCACTGTACAATGGTATAAAAATTGTGAATTTACCTGTTTTGGTTGTTGAGATATGATTTTTTTTAAATATGAAACTTTGACTTCCGGTTTGGACAGGAAATGAGTCAAATTAGGTCTGCTTTGTGTAGATATTTTTCGACAATTAACAGTCTATACAATGGTACAAAAATGTCAATTTACCTCTTGTGGTTGTTGAGATATGATTTTTAATGATAAACTTTGACTTCCGGTTTAGTTAGAGTAAGAGTCAGAGTGGGGTCACCTTTTTGTAAATATTTATTGACAATTTACGATCTGAGCTATGTTAAAAAAATTGTTAATTTACCTCTTGTATTTGTTGTCTTATCATTTTTTTAAATATTAAACTTTGACTTCCGGTTTGGACAGAAGTAAGGTCAAGTGGGATCACCTTTGTGTAAATATTTTTCGACAATTAACAATCTATACAATGATACAAAAATGTCAATTTACCTCTTGTGGTTGTGGAGATATGATTTTTATTAAACATTAAACTTTGACTTCCGGTTTTGGACAGGAAGTAAGGTCAAATTAGGAGTCTACTGCTGTGTAAATATTTTTTGACAATTAACAATCTATTACAATATTACAAAAATGTCAATTTACCTCTTGTGGTTGTGGAGATATGATTTTTTAAACATTAAACTTTGACTTCCAGTTTGGACAGGAAGTAAGGTCAAATTAGGTCACCTTGTGTAAATATTTTTGACAATTAATAATCTATACAATGATACAAAATGTCAATTTACCTCTTGTGGTTGTGGAGTATGATTTTTTAAACGATAAACACGACTTCCAGTTTTGGACAGGAAATGAGAGTCAAATTAGAGGTCTGCTATGTGTAAATATTTTTGACAATTAACAATCTATACAATGATACAAAATTTCAATTTACCTCTTGTGGTTGTGGAGATATGATTTTTTTAAACGATAGCTTTGACTTCCGGTTTGGACAGTAAGAGTCAAATTAGGGTCCTGCTTGTGTAAATATTTTTGACAATTAACAATCTGTACAATAGTTATAAAAACATCCAATTTACCTGTTGTGGTTGTTGAGATATGAATTTTTACGTGCATACATATTACTTTGACCAGAGGCCCAATTTACATTCACCAACAGAGGGCGCACTTTTTTAGCGAACCCCAGAAAAAACCGTGTAGATCTTTCATTTGCAACGTAATCAAAACGTTTTAACCAATAAGAACGATTGATCCGAAATTCGATATCTGATGACCTAATAATGACGTTACAAATTATGTTTCATCTACGTGTTATGTTCTAAGTATGTTACTTAAGTTTCAAGTTCATGTAAAGTTTTGAAGTATGTGTTTTTTGTAGAACCAATCGATCCGGAAAGAAGGAAGGAGAAAAGAAAAAAAAAACTAGATGGCAGTGTTTGTGATAATACAAACACATGGGTGTTCAGTTTTGTCAGAACATTGATGACGACGTCAGAATGTTTTTAAAGAAAACTTTGCATCGATAGCTGATATATTAAACTTTGACTTCCGGTTTGAGACAGTAAGTAAAGGTCAAATTAGGTCATATTTTTGTAAACATTTTTGACAATTAACAATCTGTACAATAGTGGAAAGATTGTGAATTTACACCTTAGTTTATTGAGATATGAATTTTAAAATATTAAACTTTGACTTCCGGTTTGGTTGGGAAGTAAGGTCAAGTGGGGTCACCCTTTTGTAAATATTTATTGACAATTAACGATCTGTACAATGGTACAAAAAATTGTGAATTTACCTCTTGTAGTTGTTGAGAATATGATTTTTAAATATTAAACTTGGAAGCTTCCGGTTTGGACAGGAAGTAAGGTCAAGTTGGGATCACCTTTGTAAATATTTTTCGACAATTAACAATCTAACCACAATGATACAAAAATATTAATTTACCTCTTGTGGTTGTGGAGATATGATTTTGTTTAAACTTATTAAACTTTGACTTCAGGTTTGGACCAGGAAGTAAAAAGGTCAAATTAGGTCACCTTTGGTAAATATTTTTGACAATTAACAATCTGTACAATGGTGCAAAACTGTCAATTTACACCTGTTGTGGTTGTTGAGATATGATTTTACGTGCATACATAATTAGCACGACCAGAGCTGGGACCCACATTCACCAAATTACATTTTATACATAATAGGCGACCAAAACTGATTACATTTGTTTACCAACAGAGGGCACTTTTTTAGCGTTGAAAAAGCCGTGTAGTCTTTCGTTTGCAGCGTAGTCAAAACGTTTTTAACTAATAAGTATGATTGATCGAAATTCGATATCTGATGACCTAATAATGACGTAACAAATTATATTTCATCTACGTGTTATGTTCTAAAGTACCAAGGGCTGGGTTTTCAAGTTCATATGAAGTTTGCAAGTATGTGTTTTTTGTAGACAATCGATCGGAAAAGAAGAAGAAGAAGAAGAAAGGAGAAAGAAAAAAAAGAAAAAAAAAAAAAAAAAAAAACCAAGGAACAATAACAATAGGTGTTTCGCGCTGGCTCGAACACCTAAAAAAAAAACCGAACAAAAACAATAGGTGTTTCGCGCTGTAGCTCGAACACCTAACTAAAATTCAGAGTTTGTCTCGACACAAACTCAAAATGTAAGGAGGATGTAAGGTCAAATTGAGATGAACTTTGTTTAAGCCTTTGTGACAATTAACGATCTGTATAGTAGAGCCAAGAGATTTTAATTTACCTCTCTTAGTTATGATAGATTTTTTGAAATATTAACTTTTGGCACCGGTTTGGACAGGAAGTAAGGTCAAGTGGGGTCATCTTTTTGTAAATATATTTTGACAATTAGCGATCTGTACAATGGTACAAAAATTGTGGGTTTACCTCTTGTGGTTGTTGAGATATGATTTTTAAATATTAAATGCTTGACTTCCGGTTTACGGACAGGAAGTAAGGTCAAGTTGGTGTCATCTTTTGTAAATATCTTTTTGACAATTAACGGTCTGTACAATGGTATAAAAATTGTGGGTGCACCTGTTTTGGTTGTTTGGATATGATTTTTTAAATATGAAACTTTGACTTCCGGTTTGGACAGGGAAGTAAGGTCAAATTAGGGTCACCTTTGTGTGAATATTTTCGACAATTAACAGTCTATACAATGTTACAAAAAATGTCAATTTACCTCTTGTGGTTGTTGAGATATGATTTTTTAATATTAAACTTTGACTTCAGTTTCGGACAAAATGAGGTCAGAGTGGGGTCACCTTGCAGCAAATATTTATTGACAATTAACGATCTGTGCAATAATTTACAAAATTGTGAATTTACCTCTAAAAGGTAGTTATTGAGAATATGATTTTTTAAATATAACTAACTTTGACTTTTAGTTTTGGACAGGAAGTAGGTCAAGTGGGGATCACCTTTGTGTAAATATTTTTCGACAATTAACAATCTATACAATGATACAAAAAAATCAGTTTACACTCTTGTGGTTGTGGAGATGTGAGTTTGTTAGCTTGATACTTTGACACAGTTTGGAATGGAAGTAAGGGTCAAGTGGGGTCTGCTTGTGTAAATGTTTTTTGACAATTAACAATCTGTACAATATTACAAAAAAATTTTCAAATTTACCTCTTGTGGTTGTGGAGATGTGATTTTTTTAAACATTAAACTTTGACTTCCGGTTTGGACAGGAGTAAGGTCAGAAGTGGGGTCACCAACTGTGTAAATATTTTTTGGACAGTTAACAATCTATACAATGATACACAAAATGTCAATTTACCTCTTGTGGATTTGTGGAGATATGATTTTCTAAACATTAAACTTTGACTTCCGGTTTGGACAGGAAGTAAGGTGAAATGGGTCACCTTTGCGTAAATGTTTTTGACAGTGCTGTCCTGACACAATGGTTGCAAGCACGTCAATTTACCCTGTTAGTTGTTGAGATATGGTTTTACGTGCATACATAATTAGCACGACCAGAGCGGTGCATTCACCAACAGAGGGCGCACTTTTAGCGTTGAAAAAGCCGTGTAGATCTTTCATTTACAACATAATCAAAACGTTTTAGCTAATAAAGAACAATTGATCGAAATTCGATACTATCTGATGACCTAATAATGACGTGACAAATTATGTTTCATCTACGTGTTATGTTCTAAGTATGTATGAAGTTTCAAGTTCATATGAAGTTTGCAAGTATGTATTTTTTGTAGACAATCGATCCGGAAAAGAAGAAGAAGAAGAAGGAGAAAAAAAAAAAAAAACCGAACAATAACATTGGAGTTGCTCGCGCTGTAGCTCGAACACCTAATAAAGTTGAATAAACGCAGTTGGTACAACGCAGTTAAAAAGTATATAAATCAACATAAACAAAAGCCATTATATAAATTAAATTTGGTTGAATTGAAAAGGCGCGCTTAGCGCCTTTCGAAAGTATACAACGCCGTTACACGGCTCGGGAGCGAACGAGCAGTTGATTAAAAAGACTACATTAACGCTATTAAAAGGTTTTACGGTACAGAAGGGATAGTAGATCGTATCGAATAAATGAATCTACAGGTCGCTATTCCTCAACCTCTAAAAACAGTAGTTCTATATAAAAAGTTTGCATCAACGACGAGATGCGATGGGCTTTTTGCTCTCAATAGATTTTCAACTTCATTGATAAGAACTAATAGTGCATACCGCCTTCTCCATAAATTTTTAAATATAAAAAATAAAAATGATTATAAGTCACCCATGTAATACACACCAGCTGCTTTTTAACATGGTTTAAAAAGTGAGATAATGAATCGGTATTATATTGTTTGTAGGTAAAGATGGAGAGAACGATGTTTTATGTGTGTGAATGGCTTTTAGTTGGCAAAACCTTCAAGCAGTGTTTCCTTAGAATGAGTATTCGCCGATGAACAGTGTTCTATTACCCAGCTCATCGATGGCGTATTCGGGGAGGTAAGAGCGTACCACTTCCTTGCATAGATGTAAAATGGTACAAAAGAAAAGGCGGGCTCATTGTGCACGAAATGCACGAAGATATTAGAATGTAACGAGAGGAAAAAGCTAGACGTTCGTTTAATTTAGTGATGAAAGAATTGTTAGAAGAAATTTATAAATTTACAGCGCGATTGCTGCAGGCATTACAGGAGGAGGTCTATCGAACGTTTTTACACGTTCCGCCACTTCTCGCAGAAAGCGTAATTTTTGATTTTCTTCCTTTTTTCATCGTAATAGCTCTTGTTTATCGTCAAGCTACTTTTAAACTCAAAAAGTTTTTCTATAAAAATTTTTTTCTGCATTTACAAACATTAGAGTTTTACTTTTGTTTTAAACCGGTATAGTCGTTGAAAAGGTACACTCTTCAGCGACGGCGTTGACAGCGTTATGATTTTCTTTCATTTGTAATATTTATCTCGCTCTTCGCGCACGAGTACAAATTCTTCTTGATTTGATGTAACCGTCTTTGATGACTTTACTAACGTGGTTTTCGATCATGTGTTGAGTTTACTCAACCCTAAAAATTCGTATGTTCATCGTTTTTTTAGCTTTTTATACCAATTTATTTTTTTCACGTGCCTGAGAGCGAACGCCCCCCCCCCAAACCCCAAAGCTAAACGTTTCCAAAGCCTAATCCCACGGTGACGATATGACTGGTGGTGATACCTTTTTCCCGATAAGTGGCCCGGCCCCATACAACCAATTCGGCTAAAGTTTCTACTATATTACAAGCGTTGATGATTTTATTATATTTTTATATACGGACTTCACGTTCGTTTATTTCGGTTCGTAATTCTTTTGAATATCGTAAATTGTTTGCAATCGAAATGTTTTAGCGTCATTCGTCAATAAAGGTGATAAATTTTGGATAAAAAGTATATTAGTCGATTCTATAGGCTCGCTCATTATATGTTTTATTGTGTAAAAGATTTTAATTTAATGGAATATTTCTAACACCATTAACTCATAACAGATTCCTTCCAACTAAAGAGCGAATAAATTTATAGTTGTATATATTTAATTCACTTCGACATCATCTAAATTTGAAACGTAGTACAATATATATTCTAAATATCGTGTTTTATTTGTAAAACAAACTTTTCATTATTGATTACCACACGTGATGTTTCTTTATTATGTAATATTAAATTCCCGTCGAAGAATATGAACTATTTTCACCCACATTAAGTTTTAATATAGAACGAGAACAGACAACTCATCTCCAACATTATATGAATACCTACTGAATCTACGAGCCAAACCAAACCAACTACGAATCACTATAAAAAATGTACATACTCCAGGTTTACTAGGTTTGAAGGTACCCAAATTTAACATATCTTTTTAACTCGTTATTGTTAACATTTTTATTACTAGTACGCTTTGCGTCAACGCGACTGGGTTTACAAATGATCACCATATTTATTATACCCAGGTATTTAATTTGACGGTAAACTTGCTATTTTATATTGAAACAGATTTTTGAATTTGCTTGAACCGAAAAAACTAGCTTCGACAAAAAGCTTTCTAACGTTTCGCATTTTAAACACATTTCATATTTTTAAATGTTGAATTTCATGATCGAGAAAATAGAAATTTTCATCTCGTTGGGAGAAGGGAATATAATAAATGTTGGGAGCGTAATCGCGCGTCGCCTTGACCATGCCCGTAACGATACTACTATATATTTTTATAAACTGCGTAAAAATGCTACAATACGTAAACGACCCCGTAAACAAGAAAAGGGTTGTTCAAACATGTCATTGACCATCAAAATGCGACGTCGAATTTTTCGATCAAACCTAATCGCTGTAAAATTTCATCTCTGTTTAGATATCCCGTGATGTTTGTAACTTTTGATTCATCGCTAACAACGCTCGTTATACGCTTTAAAATCAGCGCGACTGGGTCCGTAAATACTCGCCATTTATATTATTTCTACATTTAAAATAATGGGGAAACCCGTGATTATGTATATCTCTTACTTTTGTATCTCTGCTCGAAAACTCAACTCCTGTTAAAAGTTCCCGACTCATAATTTTTTGTTAATGATTTTGTATATTGCGTACGTGTACATGCTTTCACCAACGACGCGTCTCGCAAAGGAAAAGCGTTTAAAAATTGTGCAGGGTTTTCCATTGAAATAATTATCAGTCTTAGTAGAATTTGATCACCAATGAATGTATAAAAATTCTAAAAGTTGTACGTCAATTCAATTTGTTATGTTGTATTCCCCGAAGCAATTGGGAATTCGCTTTTGCAAACCCCAATAAAATTAGCCAACCCAGATGTAAATTTAACGCTCCTTGTTCACTCGAGCTAATATTAACGATGTGTATTCACCCTTGGATTTATCGATTCTAGACGTTATCCAAGGCTCATCTTTTCTGTAATATCGATAATTTCGACAATGTTGTAAAGACCCGCTTCGATAAATTTTTTACTTCACCTTCCGATTGACCCACCGTGCAAATGTGATTTTTTCTCTTTTACGCACGTTGTAATATCCCACCCAAATGTTTGCGCTGTAATATAATCGAGAGATTATCTCGCCGATTATCGATAACGTTGTCTAATTGAATCGACCTCCTTCTTTACCAAATTTCGATTTCAAACGTATGATGACATTTTATTTATGTTTTAATATAATAAAATGACGTTTCCATTCAGCATTCGGAGTAATTTTACGTATTGTATCCAGCATCCGGAAAATTTTAAAGCGCCTCTCGATTTTAACGATAGCGATTTAACGAGTAAACATTTACGTAAAGCAAGAACGAGTTTTTGCGTTCGTTTTAATAATGTTTTCAACGACTACAAGCTGCCTCGCGTTAAAAGCGACGACGTTATCGATGATGATGAGTATTCTGAACCCGCTAAAATTTTATCAAAATCAAATAAATTTGTGGACGTACTGCGCAACATTGAGGTAAGCGGTGTCAGGTTATCAACATTTATTTCATTTAAAACCCCGATGATTCAGTAGTTTTTTAGGATTTCACGTCTATTATCAAATTAGACTGATTACTCAAAGAAACAAAGCTTGCCCCACATCTTTCAAAAATTTTTACGACGCGTTTGCCAATGGCCATAGATTGCAGTGAGCGCGTAAAAAAAAATATGTAAAGAATTTCATTTGTCGCAAAACACTAATTGGAAACAACGAGTCGATTTAAATTCAAACCATTTGGGAACGGCTTATTATTACGATAACGGTTACAAAGCGGGTACCTCAAACCTTCTGATACGATAAAAGTAGTAGTTTAACGTTATTTCTACCGAGGTGACCGATTACGATTGTTGCCAAAACCACGACTAAAATGAGTTTTGGAGATTTTTCCTTCGACCTATACGATCGCATTCATTTTCACAATCTTCAACGGAGCTCGCCTTGGTCAAAAATTTATATTATCTTTAGGGTTAGCTAAAGGTTTTACCCACGGACGTTGGTACGCAACAGCGAATAAACGACTCGTTAAGAACGTTCGTTTACGCGATTTTGAGCTCAAGCGCAAACTGAAAAGCACATTTTAGCAGGTGGTACAGGTTTAGACAGCGCAACCAAAATAATTATAAATAGGGAACCCGAAGCAGAAATTGACTCTCCGGTCGATTTTACACAATCTAGTATATCTAACGATATCAAGATATGTTTACAATACAATACTCGCAGTCGTTTAAACTTTGTCTGGGAGAAAATTTGCCACGATGCTCTAGCGATGAATTGCGATAGAGCGATTACGCCACATACAACACATAATCTATTAATCGCGACGAGCGGTTTGTCTTTAAGGTTCAAATTTAGATACAAATTCAACGCCCACTATTCCTCCTCCTATTTTGCCTTTACAAACGCAACTACAACAACAACAACAACATGTAGAAGATGAAAATATGAGCGATTGTTTGGCGCACGCGCAAAGACGCTTCTCGCACAAGCGCTCTTTAGAAGATACGACGATAAAAAGACGATACGCCGCGCAAGCGCTCTCTTTTAGAAGAAAGATACGCATCAAGAAGAAAAATTCTTTAATAATTGGTTTTGCGATTTTAACTGGTGTAGGTGGAAGTATATGATTTACGAATTGTTACGCTGACGTACGTCACCGTAACATTTTCTGCGTATAAGCCAAAACTACTCCGACCCGCTTGTCGCCAACCATAAAATGTTCCGCCGTCCACGCGATAATGCTTGGAAGCCGTTTAATAACCAACTTGCACTATGTCACTACAAATAATGGCCAACCAAAGCGGCTGAAAGCTTTCGCTCCAGTTTAGATGATAATACATTCGCTAGATTTTTTAATCGTTTTTTGTATCACTCTTCTTTACGTCGCTCGGTTCTGACAGGTGTGGTTTTAGTGATGGTGCAGGCGTTGGTTCTGGCGTGAGCGGTTTTGGGGTATAACTGCACTAACCGATCGATTTGACGATAAAGCGATGGTCATACTAAAAACCGTGTTAATATGACGATCGTTACGCCTTTGTCTCTCTAAAGTTTTTAATTTTTATCTCCTAACGTAATATCTCTTTTCTAACATTTTTTGAGCTGTTTCTTTAATTCTATTGAATTTGACTACAGAAGAATATAATCATGCGCATCTATTTGCTCTACGACGAGAGATTTTTTTTATCATCTGCTGATTGTCACCAATTCTTGGACGATACTTTTTTATTGATTTTTATATCAATCTCTCTTTCTTCAGCGTCGCTAATTGCTTCTTTCATATCATAAATTCTTTTGGTTTAACGTTTTTAATTTTTTAAAAAAGATACAAGTTGTTCGCCTCGACTCTGTAGTCATGATTTTTATCAGAGTGCTTCTGTTTCTCGCCATTCTATGTTTAATTCTGTTTGAGTGTTTTTTGATCTCTCGAAAGAGCCATTTCGATAGCTTCTTGAACTCGTATTGATTTTCTACGCGTTAGTTGAGGTATAGATGGTAATTTTCTACGACTAGCAAACTTACCATCTGAATCTAGTATAAAATCTCTGGATTTGTTTGAGCCTCTGGATTTTTACCCCAGATAGTTTCATTACTACCGTCTGGTAGGTAGTATATCCTTTCTGTCTGTTTCACCCATAATGTTAGTAGAAATAGGTACATGTTAAATAAAGCCAAATCACCTTCCCAGTTAAACCTTTGATCGAACTTAATTTTAAAAATCCACCCGTTTTAAATTATTTAATCCGTGGCTTTTCTGTATTCTTTATAAAATAAAGTAAACCCACTTTATTTTCATTTTAGTTTATCCTTTGAATCTTGTATAGTCTTTTATAGGTTTAAAAACCCATACTTGCATAAAATCATCACGACTATATCTTTACGTAATCTATTTTCTTGAGTAAAGTCGGTGTACTAAAAGAAGTTTCTTTGTTCCATCGGAATATCACCAAATTGTTATCCACGCATTCATCATCCAAATATTCGTCATCTTCTTTCGGGTTGATTAAACATTGGGTCTAATTCTCATATATGGGTGTCCTCCTTCTTCCATTTTATAATTACCATTTACATCTTTTTTAATAGTTTATAACTCGCGTAACCAACTACACTCTACCCTAATACGATAAATACACCCTCCCGTTTTCTTGATCTTCCTTCTAAAAACGTAAAAAATCTTTCTAATCGCGGTTCTTACGTAAATCTAGAGATAGTAATTTTACATCGGTATTTTTGAAACTCGCGAATATTCTTGCATCGCTTCGTTAATGTTATTAAACGTTCTTATCGCGGCTCTCGATTCTTTTTGTGGTATTTTCTCATTTAAATAATCTAGATATTTTAAACGCTTTTTACTAAATTCGTCTCTAACTTTCAAAGTTGTTCTATCGCCAACCGTCAGTGTCGTTTGCGATGTTATCGTTCTGCGTCATTTGCCACCGTAAATTCACTAAATAAAAAATTCGATCCGGTAAACGCTAACGCGTTGATTACCGCGCCTCCAACCATCATCGCTATAGATACCATTTATAATCAACAACTATAAACATTAAAAAAAATAGTGTTGTTAAATATAGTTTTTACAAACATGTAAAATTATTATATTTACAAACATGTAAAATTATTATATTTACAAACATGTAAAATTATTTATAGTTGCTAATTATAGAATATGACTAATAATACGTACGGAATACGCTCGATCCACCCACAGAAGACCAAGAGAGCCTCGAGGTGTAAAAAGGAATGCGCCAAAAAAGTCGTCATTACAAACAATCCAGTACCATAAACGAAAATCAATTGTTGACGGTCTGTTTTTCCAAATTTAGGAATGAACGACGTCATCGTTCCGAATACAACGCGATTAGCTTTCAACATTGAACTCGTTGGCAGACGATGAAAATAGAACGTTGGTCAAAATAGGTAGATGCATCGTAAAACATATAATAATTAAAATGGAAGGAAACGAAATATTTAGTTTAGACGATGCGGATGTATTCAATTGTTTTAAAGACGAATGGCTGACCAAAGATCAACGCGAAAATTTAGCGTATCAAGGAATAGAAGATGTAAACGTGACTAAAATAAGAATGGACGCTAGCGATAAAGATGTAACCGCAAACGGCGGAAAAGATAAAGCTGTCGCAGACGCGTATAAAAATAGATATCACATTCCGCTCGATTTTGAATTGTTGACCGATCATCAACCCTACTATCAGTCGGGCATCGGAGATCGATTGACTTACGAACTCGTGTTTAATAAATTTAGTAACGTAATCAAAAGCACCGACGATGACGCGAAATATGTCATAAATAATTTTTTTTAGAATTTGAGGTTGTTCATATGCCGGAACTCATAGATCAATTAGAAATCAATACAGCGATAGAACGAGTATATTGTTTGATCGCGTATTGAGACAGAGAGTAACTACGTTAAACAAAAAAGATACAATGTGGAATATAAATTTAAATACTCCGGCAAAAAGTATGAAAGGAATATTGTTTCTATTCAAAGAACCCAACGTGAAAGAAATCAACAAGTTTTATAATCCGAAAATAACAAAAGTTAGTATTACCATCGAAGGCGTTCCCAATCAACTCTACGCGCACGGAATGAAAAGATATCAACAATGGGAAGAGATTTCAAAATATTTTGGTGATTCTGAGAAAACAACACGCTATACGAGTTGTGGCTTCAGACTTGGCCAACGTCAAAATAGCGAATTATTATCAATAAATACGGTTTATTTTAGATTTAAGAACGAGTACCGATAATGTATTACACGGAAGCGGAAGACGAGTGCAAACTTGTCTGAAGGAATTACCATTCAAATTGAAAAGAATCGAAGAGAGGCGGGGA
Organism: Zoroaster sp. YZ-2022; assembly: GCA_029582265.1. Taxonomy (NCBI): domain Eukaryota; kingdom Metazoa; phylum Echinodermata; class Asteroidea; order Forcipulatida; family Zoroasteridae; genus Zoroaster; species Zoroaster sp. YZ-2022. The sequence continues at coordinate 6,552,117 of CM055820.1, forward strand.
ACTAAACATGTATACTTTTATTATCATGGACGCGCAACTAAATATTAGAAACTCGCGTTTCGAATCGGTCGATTATTAACTCAAAGGGGTTACTCATAGAGTGAATATTTAAAAACGTTTAATAAAAAAGAAAATGTACCTAAATATCCACACGCCGCGTTAATTTGCGGACAAACGGGATGCGGTAAAACTGAATTTGTTTTAAATTTATTACAAAATAATATTTTAAATATTTTGAAAATATCGTTATATGCCCCACCATTTTCAACAATGATGTACAAAAATAGAAATGGGTTCTAAACGACGATAACGCACGTTAACGATTTAAACGACATATCGCTGAATAGGGCTATACAAATTTATAGCGACGCTTTCAAAACGGAAGAAACGTTGTTTATTATAGACGATTGCAGCGCGAATAAAAACAGTTGCATTATAAAAATAACGACGAGAATAATAAATATATGATCACGCAATTGGCTTTAGCTTGAGGGTAGACACGTATGACACAGCTGTTGACTTTTCGCAAATATAATAGCGTATTGAAAGATTTTAGAGAACAACTCAATGGGCGTGTTTATTTTATTGTAAAGATAGAGACTCATACGAGAATTGTCTTAGAAAATGATGTTGTACCTACGAAAGAGTTGAGAATGGAAATTCATGAAAATTAAAACGAGTTAAACACCGTAAATTAATTTTAAAAACGGATCAACCTACCGGTTATGAAATACGTGACTGAGCGATTACCGTCAAGTCGTTGGCGATCTTCTCATAGGTTAAGGTAATTGTTAAGGGTAATTGTTAAGGGTAATTGTTATGTGTAATTGTTAGGGTAATTACCAGGACAAGGGTACTACTCAGGACAAGGGTACTTACTCATAGGACAAGGGTACTACTCATAGGACAAGGGTAATCACTAGGTTAAGGGTAATTACTCATAGGTTACCTCATAGGTTAAGGGTACTACTAGGACAAGGGTAATTACTCATAGGTTAAGGGTAATTACTCATGGGTTACTCATAGGTTAAGGTAATTGCTCATAGGTCGTTTCAATCTCGCATTTTAATAAATATTATAAAGCATATTTATAAATATGAAGCTGAACGAGTGCAAGTTTTATTTACGAATATATCTGTTGAACGAGTAAAATGATTTTATATATAATCTATAACTGTAAATAACGCGAAAGAAAGACAAGAATTGGTACAAGTTTTAAACGAGAATACTGAAAAGTAAAAATATATTTACGAATATATCTACCGAACGAGTAAAAGATCTAATGTTAAATTTAACGAGCTTTTAAACGTCGATGGGTTATCTAAACTAATTATTGGTTTTTATTTTTTATAAATTTAATCGATTATTCTTCGAGTACGTATAATAAAATGGAAGAAGTACATAAGCTATTAAACGAAAATATACAGACGCCACTGTTAACGACGTTAGCGTCAACGACGATAGCTTATTGTTGAAAAAAATTACGTCTTTATCGATCGTAGTTGGGGAGACTCGAGCAAGTATTTCGAAAAGAACTAATGTTAGCGATATTGAAACTTTGAGCGAGCAAGAGCGAGAAGCATTACACACGCAATACGAAACTAAATTAGGTCGTGATATTACTCGTCTTTAGGTAGTTATAACGCTATACGCGCAAGTATTAGAAACAAGTTTAAACCGTATTGATTTGTACGGCCATAAATTTCAAATTGATGATGAAGGTAAATTAATTTCAGATTTAGAAAAGATCCGTTCATTAATAGCATGCTTAGTACAGTGGGGTGCGAAATATACTACGGTATGGTTTTTCCCGCTCCGCTCAGCGTTTCGCTGATTTCAGCAAAACATTTAAAAAGAAAAGAAAAGTTAAAACATTATCTTCAACTGATAATAAAAGCAGTGGAAACCAACGAGCAAACGACTGTGCCGAAGGAGATTGCGCAATGGAACCAACGCCAAAGACCATTACCCAACCAGCGACCGCTAGGTCAAAAAAACCCAAACAGAGTTGCGCCGCCGAAAAAGACTAGCCAAAATTTAACAAAAAGAAAAACACAACTCGCTAAACCCGCGAAAAGCGTTAAAACGTCTCGCGATAGCAAAGGTTATAAAGAAAACAACCTGATGATGAGTGATGGAACGAGTTACAGCTATTATATAGCTATTGGTTTAGCTATTGAGGTATCGCCTATTTCTTGTTTGAACAAAACTCGAAACCAACATTTAAAACGAACCCGTTAAAACTCGCTAGAAACCCGTTAAACTCGCTAGAGAACCCGTTAAACTCATGCATTTCACCCACCCACCACGAGAGAACTAAATGTTTTGAAAATGATAAAAAGTGTTTTTTTTTTTAATATATATATTTAACGATTATAACATGTCTTCAATGCCTATAAATACGAAAACGATCGCCGATACAGTTTATCACAGCTCAGTTGTTTTTAGTCATTTTATAACATGCTCGGTGAAAAAATAAAAAATGAAACCAGCCGATTTGAAAATTGGATATAAAAGACGGTTAAACTAACTGAACGATTGGATTAAGCGGTGTGACGCAAATGTGGTTAGTTAAACAAGGAATTTTACCAAACTCTATCATGCCCGCCGAATAATGTTGAGAATAGAATAATATTTATAAACATTAAATGGATGAACGAAAACTATCAAACGCTTATTATAGTCCACGAGGATACTACAAAGGTCAAGATGCAATCAAATTTGGCTAAAGAAACGAGAGTAATGTAAGACCTGTTCGACAATGGATAAAAAAGCAAGCGCTGTGGCAAATTTATTTACCCTATCCTAAATATATTCCGAGACCAACTTTCAAATAGTACGCTCGAAAACCAAACGAGGTTCATCAAAACAGACTTGTTGTTTCTTCCTCATGATGTAATCGGTAAAAGAACTTTCAAGTACGCGCTAACGGTCGTAGATGAAGCAAGTAGAATGTCATGCAGTACCTTTAACCGATAAAAACCTCTATGATGGTTGGTAACGCTTTGAGAAAAATTTATAAAAGGTAGACCGTTAACTTGGCCTACACGTTTAAAAGTTGATCCTGGAAAAGAATTTATGAGTAGCGTTAACGTAATAATGAGTAAACATAATGTAAAAAAAATTAACGAGGTGAAGCTGAATCATAGAGCTCAGGGTATAGTGGAGCGGTTTAATAAAACGTTGGCTGAAAGATTATTCAGCCACCAGTACGCTAAAGAAATGTCGAGTGCAACTGTAAATAGAGAATGGGTTAAAAGATTGCCCGCGGTCGTAAAAGCGTTAAATAATACAACAACGCGTCTTATAAATTTAAAACCAAAGACGCGATTAACACGTAGCGTCGAGCAAAATCCAGCATCACCCATGCGAGTTGTAAATGAAAAAAAAGAATCTAACAAAAGCCTAGTTTCGGCATTTTACACACCCGGTGAAGCTGAAAAAGATACGAGACGTAGAGCCACAGATCCTATATGGAGTTTAAAATTTATAGAATATCTAAAACGATGAAAAGGTGCGGGAATCAACCATATGTTGTATTATTTAGCTCCTGCGTCGCCAGGCGTGAAAGAGGCCCCTGCTCGTAGTTTTGTAAGAGAAGAAATACAAAATTATTCCTAGAGATACAATGAATCCACCAATCGTTAAACGTTAATCAATCATGCGATGACCGTAATCATTCAATCATGCGATGACCGTAAGCTCAGTGTGTATTCCGTTTTCTAAAATATGTCTTTTGTGTCTAGAGGAGATAAGATATTTTATTTATTCGAGTTGTATAGTCTATGGTTTACGCCTAATAAAATTCATAGGTGATGTAGTAGTTTTAAACGATAAACTTTTATATCGCTCGTGTTTAATATCTTGTTCTAAACTTGTCTTTTAACTCCTTTAGCTTTTCTTATTTCAGCTTTGTCCAAAGTAAGTATCGAATACATTTTGGGTCTTAAACAAACAACTTCAGAGTTACAGTTTTTGCGCACTCGTCTTTCATTTTACTGATCACTTTTTGTTTTTTTTAGAAAACAGAAATGACTCTGTCGTAATTACTAAAATCGTATAAATGTTTGTCTTTTTCTATATCTTTGTAAACATCTTTCGTTTTAATTTCCAACAATAAGCTATCCGTATCCGGTGTCAAATCAACTCACAATCGTTACCGTATTTTTGCTTTAAATGATTGTAATAGAAATCGTACATGTGAACCTTGATAAATCCAGTATCTCATTCCTACATAAATCCGGGCGGTTGAGTACGAGTTTCGTTTTGCATGTGAATAGCCACTGTTCGTTATCGAAAATCTAGCCTCTGCAAAATTCGGTTTCGCGATGAGCGAACGAATTTGATTTTCCGCTTTTTCATCGTTTAATCAACGCAAATTTACGTTAACGCGATTTCGTACATTTTCCATCGTTTTACCAAAACCAATTGTTCATCAGTTTAAACAAATCTTTTTTAAAAATCGTTTCTTGCATCTTTTCTTAATCGCGTATTTAAATCAATGTATGATTTCATCCAACACGATTCGTCAAGTTCTAAAACTTTATGAATTTTAGTTAGTTTCATGCCGAGTTGTGAGTACAATTGTAAATTATGATAATGAAGCACGTAGTTTTTCTTGTCGTATAAATTTGGTACTAATTTAACAACGTTTGGAGCCGGCTTGCCGGTTGGTAAAAATCTTTTGATAGTCGCTCATCCATTCTTTCTGGTACTATCAAGCTCTGGCGCGAGTGGAAACGCGTTGTGAGAATCGTGTAAATTTGGATATACCCTAAATCAACTTGTAAAATGTATCCTTTATTTTTTTAAACCCTCGCCAGGTTTGTTAATTTGTTTTCGCTCAACCAATTAAAATTACCGGTCGGTAAAGGTTGACCATGGCGTAACCGTATAAATTATTAGCGTCCAAGCACGTAATGTAACTCGACGGTTTCGATTTGTCGTAATCGTCTAAATATACATTATTACTTTAGCGTATTGTTTACTCACCATGCACGTTCCTCCGCGCGTGCCTTTTCAATAAACAAATGCATGTTCACATTGGTAAACAATTTTAAAGTTTGTTTCGAATGTTTTAACAAACGTCCCAACTTAGCCCAGGACTCGTATAATAATTAGCAGGATCCCAAATCGTAATGTTTCGTGCAAAAGTATTACGAAAGTTTTCAAACACATCCGCCAACAAACAAGTATCGGTACGCTTTTGTACAAATCGTGATAATCACCCAAGTTTTTTACAATCAAACTTACAAAACGTTTTAGCATGCTCGTATTGAGAGGTGGTAATGTGTTGACAGTTTAGACTACTGTAAAAGATTCTGAAAGGAAGTTGCGTTTCTTTGAAACGCTCGAAAGAGTCCATGTACTCGTAAGGATAATGCCCTTGCGCAATGAGATTGAATTTTTCTACATTTGGTTCGAGTTTAGTCGTAATCGGAAAGAATCGTTTGATTTACGAGTTTGTCCAACGAACTAGTAAAATTGAGCGCTGTCTATAACCGTAGTTGATTAATACTAAAAGAAATATACTTTTCGATATTGTTTGAATACACGTTAAATTTCCTTGCTGAGACCAGCGGCCTGCATAATGAGATGAGAGTCGTAACCCCAAATTATGAAATACGACCGAATAAAAGTTTTGTTTGGTTTTTAAACTCAGTTTTAAGTTACAACAATTATGCCGCGCCTCTATATTTTCCGGTAATGTGACAATGATCTCTAACTCGAGTAAACTTGTTGTCATCACGCGAAAAACTTTTTCGCATATCCAACACTCGCTCGCGTTTTGTAATTTTTTACATTTTCTTTAGTCATGTTTATTTTTTTAGGATTTTTAAATATCGTATTAATCTTTTCTTCTTCTTTTTGTAATTCATCTAAAAAATGTTTAGCCGCATCTTCTCCCCTGTACGTAACGGGGGAGCTACTTGCTCCATCGCAACAAACAACGATGTAAGAATAACCGCAAACGACGTGTTCTTGTTGTTTTTTAGTATTGGTAGAGTTTTCGTCAACAATCTTTACGATAATGCTTTCAAAGTCGGCGTATATTACGAATGGAACTCGCATCTTTTTATGAAAATTTATAAACTTTATTTTTTTTAGGCATTTAGTCGTTGGTCAACTTTTATTCCTTGCACATTTTTTCGTGGTTTCAAAACGCCCACGTTTTTGCAAACATCTCAAACAAAATACTTACGGTTGTGATGGTTCGTTCAAAGCAATAAGCAATTTATTCACATCTTTAATCCAAACGTAGTGAGATCTGGTTCCTTCTTTTCTTCTTGTTGAATCAATAATAAATTTATGCGATCATCTCTGCCGGTTACTTCAATTTGATAAACCATTGTCGTTTTGACTCCTGTCGAAAATTTATGCGATCCATCCGCTGGCCATATTGTTTTTGTTTTTCACCGTTTAATTGGCTGATTGGTGTAGGCACATCAATGTTATTAAAATTAAAACCATCATCCGTCGGCCTGTTCTATCAACGTGATCGTTCGCGGGGAGAGCGAGCGCTACGTAAAGCCCATCGCAAACAATCGTCGTCTTATTTTACGTTGTCTTTATTTTTACGTTGATATAAGAACCTCCTTAGTTTCATTTCTTTTTTTTTCTAAAACTTGAATTTGTGGAATTGTCGTATCGAGTTCATTTTCGATATTGTTTAAATTCAATAAAACAACTTGCTTTTTATCATGAAAACTCGATGTGGTAAAATCGTCTGTGCTGCCCAAGTTTTCTTTACGTAATTTAATTCGTATAAATATCATAAACTTGAACGCTTTAAAATCCTGTAAGTCTTTAGTCAACTCGGCGATAATCTTTGGTTTTACAGATCTCCAAAAAACATTTAAATCTTTTTCTTTGCTGTGATTCAACGGAACAATCATTAAATGTCTGCGTAAATATCTACCACCGTCGATCGGTGGTTTAAATTTCAACTCGGTTTCTGTACCGTAAAACCTTTTGATAGCGTTAATATAGTCTTTAATCAACTGCTCGTTCGCTCCCGAGCGTGTAACGGCGTTGTAAATTTTTTTTGAGCGCTATCCGCCTTTTCAATTCAACCAAATTTAATTTATATAATGGTTTTGTTAATGTTGATTTATATACTTTTAACCGCGTTGTACCAACTGCGTTTATTCAACTTTATTCTTTTCTGTTTTTCACGAGAAATATTTGGTCAAGGCGTTGTCGTAAACTTTCAATTCTCCAATGTCCATTTCGATAAATATTTCACGTTGTATCCATCTTTATTATACAACTAGATAATATATATTCATTATCTCACTTTTTAAATCCTCTTTTAAAGGTAGGTGCTTTTATCTTACTTTAAGGTTAGGATGGGATCGATACTTTTAAGGTACGTTGATGGGATCGATACTTTTAAAATACGTTGATGGATCGATACTTTTTAGGTACGTTGATGGGATCGATAGTAGTATGTGATGAGGATGTTGATTCGATATAAGAAATATCACTTTTTATCAATTGATATTAAAGTGTTATTTTTATCAGTTTTACTTTCTTATCATTCGATTGTAGCGCTTATAAATAAACAAAACTCTTTACCTGTTATACGGGTTTATTTAATCTCAATAAAGAGGAGATTAAATGTACTCGTACGCTTTAGCGTATTTTAATAAAAATGATTACTCTTTTACTCAGTACGAGTTTATTTTAATCTCACTCTTTGTGAGATTAAAATGTACTCGTACGCTTTTAGCGTATTTAAATAAAAATGATTACTCTTACTTAAACTCATTTTTTATTAGAAATTCATTTCAAAAATATCATTTTATAGGATGGGGTCGGCATCCCTCATCTGACATACTACTCGACGAGTCCGCCCCCTCGATCCAATCCTAGCTCCTTTTCGCTAGCTCTACGCGGTATACGGTGTCAATAATCTTGAGCTGCAACTATATGAGCGCCCCTTGTTGTCCTGTGATCCAATATTATGCTAGACAAGTCTCAGTCGATTGACTATATATTCACGTCAATGAAAAGACTGGCATAGCCAATTTTTGGCAGAAAAATCTCTTAAAATCATAAGTTTCAAGATTCTGTTTTTAAAACGGATATTGTACAGCATTGAATCACATTCGTATTAAGGAATTCATAGCCCTTGAAATAATCTTTTGGTAACAATATAATTTGTTTTGGGAAATATTTATTTCAGGTAATATTGACTTAAAACTATACATGATGCTGGGTAACATGTATGAATTCGATAACACACTTGGAAACATTCTTGATACATCATGTAAGAATCTTTGACCAACCTTTGGGATGAGCGTAAGATGTTGTTGAATGCTATAAATTCATGAATTAATTGACAAGTTTTCTGTTCTATCTATATGTCACGCTGCATGTTTTTTTCCCTTTTCTTTCTTTTTTTATTCTTGTGTACTTTACTAGTGTTTTGTATTTTAAGTCTTAGTTTATATTTATTGTTTATGTTTTGTACCATGTTTACACATGGAGGTTAAGGATGCACCGTCTTTGACGTGTGCCACTGATTTGAAAGTGTAACCCCAATAAATTGATTGATTGATTGATTGATAGCATCATGGGCCATTTATTCTCTTTATAAATAATCGTAAATTTGTAGAAATCTCAACTTGTGACCTCATATGACCTATGACATATTGAATTTGTCGCCCTCTATCGGCCTCTTTTGCCCTTCATCCAAATAGGGTAAGTTACGTTGAAAATACTGGCCAAAATCCTCTATCATCGTCATTTTACATTTATGAGAAGGGTAAATAACATCGATTTCGTTTTAAGAAATCATCATTGAGCATGATAATTAATTTTGTTGTTTGATCCGTGTTCTTAATTTCAGCCTAAAACAGGCAAGATGGGCGACGTCCGGCGAGATGGTGAGTCCACGTTCAGTGCAGTTTACATGGTCACGGTGCAGTTACTCATTGCACACGAAATTGTATTTGGAATCTGTGATGAAAACCAGTGACATAGCATTTTCTGAAAGGCCATGCTATAAATCGCAGCTAAACTTGAAAGAGTTATTAAATGAGTGGAAACACAATATTTAAATTTCAAGGAAAAGAAAATGGTAGGGCCACTAAAAAACTAGGGGGTCCTAACATTTTCTAACCATTCCCATTTGGACTGTTGAGTTGACTGTTGTTTTACATTAGCCCCCAGTATTATTAACTTAATTTAGGCCTTGGCCTATGTTAAGTTCAAACTTGCTTTATTTAATGTGTCACACAGGCTGAAAATAGGCAGATTCATGAAAATTTGAAGTTGCTTCAAATGCTTTTAAATGTCATATCACTGGATAGAGCAAAAAATTAGAAAGAAAATGAGAGGTCAATGGTCATGAAAGGTTAACCCTATCCCTATGCAAAGTTACGAATCTTTGTTGATTTAAATATTTGGTCATTTTAAGGGCCAGTTTCATTTGAAAAGTTGTGACCGAATTTGCCTGCAATGTATCCTTGTAGTTGTACTAACAAAGTGTCTATATAGCATGTCCCCCTTTTATAAAAAAAAAAATCACATTGAATACCAAAATCCACCCCGAATCAGCGTGTCAAATCGCCGATTGCGGTGATTTTTTTTTTTTTTTTTTTTGCCGTCGGGTCATTTTGCACAAGTTGCACTGTTTTTTGCGCCAACGTTACAGTTGGCATCGACTGACCAATTAAGATAACCACGATGTGTAGTATCCATTTAATAATACCAGAAGTGACTACAACATCCGTGAGACTACCCCTTTTATACCATGAAAGTTGGACAAGAAATTGGCAAAACATCGAAATTCAGTTGCCTGTATTTCCAATCTAAAGGTTTCGTTGCTGATTTTTTTTTTCATCGACTGCATAATTTAGTGCTCATAAAAATGGCTGTCCAGGAAAACATTGAAGCCTCATCAGCGTAACCAGGCACCAGCGATATTGCACCTATGCATTTTCACGCATTATCGGGTGCGTAACGTGGCAACTTTCGGCGGGTCACAACTTTGACAGAAAAAGGGGCATGAAAAATACGCCACCATCGGCGTTCGTGAATCTGCCTACTGAAAAGTAATTGGTTGCTTTTGGACCAGGCCCTATGTGTCCAAACATGTTGCAATACTAACGTTACTTAGACAGTCAGTTTCAAAAATCAAAAGGAAAGCATAACTCATAAGACGTGGATTTGGACAAGTTGGAAGTAACCATGGTCAGATGTCATGAAAAAAAAGTTTTACACATGTTTGTAGATATTTTGGTTTAGATTGCACAATCAGTAGCAATTTAATACAGTCAGACCACAGACTTTGATTTAGATATGGTGGTTTCAACTACAACACTGAATTATGTGTACCAATATTAAAAGTCCGAGGTTTATTATTTGAAATATATCAAACCATTGTAATAATTCTGTGTTTTGCTTTGTTCCAGCACCAAGCTACTGTAAAAACAAACCTTACCCAAAGTCCAGGTTTTGCCGGTAGTGTTCCAGGTAATTATCACTGACTTACGTTGTTTACCCTGTAGGATTTTGGCTAGAAAACCATCCCAAATCCTCCAAAATCCATCAACATGCAGTAAAAGGTACCATCTATGGCTTGGCTATACACAGTCCTGAATCCAATAAAAGCAGCCGTTGGAGTTTGATGGATTTGGTATACTGGCTATGATGTGGAGTACTGAATCCATCAATCGGGCAAACCAGGAGGATTTTGGGAAAGAATGTCGATCCCACCGCCACTTTTAGGGTTTGAATTTTTTTGCAACCACTAACCAGTTAAAAATTATTCTATCAATTTTTGGTGGTACAGAAAGTTTAAAACTATCTTTAAAATCCACTTTTATGATAGTTTTTGGACTTTATTTCTTCTAAAATATCCTCCTTCAGAAAATAGAAGAATCCTATTATAGTTGCTATCATACATGTACAATGACCATGTTGGTCACTAATGGGGAGATGACAAGATCAGACTGACATGACTGAGGAAGTCATTGTATACCAAAATGCGTGATTTTTCATGAAATAAATATCCTGGAATAATTTTGAAGTATGTCCATCATCATCTATACGTTCTCCACCTTACTGGGTAGGTAAGATTACATTATTGGTTATATTGATGAGAAAAAGTATGGTCGGATACAACATTCTTCCCGGATTTTGAGGATTTGGGGTAGTTGGGGTTTTAAAGAATAATTTCTTTAGCTGTTTTCAATAGAATTTCTTAGTTCTCGAAGTATACCATGACATTTTTACCAATAATGTAAGTGGTTGTAACTCTAAATGACTCATCATGAATTTCTTTCCCGGCAGATCCCAAGATCCGTATCTTTGACTTGAGCATGTTAAGAAGGCACGTGTGGACGATTTCCCTGTGTGTCCACCTGTCGGATGAGTTTGAGCAGCTGTTCGCGAGTGTCCTGGAAGCTGGCCGATTGCGCCAACAAGTACATGGTGAAGTTCATGCAAAGATGCCTTCCACATGCGGATACGTTTGCACCCCTTCCACGTTGTGCGCATCAACAAAATGTTGTCGTGTGCTGGAGCTGATAGGTAGGCTGGTGTTCGTTAGCCTGAAGATCTGACACCACGCTTTGAGCTAGAGGCGCGTGAATTACGCCAGATCCTGGCCATGTGTCTGCCATGTTTTCCCCCGATGCTCAACTTTGACCTTGGTTGGTGGTAGCGCGACCTCAAGCGTGATGTCAGATTACACTGGTCTACAGCCAAAAAGCTCGAAACAAATGAAGTCAAACTTGACTAATTATGGGTCACTGAGAATGGAAATGATGCTTAAAATTGTTGATTGGCTCTAGTTAAAATTACATGTACATGTGTACACGTATGGGAATAGCGTATGATAATTCATGATTAAAAATCTGCTATGTACACCATATACATAGTACGTAAAATGTGAAAACTTAAATATCTTGGAAACAGTAGCCAATCAATAATTTTAATTGTCATATTTGAATTCAGCATATCAAAATCCATAATAAATAGCACATTTTATCTCCGAAGCAGACAACTTTAAAAAAATTGTTGACCAGTGTTATCAGCACTCCTTATGAAACTCCTTAAATGGTACATCTGGAGCCTGTCTATACCCTTGATATAGGATAAAGACTGGGACTAGTCTAGGTTTGTAAGCTTTCCAAATACTGCCCTGTTGACTGCTTGAGTTCAATTCTTGGTTTTTTTTTTTTGGAATTCTGTTCCAAGAATATAAATCTGTATGAGAGGCACCCATTAATTTACAGCATATATATAAACATTTTGTTTCGAGAAATATCACGCTTTGTTGAAGCCATTGTGCTAAATTCAAGTGTGTATTATAGTGAATTTTATTTAAAAAGACAAGGTACAACATAAGTTTTTGCCAGATTATCAAATTTAACCCTCCTACTATTGCTGCACTTTAGGTTGTTATAGAGGTCAAAACCAGTCGACTGCATGTTTTGGACTGTTGACTCAAATGTGCAACACAGGGGCATTTCGACTGGTTTTTTTTGACCACCTGAACAATACCAGACAATGCTTTTACCAGTCAAAACGGTTTAATTATTTTGGACATGTTAATGTACTTAGTACACGTAAGGTTTGACAGTGTTTGACTTTTAAGTGCACTAGATATACCTTGGCAAGTATATCAACATTTTGACTGTTTTTGAACCTTGTAGTAGTAGGAGGGTTAATCAATTTTAACATGGCATAAAGTTGATACAAGTATCAATCATCTTGAGAAGTTGTTATTGCCGAGTGCTTTCATTTTAGAGGGGGGGTGGATTTGTTTTAATAATTTAGTTATCCCATAGTTCTACTAAACAAAAATGTCTTTTGTTCTCTGCTCACTTCATCGAAGATATTTGTTTCATTCTGTTGTGTTCAGCATGGGTTTCTTTGTAATCATTGTCCACACAGGCTCCAGACCGGAATGAGAGGAGCTTTTGGCAAGTAAGCCTCAGGGCTAGTGGCACGGTGCGCATCGGCAGACCATCATGTCCATCCGCACAAAGGACACCAACAAGGCTTCTGCCATCGGTATGCCCGGCCGTACAAGTTTAAGTTCCCGGCAGACAGAAGGTAAGTGATTGGATTATAAATAACCAAACAGAGACCAATGTCGTTGTACTGTTGAGCAGAACATTTTCTCTGGAAATATTTTGTTGCCAGGCCAAACCTTTTTAGTTTTACGATTTTTGTTGTTGCTATGAACCATGTACAATTGCAGCCAAACTTCCGGGATTGATTGGGAATTCATGCGGTGCTGTGTTTTGAACTACTTGTTCACATAGGGGTATGAACGTTTGCCGATTTGTGAGGCCTCTCTTAGCGTACTTTGTGTATTGAAATTTGGTCTGGTTTCAATTACCACGTACATGTATCACTTTTAAAACCTTTCAAGGAAATATTTCAGTAAGCATTTTTCAGCTTAGTAGTTATATGAAATTGGCCCCTGTGCAATTTGAAAGTAACGGTCATCTGCTTAACCAGTTCGCCGAATAAAAGTTTTTCCGGGGCCCCCGTGGCGGGTTTTTCCCACACACGCGTTAATGGAAGCTTCCACAGCGGGTGGCCGGCACTCCGAGATGTCACCGCTAGCATGGCTGAACCGAGCATGCATACAATATTCCCGGAGTTTCCTGTGGCATGTTTAGATGCTCTTCGATCCGTGGTGCAAAAAAATTGCATATACGGGCCTCTATCAGCGAACTGGTTAAAGGGAGGTGTACATTGAATTATGTTGGCAAAATTACTTCTATGCTTACTCTCATTGAGTCATGATACATTGATCCTAACCCCACTATGCGTTTTCACCAGAAACCCTCCTGAATCCACCAACATCAATCAACTTGTACTAAAAATAACCTTCCATCTGAGAGTATGTTACCAAAAAAGTGCTGGACAAAAAAAATCTAAATATGTTCCGCTCTGAATGAGGATACAGTGAAAATTCAACATTTTGGAAATAATATGGAAATAATTTTATTATTTTTTACCAAATTTATAGTAAGCATTTTTTTAAACCCTGCTCGTTTGTTTTTGTTAGATAACTAGGAGTAGAATTTCATTCTTGTAGGGTCAAGACCATGTTTCCTGACGAAAAAAGCACTTTCAATAGAAAATCAGAATGTCTATGGGAAAAATTTGAAGGGGCACCAAGGCAACAGAGGCCATGCCCTGTTTGGCCTTTATGATTTATTAGGGGATTTTATGTATCCAAAAATAACCTCTAAATTGTTCCAGTAGCACTTGCCAACAAATAATAGAATTAGAACCAAGTTGACACAATGGGTCAAGGGCCAACCTACATACAACCTGTTATAGATTTGAAGGAGTCTCCTTGCATTAATCTCTCCTTTTTCTTGATTTAAAAAAAAAAATAGATCTTCACCTCCGAGAACTGGGGTTTCACCAAGTTCACCCGTGAGAAGTTTGAGGAGCTCCGCACTGAGGGACGCCTGATCCCCGACGGAGTGGGAGTCCAGTACATGCCAGACCACGGACCACTGGCCAAATGGGAGGCGCGACAGTGATCATAAACACAAAGGACTGAACTTGGGAGAGGGTAGGAGGATGTAAACAAAAGACATCCCCTTCCCTTCTTGGGAAATATGAAGAAACAACACCAAAGTGTTTTATTTTTACACTTTAGTAATGTTTATCTGCTGATAAGTCACAACATAAATGATCTTGTGGTTAATTTTATTCCATCATTGCCCTGCAAAGGGCATTTCAAGAAGCTGCAAAACTGGATTAAGGAGAAGAATAAAGATTTGGCATCGAATGTAAACATACGGTGTGTTGCATTTGTTGTGTGTGTGTATTTGTTTTGTCAGATAAAAGTAACTGCTACCCTAATGTGGGAAGAAGACATACCCCCATATTCATAATTGGACTGTGACAGGAGTCGCAGTGTCTGATCTTTAATAGTTAACCCACTGATCTATACTAACTCTGATGTAGCCAGGATTTTCAGAGGGTGCGGCAAACATTTTTGAGGATACATTTACTGACAACTCGGATGAACTGTCAAATTATGTCAAAATACAGATTGAATTCCCGAAGTTCAGAAATACGAACAAGTTTGTGAATTTACCGATGGACATTATTTTGCCAACAAGTGGGGTGAGGGGTCCATCGCAACTGCAATTTAGAAGGGGGAGGGGTAGAAGTCATTTTTTCACTTTACAACTTGAACGTCATCTCGGGAAGCTGCCAAACACATGAAACTTGACAAGCTGGAGTAGTCGAAGACTACAAATGCTGTACTGACACCTAGTTCTGTTTAGTTTTTATCAAATTTTATTCCACTGAGCCATAATTTCATCATTTTAAAACATGCCAACATCGTGAAATTCATAAAAATAGTCTCTCAAACCAGGAATTACCAAAAAGTCTTGAAAGGGAATTCCTTATGCGAATGCAATCTGATACAAATGGTTGTACAGTGAATTTTTGGAGGAGTGTTAGTCTTTCCACAAGTGTCTTGTATCTACAGAAAATCGTGTTCCAAATGCATGCACATATGTTGCACTGACATGCCTGCGAACACAACTTGCATTATTAAAAACTTGATCATTGATTGGTTTTATCTTGAAAAGTGATGCTTGAAACAAATAGATTAGAAGATGTCTTCCGCATGATGAAAATGCACAGTTAAGGGTTGAGAACTAAGACTTTTGCAATATTTTGCAGGGTTTATGGGCTGGATGACGGGACATGCACTATGAGTTACCGATTATTAAAAAGCAACAAATATTTGAAGGAATGTTGAAATCATTATCAACTTTAATAACAAGTTTTAAGGAAAACTTTGATCAAGTACAGCTTGGAAAACAGCAAAATTATATATAATATTTGATTAATTATCTCTCAAATATGAAACTTAAGAGATATATTGCCAGTATTTTGTGCTATATTACAGCAATTTCTATTTTTTTTTCCATGGGAACATTGATTAGATATTTCACAAAATAGCATTTGATTGTAGCTTATATTTTTTATCAGTAATTAAGTGCCCAAATGATTTCATCATGTGACTCACGGTTAAATTAACTTTTGAGAAACATTTACTGTAAAACCGTTCTCATGATTATTTGTATGTATTTGTTTCATTTTAAAGCTTTTGTTCTCCTTTCCTGATGTAAAATAGTAGTGTTCCTATGAACAAAAGCAATCTTTAAGATGTAAAGAAATTATATAAAACATCTGAAATTTATTACTTTTTCAACAGTACTGCGATTTTCAAAACATGAACAATCATAATATAGGTATCTTTGCTAATTCACCAAGATAACATTTTCATAAATATTTATACAGTTATTTGATGTATATTACATTTTCACATTCTTTACACATTAAAGAAATACTCACACAATTTAAAAAGCCTCTCTGAACTATAAAATTACTGGAAACATCTCGGAGATGTTCTCCACATTTAATAAAGGGAAGGTACCACAAAAGATCAAATAATTTTGTAAAACAGTTTTTTGGTGTTTTCAAAAAAAAAAAAAAAACGTAAGAATTTATTGTGATGAAATTTTCACACATGTTAATATTTTGATATAATTTTATTTAAATTATACGCCATCAATACCAAGGTTGTACCTTCCTTTAAAGGGACAATATCATCAATGCTCAGAGCAGACTTTCAACAGGGCATGGAATCAGTGTCCTAGTTTAAGATTGAACATAGTAACTGAAAATTACTGGATCATTTATGCAGCAGCAACTAGGGCTGTGCATTTTCGGATATTTTTGGAACCGGAAACTTCGGATACCCGTTTTCATTTTTGTTGAAAACATGCCTCCGGTGATGTACAAATACATGTACTGTAAATGGTAAATAAAAATGACTTTTATAATACAGAGGATACCATAATTAAACTCGATCTTTTCTTTATTGGAGTGCAATCCTTGAATTTAAAGATAATTGTCTGTAAAAGTGTAAACATTACATTGTTCAAGAGTCAGATTTCTGTTACGCTCAAATGTTAAGTCCGAATTTAAAAAAGTCTTTACGGGTAATTTGGGAAACCAGATATCGACCGCTGGTCGGGTATCCGGATACCTACAGCTCCTAGCAGCAACTGTAATAATGACCTCATCATGTGGGGTAT
>CM055820.1:6569727-6627830 GCA_029582265.1 Zoroaster sp. YZ-2022
GGCATTGGGGGGGGTCGCTCTTTGTGGGGGCGACCTTTTTAAACCACCATTTTTTTGTATATGGAAAATTTGGTCCCCGCCTGTGTATATATGTACTATGTATTTACTTCTGTTGGCCAAAAAGAAGAAAGATTACCAAAATGAAAAGGCCACCGCATTCATTTTGATCCCGATCGATGACCAGAAACTGGAGACCTTTTTTTGGCCTAAAGGGCATATCATTAAATCAATTATATTTAATTTGCTAAGAGCAAGACCCAAATAGCTGCCATCCGACTATTTTATTTTTATTTTCTCCAAAAACGTGAGCACCTATTGTGATGACATTTGACAGTTTAATTTGATGATGTATTTCTTGAAAAAACCAGAGGTCTCAAATGAACTTATCGTTACTATAAAAACAATGTTGTACCTTCCCTTTAAGTGTTTTTTGTTTATGTATTATACTTTTTTCATACAAGGCTACACAGACGATGAATTTGAGACACAGTTCCAGGTCAACTATCTGTCGCATCTTCTCATCATCTTCCACCTTTGCCCCTACTTCAAGTCAAAAGTGCCCCCGATTCCCCGCAGATCGTTTCTACTCGTCAGCAGCTCACACCGCTTGGTACGCTAGGACTTTGACAGCATGCAGGGAAGAAGTCAAGCTACAGTCGTATCACGACCTACCCATGGCTCAACCAAGGTCGCTATATGGTGAGTTTATAGTTCAGACCTGCCAGTTGATAACGAAATTTTACGATTTCTGCTCAAAGGAAATTGTACACATTGCTACCATGGTTAGCATGCTATTGAATCCATTTACATTCAAGTGTTTATTTTTTATCAGGGAAGATTTGTTGCTGAATATAAACTTCTAGGCTAGCGATATGGCAGGAGCTGATTCAGATCGATGGGGCTGCCGCTTGTCCCCTCCCCAAAGTTTTTAAACGTAAAAACATAAAAATGTAAACGTAAAATGTAAATTTCAGCTCTTGCAAAAAATCCTGGATGGGTTGTGGAATTTTGTAGACAAACAATTCCCTAGCTTTGGCGGTAGACTGGGTGTGTTTTCACCTGTACTAGATGGCTATGATGTGCACAGAATGGATATAGGGGGTCTATATATACCCTGCTAATAAAGATGTTACTTGATCCACTAGGGCTTAAGGTGGAGTTGCCTTTGTTGCCTGAATGTCCCAATTTTTACCAAAGTTACAATAACTTCATTTGAGAAATGTTTTGGTGAATTGACCTCGACTGGAGTCATGCGTTGCACTGATCTGACTCCAATAAGACTCGGACATAAAAGTCTTCGAACTGAAGTTCAATTTTCGATGACTTGACTTTTAATGACTCGGGACAAGAGTCTATGCAGCACAGGACTGGACCCGATAAGACTTGGATATAAAAAGACTTGAACTGAAGTTCAATTTTACCGGGGAATTCTACCAAAGCACTTTGAGATCAGATTGACAGAGCCACTGGTAGAAAAGTAATGAATTTGGTTTCTTTTTTTTCTGATTATAGGTCATGGCAGCTCATTTTCTTGCTCGAAGACTTCAAAAGGCACAGGTGTCAACACTTTACTCAGCTCTTCGATCCCGGAGTTGTGGAACACACAAATTATAGAGAATTTCTAGTGACTGGAGTGTTTAGCTTTCTCTCCAGGACCTGTGGCAGACTTGGTGAGTACCTGCAGGCATTATGTCGAGAAAAAAGCAAGTTTTATGCACATATACAAGGTCACAAATGCAATTACAAAGAATAAGATACTATCAAAAGCAGAGATTTGTCTGTCAATGGACTGATTGTCTGTCGCAGGTGAGAAATGTTGGATGCACTTGTTTTAGGGAAACAACATGCATATATAATCATGCGTGAAATGCAATGTGTCATGGTTCATCTTTGTATTAGTAATTAGCATGGAGATGTGACCTGTGACAGCCAATCTATATCTAGAATCAAAATGTAGGCTGCAAACAATCCATTTTTCATGTTTTTTAGTGTTTATACTTTTTTGTCATCAGGGCCCCAAAACATCTCTTGTTTCTGGGTCATAGGTCGGCTTCAAAATCCGGTGTGGTGACGTGTTGTTTTTGGGAGGGGTAATCTTTTTGCCAACCAGTAAAATAATTATGATACAGAGCATGGCTATTGGAACCAGACCAGAGTTCCAATACACATAGTATGCTGGCTAAGAGAGGCCTCACAAATTGGGCAAATGTTCATACCCCTTTGTGAAAAGTCGCTTAAAACACAGTGCATGGCAGATTTCTAATTCCAGCAATTTGGCTTGCAATTGTTTCAACATTGTTTCAACATTGTTTCAAAAGCAAAAAGGAGAAAAATACAGACGAATGGTCTACAGACACGCTTTGGAGACTAGAAACCAGAGACTTTTGCCTTATATAAAGTCAATTCAAGTCAACGACAATGAATCTCAATCATCTTTTTTGTTATAGGCATGTCCACATCCCAAGCAGGGTGCAGCAACCAGCTGCTGCCAGGCTTGGCTTGTGTGGACCCTACTTTTTAAGTGACACCACTGGGTTTCTGAAGAACTGCCGGCCAAGCTAATCACTCCAGTTTTTCTGTGGGTAAGGTCCCACAGCTGTGCATTCTCCTAGCTATAGCCAGAAGCTACCAGGGGCATCTCATCATACCAAAAAAGGCTCATGATTAGGAAACATTTTTTTTTTTTGACGTTGTTGAGCTGCTTGAAAACGACATACAACGTGGTTTAGAAACTTGTGACGTGTCAGAAACCTCTGTTTGCAGTTTGTGACATGTACAAGTGTCAACATTTCTCAAACTATATGGGTGTCATTTTAATTTTTTGCAAAATGGAACTAACCAATAAGTATAAATAAACTTGAGCAATTAGCAGCTTATTAAAACAAAAACATATAATAATTTAGTTGATGAAAAAATGTGAAAAACCTGTTGTACTTTTACATTTTGTCATTTTGAACAATAATTAACCATAATAAAACTCAACACCCAGTTGCAATATTAGTCAGAACATCTCATATGATTCCAGCACAATGGAACTGCATATGTCAGCCCTGTGTCCAATCACAGAAAGAGATGAAACTCAGAAATAGGAATATAAAACCATGCAGCTATGCACATGATGTAGTTGTCTGTTAAATTTATATTAGTCAAACAACTGCCTTATAGTCTGTGATTACACATCTATTAATTTTAGATTTGAAGATGACATGACCAAGTCGTGGTCGCCAACATAGATATTCAACATTTGAATTCTATGACCGATTCGCAAACCAAAGAATCAGAATTAATTATACTATTTCGCTACCTTTCTTAAACAGCAAGTCACTTTGAAGTCGCGTGGAGTATACTTAATCAGTCATAGAATTGTTGGGTTACTATATCCCACACTAGTTGCAGTCAAATTGTAATATGTGCACTGGCCTAACAAATTTCTTTTTCTAAAATTAACCCTGAATCAAGGATACCTATTTGTTTTGTGCCTTGATGCAAACCCT
Organism: Zoroaster sp. YZ-2022; assembly: GCA_029582265.1. NCBI lineage: Eukaryota > Metazoa > Echinodermata > Asteroidea > Forcipulatida > Zoroasteridae > Zoroaster > Zoroaster sp. YZ-2022. The sequence continues at coordinate 6,573,222 of CM055820.1, forward strand.
TTTTTTTTCTTATTTCTGTCTTAGGGATGAATCTAAGCAGGAAATACTTGGGAATACACCCCGAGGTGTCTTTGAGAAGTACATCAGCAACAACATCCCTCAAGGTGGCTTTTCCATCAGCGGATCAAGCATTACTGGGCATTCCTAAAGACGCCGACGTACACATTGGTGACGAGGCAGACCACAGACATTACTACACAGGAGATGATGTGGAAATGGAAAACAGAGAGGCAACCAACCAGAAGAACACCCTCACCTGGCATCTCAAGACCCTGAGGAGAAGTCGACAGAGAGGATCCATCGACAAGGACCTCTGAAGGGCAACTAGAGACAAACCAACTGAATATTCCAAAATTGGGATGCTATCAGAGAGGCAAGTCGACAAAGTCGCGAACCCACAGAAGAAAACAGTACCAATCGGACCCAAATCATAGAGTTTGATGATGACAAGGAAAAACTGCCTCGAAGAAGTTAAAAAACATTTGACATGTCATTAGATGGTAAGAATTGATTGAAGTGAATTCTATTGACCTGTATTACCACCAAAATATAAGGGCACAGCCATTACCGATTATCACGTCACAGATAGAGGAAAGTGTTCAAACATGGAGTTTGGATGTGCATATATGTTCACTTCCGACAGACTCACAATGCACATGTCACTTTAAATACACAAAATGCAACAAGCATTTGTTAATATTTTCATTGATAAAGATAAACAGGAAAACGTTTATACGTGAATTGTAATCGAGGGGCACAGGCTAAGTCGCAAGTACTAATGTCGATAGGGCAATAAAAAAACAGAGATGCAGTTGCTAAGTAAGGTGATCAATCAGAGACATAATGTTTTATTTACTCATTTTAGTAGAACTACAAAAGTGGGTAATCATAATTACCTAACCAGCAATATTTTTTATCATGAACAGGTGATGAATCCAAGGCACTGGCAGAAACAGGTGAGTTGACAGAAGTGGAGGAAACATCAGAGGGTGTTGTAGTGGAAGATGTCTCAGTCAAACTGGAAGATCAGAAGCAGGAACCAGCAGTCAGCAATAAGGAATATGATATGCAGCAACCAGTCAGGGAGAAGGAAGATGAGATGCAGCAACCAGTTGATGAGAAGGAAGATGAGATGCAGCAACCAGTCAGGGAGACAGAAGATGAGGTGCAGCAACAAGTCAAGGAGATGGAAGATGAGGTCCAGCAACCAGTTGATGAGAAGGAAGATGAGATGCAGCAACCAGTCAAGGAGAAGGCAGATGAGGTCCAGCAACCAGTCAGGGAGAAGGAAGATGAGATGCAGCAACCAGTCAACGAGAAGGAAGGTGATGAGATGCAGCAACAAGTCAAGGAGAAGGCAGATGAGGTCCAGCAGCCAGTCAAGGAGAAGGAAGATGAGATGCAGCAACCAGTCGATGAGAAGGAAGATGAGGTCCAGCAACCAGTCAGGGAGAAGGAAGATGAGATGCAGCAACCAGTCAATGAGAAGGAAGATGAGATGCAGCAACATGTCAAGGAGAAGGCAGATGAGGTCCAGCAGCCAGTCAAGGAGAAGGAAGATGAGATGCAGCAACCAGTCGATGAGAAGGAAGATGAGGTCCAGCAACCAGTCAGGGAGGAGGAAGATGAGATGCAGCAACATGTCAAGGAGAAGGCAGATGAGGTCCAGCAGCCAGTCAAGGAGAGGGAAGATGAGATGCAGCAACCAGTCAAGGAGAAGGCAGATGAGATGCAGCAACCAGTCAACGAGAAGGAAGGTGATGAGATGCAGCAACAAATTGATGCGAAGGAAGATGAGGTCCAACAACCAGTCAATGAGAAGGAAGATGAGATGCAGCAACAAGTCAAGGAGATGGAAGATGAGATGCAGCAACAAGTCAAGGAGAAGGCAGATGAGGTCCAGCAGCCAGTCAAGGAGAAGGAAGGTGATGAGATGCAGCAACAAATTGATGCGAAGGAAGATGAGGTCCAACAACCAGTCAAGGAGAAGGCAGATGAGATGCAGCAAAAAGTCCGGGAGAAGGAAGATATGTTATCAACCAGTCTATGAGGAAGAAGTGGAGATGCAGCAACCACACAGCAAGTTGGATGCTGCAATTGACAGGACAAAACAAGTTTATATTCATATTAAAAGAAAACTCAAGAACAAATTTTAACATACCGAAAGACTCTTTTGAGGAATCATGACATATTACTAGAGCTTGACATTAAAACCTACTACTAGCGACATTAAAAACCTATTATAAAGATGTACAGTGTACTGGTGCTATCTGCTCTGTGCATGAGCTATTGAGGGCGCATGTGCTGTTAATGGCAAATGTTTATTTAGATAACCACTTATTGATAGGGCAACGATAATGCACATCATATGTAGGCGTGTACATTTTTTGCAGTTGATGACAGTACATCGCGTAATGCAATTCCTCCATTGATCATTGCATAAATTACAATTTGCTTCCTTTCAATGTTTGTATTCCAAATCAAGTATTCAGGTCTAAGAAAACAGTTTTTATAATCAAATCAATATTTTAATAATACAAATATGATGGAATTAAATGAGGTTCATCATCAGAATATAATAGGGAATTATTATTGTATAATATGTATAAATCATGTATAGTGCTGTTATCAATAATTTTTTAAGTGATGGATTTGTAATTTGTACTCTTAACTTTTTGAAAAGAATTGTTATTAATAAAGGGAATAAAAGTTAATTGCAGTCCTTTTATCGCCAGAATAAAGACTGATGGGGTTGTGCCACAGGCAATATTAAAAGCAACTCCAAGCCAAAAGGCTATATCCCTAATCATCCAAGGCCACAACCCAGAGATCTTTGACTAGCATTCCCATAAATAAATGCCAGGTATTATAAAATGATTTTTCTGTAAATTTGTGTGTTGAGAGAACTGTTGTTGAACACAACCTCAAACTCCATGTAGTTGGGAAACATCAGCTTGCCGAGATGACAGCAGCGAATGCAAACTAAGTCAGTGTCAGTGTGATACAAATTGACTTCTATACATACTTTTGTTTGGATCAATTCCGCATCACGCACCAGAAGCCTAATTAACTTGCACCTGGCAAGCAGCTCTCATGTACATGTTGGACTGATTTTGATAAAGCGAGTAATGTACTGGCTTAAAGGGGTGTATCTTGGCGATCAACAAGGGCATGGAATCGAGTGCCAGTTGTAGATTACCTCATTGACTGAAAATAATACCCCACATGATAAGGTCATATTACCATTGCTGCTGCTAGGCTGTGCCAGGTGGTCCGACAATCCGGACACAAAACCTGTTCTGGTCATTATCTGGTTCCACTTACTCCGTAAAAGACTTTTTAAACCGGACTTAACATTTGAGCTGCGCGAACAGAAATCTGACTCTTGAACAATGTAATGTTTACACTTTTACAGACAATTATCTTTAAATTCAAGAGATTGCACTCCAATAAAGAAAAGATCGATTTAATTATGGTATCCTCTGTATTATAAAAGTCATTTTGTTACCATTTACAGTACATGTATTTGTACATCACCGGAGGCATGTTTTCAACAAAAATGAAAACGGGTATCCGAAGTTTCCGGTTCCAAAAATATCCGAAAATGCACAGCCCTAGTTGCTGCTGCATAAATGATCCAGTAATTTTCAGTTACTATGTTCAATCTTAAACTAGGACACTGATTCCATGCCCTGTTGAAAGAGTTCTGGTCTCGAACGTTGATGATATTGTCCCTTTAAAGGAAGGTACAACCTTGGTATTTATTGGTAGCGTATATAATTTAAGAAATAAAATTATATCAAAATATTAACATGTGTGAAAATTTCATCACAATAAATTCTTACGTTTTTTTTTTTTTTTTGAAAACACCAAAAAACTGTTTTACAAAATTATTTGATCTTTTGTGGTACTCTTCCTTTACATTAAATGTGGAGAACATCTCCGAGATGTTTCAGTAATTTTATAGTTCAGAGAGGCTTTTTTAAAATTGTGTGAGTATTTCTTTAATGTGTAAAAAGAATGTGTTGAAAAATGTAATATACATCAAATAACTGTATAAATATTTATGAAAAATGTTATCTTGGTGAATTAGCAAAGATACCCTATATTATGATTGTTCATGTTTTGAAAAATCGCAGTACTGTTGAAAAAGTAGCGATAAATTCTCAGATGTTTTTATATAATTTCTTTACATCTTAAAGATTGCTTTTGTTCATAGGAACACTACTATTTTACATCAGGAAAGAACAACAAGCTTTAAATGAAACAAAAAATACATGAAATAATCATGAGAAGCGGTTTTACAGTAAATGTTTCTCAAAGAAGTTAATTTAACTTAGTGTGAGTCACATGATAGAAACTATTTGTCCCCAGGCACTAATTACCGATAAAAAATAATATAGCTACAATCAATATGCTAGTTTTGTGAAATATCTAATCAATGTTCCCATGGAAAAAAAATGAAATTGCTGTAATATAAGTCAAAATACTGGCAATATATCTCTTAAGTTTCATATCTATTTGAGAGATAATTAATCCAAATATTATATATAATTTGCTGTTTTCCAAGCTGTACTTGGATCAAAGTTTTCCTTAAAACTTGTTAAATAAAGTTCGATAATGATTTTCAACATTCCTTCAAATATTTGTTGCTTTTAATAATGGTAACTCATAGTGCATGTCCCGTCATCCAGCCCATAAACCCTGCAAAATATTGCAGAAAGTCTTAGTTCAACTCAACCCTTAACTGTGCATTTTTCATCATGGTGAAGAGATCTTCTAATCTCTATTTGTTTCAATAAGCATCACTTTTCAAGATAAAACCAATCAATGATCAAGTTTTTAATAATGCAAGGATTGTGTTCGCAGGCATGTCAGTGCAACAAAAATATATGTGCATGCATTTGGAACACGTATTTTTTACGGTAGATACACAAGACACTTGTGTGGAAAGACTAGCACCTCCAAAAATTCACACTGTATATAACCATTTGTATCAGATTGTATTCGAGATAAGAATTTCTTTCAAGACTTTTTGGTAATTCCTGGTTTGAGAGACTATTTTTATGTAATTCCTCACGATGTTGGCATGTTTCCCCAAAATGATGAAATTATGGCAACTCAGTGGAATAAAAATTTGATAAAAACTAAAAACCAGAACTAGGTGTCAGTACAGCATTTTGTGGTCTCTCGATCCACTCCAGCTTGTCAAGTTTCATGTGTTTGGCAGCACTTTCCCTGAGATGACGTCAAGTTGTAAAAGTGAAAAAATGACTTCTACCCTCCCCCTTCTAGTAATTGCAGTTGCGATGGACCCCTCACCCCCACTTGTTGGCAAAAATAATGTCCATCGGTAAATTCACAAACTTGTTAATGTATTTCTGAACCCGGGGAATTCAATCTTTATTTTGACATAATTTGACAGTTCATCCCGAGTTGTCAGTAAAATGTAATCCTCAAAATGTTTTGCCGCATTGAATGTTCCTGAAAAATCCTACACTACATCAGAGGCAGAGATCAGTGGGGTTAACTATTAAGATCGACACACTGCTACACTTCCTGTCACAGTCCAATTGTAAGATAGGGGTATGTCTTTCTTCACATTAGGGTAGCAGTTAGTTACTTTATCTGAAGCAAAACAAATACACACAACAAATGCAAATCTAACACAATCAGTATAAGTTATACTGAAAAGGTAAATCTTATTCTTCTCCCTTAATCCGCCTTTTGTAGGGTTTCTTTTGAAATGCCCTTTGCAGGTGGAAATGATGAACAAATTAACCACAAGATCAATATTTATGTTACAGGACTTATCAGCAGATAAACATTATTGAAAGTGTAAAATAAAGCATTTTGGTGTTGTTTTCTTCATATTTCCCAAGAAGGGAAGGGGATCTTTTTGTTTACATCCCTCCCACCACCTCCAAGTTCAGTCCTTGTGTTTATGATCACGTCGCTGCTCGGCGCCTCCTATTTCCAGCCACAGTGGTCCGTGGTCTGGTATGTACTGGACTCCCAATTGGTCAGATCCAGGCTATCCCTCAGTGCGGAGCTCCTCAACTTCTCATACGGGTGAATCCTGGTGGTGAAACCCCAGTCTCCCGAGAGGTGAAGATCTATTTTTTTTTTTTAAATCAAGAAAAAGGAGAGATTAACACACGCAAGGAGTAATTCTTCAAATCACAGAATAGTTGTAGTTTAGGTTGGCCCTTGACCCATTTTGTCAACTTGGTTCTAATTTATTATTTGTTGGCAAGTGCTTACTGGAACATGAAGATTTAGGAGGTTATTTTTGACACATACACAAATCCCTAATAATAAATCATAAATAAACAGGGCATGGCCTCTGTTGCCTTGGAAGCTCCTTCAAATTTTCTTCCCATAGACATTCTGGATTTTCTATTGAAAGTGCTTTTTCGTCAGGAAACATGGTCTTGACCCTACAAGAACAGAAATTTCTACTCCCTAGTTATTCTAACAAAAAAAAAACGAGCAAGGGTTTATAAAAATGTTACTATAAAATTTTAAAAAATAATGGCAAAATTATTTCCACATATTATTTCCAAAATGTTGAATTTTCATCCTGTATCCTCATTCAGAAGCGGAACATATTTAGATTTTTTTGTCCAGCACTTTTTTGCAACATACTCAGAATGGAAGGTTATTTTTAGTACAAGTTGATTGATGTTGGGTGGATTCAAGTGAGGGTTTCTGGGTGAAAACGCATAGTGGGGTTAGGATCAATGTATCATATGACTCAATGAGAGTAAGCATAAGTAATTTTTGCCAACATAACTAATGTTACTAATTCCCTCCCTTTTAACCAGTTCATGCGTCGAGGCCGTGTATACACGCAATTTTTTGCACCACGGATCGAAGAGCATCTAAACATACACAGGAAACTCCTCGAATATTGTATGCGTATGCTCGGTTCAGCCAGCGCGTCATGCGGGTGACATGCTTTCCGGAAGTGCACACCCATTGTGGAAGCTTCCATTAACGTGTGTGTGGGAAAAAGAAACCCGCCATACGAGGGGCCTAAGAAAACTTTTTTATTCGACGCAGCGAACTGGTTAAGGTACAGATGATCATTACTTTCAAATTGCACAGGGGCCAATTTCATATAACTACTAAGCTTCAGAAAAAAATGCTTACTGAAATATTTCCTTGAAAGGTTTTAAAAAGTGATACATGTATACGGGTAATTGAAACCAGACCAAATTTCCAATACACAAAAGTGAACAGCGGCTAAGAGAGGAGTCCCTCACAAATGGGCAAACGCTTCATACCCTATAAGTGAACAAGTTGTCTTCAAAACACAGCACCGCCAGAATTCCAATCAATCCCGGAAGTTTGATGCTGCAATTGTACATCGCTTCATAGCAACAACAAAATCGGAAAACTAAAAAGGTTTACAGCCTGGCAAACCAAAAATATTTCCAGAGAAAAATGTTCTAGCTCAGCAGTACAACGACATTGAATTGGTCTCATGGTTTGGTTATTTATAACCAATCCTTACCTTCTGTCCTGCCGGGAATCTTAAATCCTTGACACGGCGGAGCAGCCCGCCGATGGCAGAAGCCTTTGCTTGGTGGCTCCTCAAGACGGATGGACATGATGGTCCTGCCCGATGACGCTATATCGCACACTAGGCCCTGAGGCTTGCCAAAAGCTCCTCTCATTCCGGTCTGGAGCCTGTGTGGACAATGATTACATAAAAGAAAACCCATGCTGAACACAACAAGAATGAAACAAATATCTTCGATGAAGTGAAAGCCGGAGGAGAACAAAAAGACATTTTTTGTTTAGTAGAACTATGGGATAACTTCAAATTATTAAAACAAATCCAATTCCCCTCTAAAATATAGAAAGCACTCCGGGCAATAACAACTTCAAGATGATTGATACTTGTATCAACTTTTATGCCATGTTAGCAAAATTGATTAACTTCCTACTACTACAAGGTTCAAAAACAGTCAAAAAATGTTGATATATTTGCACAAGGTATATCTAGTGCACTTTAAAAGTCAAACACTGTCAAACCTTACGTGTACTAAGTACATTAACATGTCAAATGAGTCGGACTGCTTTTGACTCGGCAAAAGCGTATTATCTGGTACGTTCAGGGTGGTCAAAAAAAAACCGCCAGTCAGAAATGCCCCTGTGTTGCACATTTGAGTCATTGACAGTCAAAACATGCAGCTCAATTTGTTTTTGACCTCTTATAGCAACTAAAGTGCAGCAACAAGTAGGAGGGTTAATTTGATAATCTGGCATAAAAAACCTTATGTTGTACCCGTCTTTTTGCTAAATAAATGTCACTATGTAAATACACACTTGAATTTAGTACACAATGGCTTCAATAAAAGCGTGATATTTCTCGAAACAAAAATGTTTTTACATATATATGTAAATTCACGGTGCCTCTACTATACAGATTTATATTCTTGAAACAGAATTCCAAAAAAAAAACCAAGTGGAACCCTGCTAGTCAACAGAGGGCAAGTATTTGGAAAGCTTACATAACACTCTAGACTCAGTCCCCAGTCTTTATCCTGATATCAAGGGTATAGACAGGCTCCAGATGTACCATTTAAGGAGTTTGCATAAGGATGATGTTGATAACACTGGTCAACAATTTTTTTAAAGTTGTCTATTTCGGACAATACAAAATGTGCTATTTATTATGGATTTTGATATGCTGAATTAACATATGACAATTAAAATTATTGATTGGCCATTGTTTCAAAGATGGCTTAAGTTTTCAACATTTTACGCACTTATGTATACAGTGTGTACATAGCAGATTTTTTAATCATGAATTATCACACGCTATTCCCATACGTACACATGTTACATGTAGATTTGAAAAACTAGAGCCAATCAACAATTTTAAGCATCATTTCATTCTCAGTGACCCATAATTAGTCAAGTTTGACCCCATTTTGTTTCTCGAAGCATTGTTTGGCTGTAGACCAGTGTAATCTGGACATCACGCTTTGAGGCTCGCGCCTACTCAACAACCAACTGGCGTCAAAGTTGAGCATCGGGGAAACATGGCAGAACCACACACGCGCCAGTGATCTACGTAATTCACGGCCGCCTAGCTCAAAGCGTGCAGTGTCAGAATCTTCAGGCTAACGAACACCAGCCTACCTATCAGCTCCAGCACACGACAACATTTTTGTTGATGCTATCAACGCGTGGAAGGGGTGCAAACGTATCCAAGCATGTGAAGGCATCTTTGCCGCAGAACTTCACTCATGTACTTGTTGGCGCAGATCACTGCTGGAAGCTTCCAGGGCCTCGGCGAGATGCTGTTGCTCAAACTCATCCGACACGAGGTGTGGACACAGGGGAAATTGCCCCACGCGCTCTCTCTGGGCGCCCAAGTCAAAGATACGGGATCTTGGGATTCTGTCCGGGAAAGAAATTCATGATGAGTCATTTAGAGTTACAACCACTCACCATTATTGGTAAAATGTCATGGTATACTTCCGAAACTAAGAGAATTCATATTGAAAACAGCTAAAGAAATTATTCTTTAAAACCCCCAACTACCCCAAATCCTCCAAAATCCGGGAAGAATGTTGTATCCGTCCGCCACTTTTTCATCCAATATAACCAATACAATGTAATCTTACCTACTCCAGTAAGGTGGAGAAACGAGTAGATGATGATGGACATACTATCAAATTATTCCAGGATATTTATTTCATGAAAAATCACGATTTTTGGTATACAATGACTTCCTCAGTCATGTCAGTCTGATCTTGTTGTCTCTTCCCCATTAGTGACCAACATGGTCATTGTACATGCTTGCAGTTGGCAACTATAATAGGAGTTCCTTTCTATTTCTGAAGGGGAGGATATTTTAGAAGAGAAATAAAGTCCAAAAAAACTATCATAAAAGTGGATTTTAAAAGATAGTTTTCGCTTTTCTATTACCACCAAAATTGATAGAATAATTTTTAACTTCAGGTTATGGGTGGCAAAAATTTCCAAAAAAACCCTTAAAAAGTGGGCGGTCGGATCACTTACATTCTTTTCCCAAACTCTCCTGGTTTTGCCCGATATTGATGGATCTCAGTACTCCACATCATAGCTCATATACCAAATCCATCAAACTCCAACGGCTTGCTTTTATTGAGTTCAGGACTGTATAGCTAGCCATAGATGGTACCTTTTACTGCATGTTGATGGATTTTGGAGGATTTGGATTGGTTTTTCAGCCAAATCCTCAAGTTAGGGTAAACAACGAAAGGTCAGTGATAATTACCTGGAACACCACGGCAAAACCTGGACTTTGGGTAAGGTTTGTTTTTACAGTAGCGTGATGCTGGAAACAAAGCAAAAACACAGAATTATTACAATGGTTTGATATATTTTAAATAATAATAAACCTCGGACTTTTTTAATATTGGTACACACATAATTCAGTGTTGTAGTTTGAAACCACTCATATCTAAATCAAAAGATCTGTGTAGTCTCGACTGTATTAAAATGCTACTGATCAAAATCTCAAACCAAACAATATCTACAAACATGTGGCAAATGCATTTGCTTCACGACATCTCGACCATGGTTACTTCCTAACTTGTCCAAATCCCACGCCTCTTAAGTGGAGGTTATGCTTTCCTTTGATTTTGAAAACTGACTCGTCTTGGCAACGCAGTATTGTGGGTAAACATTAGTTTGGACATAATAGGCCCAGGCATCCTTTCAAAACCAACCAATTACTTACTTTCAGTAGGCAGATTCACTTGCAAACCGCCGATGGTGGGGCTTACTATTTCGCGCCCCTTTTTTCTGTCGTAAGTTGTGACCGCCGAAGTTCGCTTTATCGTTAATCTCACCGTAATAATACGCGGGAAAAAATGCATAGGCAATATCGCTATGAGTTGGTGCCTGAAGCCACGTTACGCCTGATGAGGCCTTTCAATGTTTTCCTGGACGCCATTTTTATGAGCACTAAATTATGCAGCTCATGAAACAAAAAATCAGCAACGTGGAAATCCTTTAGATTGTGGAAATACGAGGCAACTGAATTTCATGTTTTTGCCAATTTTTCTTGGTCCAAATTTTCATGGTATAAAGGGTAGGTTCATTTCACGGACGTTGTAGTCACTTATGTCGATAAATGGATACCACACATCGTGGTTATCTTAATTGGTCAGTCGATGCCAACTGTAACGCTTGGGCGCCAAAAACAGTGCAACTTGTGCAAAATGACCCGACGGCAAAAAAAAATAAAAAAATCACGCTTATCGGCGATTTGACACGCTGATTCGGGTGATTTTTTATTCAATGTGATTTTTTTTATAAAGGGGACATGCTATATAGACACTTTGTTAGTACAACTACAAGATACATTGCAGGCAAATTCGGTCACAACTTTTCAAATGAAACTGGCCCATAAATGACCAAATATTTAAATCAACAAAGATTCAGTAACTTTGCATAGGGATAGGGTTAACCTTCATGACCATTGACCTCTCATTTTCTTTTCTGTTTTTGCTCTATCCAGTGATATGACATTTAAAAGCATTTGAAGCAACTTCAAATTTTCATGAATCTGCCTATTTTCAGCCTGTGTGACACATTAAATAAAAGCAAGTTTGAACTTAACATAGGCCAAGGCCCAAAAGTTAATAATACTAAAAAAACAACAGTCAACTCAACAGTCCAATGGGAATGGTTAGAAAATGTTGGGACCCCCAGTTTTTTTAGTGGCCCTACCATTTTCTTTTTCCTTGAAATTTTAAATATTGTTTCAATCATTTAATAACTCTTTCAAGTTTATTGCGATTTATAGCATGGCCTTCAGAAAATGCTATGTCACTGGTTTTCATCACAGATTCCAAATACAATTTCGTGTGCAATGAGTAACTGCACCGTGACCATGTAACTGCACTGAACGTGGACTCACCATCTCGCCGGACGTCGCCCCATCTTGCCTGTTTTTAGGCTGAAATTAAGAACACGGATCAAACAACAAAATTAATTATCATGTTCAATGATGATTTCTTAAAACGAAATCGATGTTATTTACCCTTCTCATAAATGTAAAATGACGATGATAGAGGATTTTGGCCGATATTTTTTCAACGTAACTTACCCTATTTGGATGAAGGGCAAAAAGAGGCCGATAGAGGGGCGACAAATTCAATATGTCATAGGTCATATGAGGTCACAAGTTGAGATTTCTACAAATTTACGATTATTTATAAAGGAATAAATGGCCCATGATGCTATCAATCAATCAATCAATCAATTTATTGAGTTACACTTTCAATCAGTGGCACACGTCAAAGACGGTGCATCCTTAACCTCCATGCTTAAACATAGGTACAAAACATAAACAATAAATATAAACTAAGACTTAAAATACAAAACACTAGTACAAAGTACACAAGAATAAAAAAAGAAAGAAAAGGGAAAAAAAAACATGCAGTGACATAGATAGAACAGAAAACTTGTCAATTAATTCATGAATTTATAGCATTCAACAACATCTACGTCATCCCAAAGGTTGGTCAAAAGATTCTTACATGATGTATCAAGAATGTTTCCAAGTGTGTTATCGAATTCATACATGTTACCCAGCATCATGTATAGTTTTAAGTCGATATTGCCTGAAATAAATATTTCCCAAAACAAATCCATATTGTTACCAAAAAGATTATTTTCAAGGGCTATGAATTCCTTAATACGAATGTGATTCAATGCTGTACAATATCCGTTTTAAAAACAGAATCCTTGAAACTTATGATTTTAAGAGATTTTCTGCCAAAAAATTGGCTATGCCCAGTCTTTTCATTGACGTGAATATATAGTCAATCGACTGAGACTTGTCTAGCATAATATTGGATCACAGGACAACAGAGGGCGCTCATATAGTTGCGCAGCTCAAGATTATTGACACCGTATACCGCGTAGAGCTAGCGAAAAGGAGCTAGGATTGGATCGAGGGGGCGGACTCGTCGAGTAGTATGTCAGATGAGGGATGCCGACCCCATCCTATAAAATGATATTTTTGAAATGAATTTCTAATAAAAAATGAGTTTAAGTAAGAGTAATCATTTTTTAAAACGTTAAAAGCGTACGAGTGCATTTTAATCTCACAAAGAGTGAGATTAAAATAAACTCTCTTGAGTAAAAGAGTAATCATTTTATTAAAATACGTTTTTAAAGCGTATGAGTACATTTAATCTCACTCTTTGAGATTAAAAACAAACCTGTACTTGAGTAAAAAGAGTTTTTGTTTTATAAGCGCTACAATCGAATGATAAGAAAAAGAATTGATAAAAACACTTTTAATATCAATTGATAAAAAAGGATATTTCTTATATAGGGATCGGCATCCTCATCTGACACTACTATCGATCCCATCAACGTACCCCTTAAAAAGTATCGATCCCATCAACGGCTCTTCCAAAAAGTATCGATCCCATCAACATTAAAAAGTATCGATCCCATCCTAACCTTAAAAGTAAGATAAAAGTACCTTTAAAAGAGACTTTAAAAAGTGAGATAATGAATATATATTATCTAGTTGTATAATAAAGATGGATACAACGAAATATTTATCGAAATGGACATTGGAAGAATTGAAAGAGTTTACGCGACAACGCCTTGACCAAATATTTCTCGTGAAAAACAGAAAGAATAAAGTTGATAAACGCAGTTGGTACAACGCGGTTAAAAAGTATATAAATCAACATTAACAAAAACCATTATATAAATTAAATTTGGTTGAATTGAAAAGGCGGATAGCGCTCGAAAATATTACAACGCCGTTACACGGCTCGGGAGCGAACGAGCAGTTGATTAAAAAAGACTACATTAACGCTATCAAAAGGTTTTACGGTACAGAAACCGAGTTGAAATTTAAACCACCGATCGACGGTGGTAGATATTTACGCAGACATTTAATGATTGTTCCGTTGAATCACAGCAAAGAAAAAGATTTAAATGTTTTTTGGAGATCTGTAAAACCAAAGATTATCGCCGAGTTGACTAAAGACTTACAGGATTTTAAAGCGTTCAAGTTTATGATATTTATACGAATTAAATTACGTAAAGAAAACTTGGGCAGCACAGACGATTTTACCACATCGAGTTTTCATGATAAAAAGCAAGTTGTTTTATTGAATTTAAACAATATCGAAAATGAACTCGATACGACAATTTCACAAATTCAAGAAGTTTTAGAAAAATACACTCAAGAGGGTAGTGGATGGATAGTAGATCGTATCGAAGAAATGAATCTAAGAATTGGCAAGTATCAACCTCTAAGAGGAGGTTCTTATATCGAGCTATGCGACTACATTAAAAATTAAAAAGCTTGCATCAACGTAAAAAATAAAGACGACGATTGTTTGCGATGGGCTTTACGTAGCGCTCTTTTCCCCGCGAGCGATCACGTTGATAGAATGAGCAAGTACCCGACGGATGATGGTTTTAATTTTAACAACATTGATGCGCCTACACCAATCAGCCAAATTAAACGAGTAGAAAAACAAAACAATATGGCGATAAACGTTTTCGGTTGTGAGTCAAAAACGATAATGGTTTATCAAATTAGCAATCAACCGGCAGAGATGGATCGCATAAATTTACTATTGATTCAACAAGAAGAAAAAGAAGGAACCAGATCTCACTACGTTTGGATTAAAGATGTGAATAAATTACTTTACGATCAAACGAACCATCACAACCGTAAGCATTTTTGTTTGAGATGTTTGCAAAGTTTTTCAACGGGAGCGTATCTTGAAAACCACGAAAAAATGTGCAAGGGAATAAACGACAGACCAACGACTATCGTAATGCCTGAAAAGGGTAAAAAAGATAAAATAAAGTTTATAAATTTTCATAAAAAGATGCGAGTTCCATTCGTAATATACGCCGACTTTGAAAGCATTATCGTAAAGATTGTTGACGAAAACTCTACCAATACTAAAAAACAACAAGAACACGTCGTTTGCGGTTATTCTTACATCGTTGTTTGTTGCGATGGAGCAAGTAGCTCCCCCGTTACGTACAGGGGAGAAGATGCGGCTAAACATTTTTTAGATGAATTACAAAAAGAAGAAGAAAAGATTAATACGATATTTAAAAATCCTAAAAAAATAAACATGACTAAAGAAAATGTAAAAAATTACAAAAACGCGAGCGAGTGTTGGATATGCGAAAAGAAGTTTTTCGCAAGTGATGACGGCAAGTTTACTCGAGTTAGAGATCATTGTCACATTACCGGAAAATATAGAGGCGCGGCGCATAATTGTTGTAACTTAAAACTGAGTTTAAAACCAAACAAAACTTTTATTCCGGTCGTATTTCATAATTTGCGAGGTTACGACTCTCATCTCATTATGCAGGCCGCTGGTCTCAGCAAGGGAAATTTAACGTGTATTCCAAACAATATCGAAAAGTATATTTCTTTTAGTATTAATCAACTACGATTTATAGACAGTGCTCAATTTTTACTAGCTTCGTTGGACAAACTCGTAAAATCAAACGATTCTTTTCCGATTACGACTAAACTCGAACCAAATGTAGAAAAATTCAATCTCATTAAAAAAGCGGTGTTAAGGGCATTTATCCTTACGAGTACATGGATTCTTCGAGCGTTTCAAAGAAACGCAACTTCCTTCTATAGAATCTTTTACAGTAGGTCTAAACTGTCAACACATTACCACCTCTCAATACGAGCATGCTAAAACGTTTTTAGCAAGTTTGATTGTAAAACTTGGGTGATTATCACGATTTGTACGTGCGTACCGATACTTGTTTGTTGGCGGATGTGTTGAAAACTTTCGTAATACTTGGCACGAAACATTTGATTTG
Organism: Zoroaster sp. YZ-2022; assembly: GCA_029582265.1. Classification (NCBI taxonomy): domain Eukaryota; kingdom Metazoa; phylum Echinodermata; class Asteroidea; order Forcipulatida; family Zoroasteridae; genus Zoroaster; species Zoroaster sp. YZ-2022. The sequence continues at coordinate 6,589,071 of CM055820.1, forward strand.
ACGGATCCTGCTAATTATTATACGAGTCCTGGGCTAAGTTGGGACGCTTTGTTGAATCATTCAAAACAAACTTTAGATTTGTTTACCGATGTAAACATGCATTTGTTTATTGAAAAAGGCACGCGCGGAGGAACGTGCATGGTGAGTAAACGATACGCTAAAGCAAATAATGTATATTTAGACGATTACGACAAATCGAAACCGTCGAGTTACATTACGTACTTGGACGCTAATAATTTATACGGCTACGCCATGAGTCAACCTTTACCGACCGGTAATTTTAAGTGGTTGAGCGAAAAACAAATTAACAAACTCTGGCGTGAGGGATTTAAAAACAATAAAGGATACATTTTACAAGTTGATTTAGAATATCCCAAAGAATTACACGATTCTCACAACGCGTTTCCACTCGCGCGAGTCGTTGATAGTACCGAAAGAATGGATGAGCGACTATCAAAAGAATTTACTAACCGGCAAGCCGGCTCCAAACGTTGTTAAATTAGTACCAAATTTATACGACAAGAAAAACTACGTGCTTCATTATCATAATTTACAATTGTACTCACAACTCGGCATGAAACTAACTAAAATTCATAAAGTTTTAGAATTTGACGAATCGTGTTGGATGAAATCATACATTGATTTAAATACGCGATTAAGAAAAGATGCAAAGAGCGATTTTGAAAAAGATTTGTTTAAACTGATGAACAATTCGGTTTTTGGTAAAACGATGGAAAATGTACGAAATCGCGTTAACGTAAATTTGAAGCGATTAAACGATGAAAAAGCGGAAAATCAAATTCGTTCGCTCATCGCGAAACCGAATTTTGCAGAGGCTAGGATTTTCGATAACGAACTAGTGGCTATTCACATGCACAAAACGAAACTCGTACTCAACCGCCCGATTTATGTAGGAATGAGTATACTGGATTTATCCAAGGTTCACATGTACGATTTCTATTACAATCATTTAAAAGCAAAATACGGTAACGATTGTGAGTTGATTTACACGGATACGGATAGCTTATTGTTGGAAATTAAAACTAAAGATGTTTACAAAGATATGAAAAAAGACAAGCATTTATACGATTTTAGTAATTACGACAAGAGTCATTTTCTGTTTTATGAAAAAAACAAAAAAGTGATCGGTAAAATGAAAGACGAGTGCAAGGAAAACTGTAATCTCTGAAGTTGTTTGTTTAAGACCCAAAATGTATTCGATACTTACTTTGGACAAAGCTGAAATAAGAAAAGCTAAAGGAGTTAAAAAGACAAGTTTTAGAACAAGATATTAGCTTACGAGCGATATAAACAAGTTTTATCGTTTAAAACTACTCTACATCACCCTATGAATTTTATTAGGCACGTAAACCATAGACTATATACAACTCGAATAAATAAAATATCGCTATCTCCTCTAGACACAAAGAGACATATTTAGAAAACGGAATACACACTCCGAGCTTACGGTCATCGCATGATTGAATGATTACGGTCATCGTATGATTGATTAACGTTTAACGATTGGTGGATTCATTGTATCTCTAGGAATAATTTGTATTTCTTCTCTTACAAAACTACGAGCGGGGCACTCTTTCTACGCCTGGCGACGCAGGAGCTAAATACAATATAGGTTGATTCGCACCTTTCATCGTTTTAGATATTCTATAAATTTTTAAACTCCATATAGGATCTGTGGCTCTACGTCTCGTATCTTTTTCAGCTTCACCGGGTGTGTATAAATACCGAACTAGGCTTTTGTTGGGGATTCTTTTTTCATTTACAACTCGCATGGGTGATGCTGGATTTTGCTCGACGCTACGTAGTTTAATCGCGTCTTTTGGTTTTAAATTTATAAGACGCGTTGTTGTATTATTTAACGCTTTTACGACCGCGGGCAATCTTTTAACCCATTCTCTATTTACAGTTGCACTCGACATTTCTTTAGCGTACTGGTGGCTGAATAATCTTTCAGCCAACGTTTTATTAAACCGCTCCACTATACCCTGAGCTCTGTGATTACCAGCTTCTCCTCGCTGAATTTTTACATTATGTTTACTCATTATTACGTTAACGCTACTCATAAATTCTTTTCCAGGATCAACTTTTAAACGTGTAGGCCAAGTTAACGGTCTACCTTTATAAATTTTCTCAAACGCGTTACCAACCATCATAGAGGTTTTATCGGTTAAAGGTACTGCAGCTTTATATCTACTTGCTTCATCTACGACCGTTAGCGCGTACTTGAAAGTTCTTTTACCGATTACATCATGAGGAAGAAACAACAAGTCTGCTTGATGAACCTCGTTTGGTTTTTCGAGCGTACTATTTGAAGAAGTTGGTCTCGGAATATATTTAGGATAGGGTAAATAAATTTGCCACAGCGCTTGCTTTTTTATCCATTGTCGAACGAGTCTTACATTTACTCTCGTTTCTTTAGCCAATTTACTGATTGCATCTTGACCTTTGTAGTATCCTCGTGGACTATAATAAGCGTTTGATAGTTTTCGTTCATCCATTTAATATTTATAAATATTATTCTATTCTCAACATTATTCGGCGGGCATGATAGAGTTTGGTAAAATTCCTTGTTTAACTAACCACATTTGCGTCACACCGCTTAATCCAATCGTTCCAGTTAGTTTTAACCCGTCTTTTATATCCAATTTTCCTAAATCGGCTGGTTTCATTTTAAATATTTTTTCACCGAGCATGCTGTATAAAATGACTAAAAGAGTCATAACTGAGCTGTGATAAACTGTATCGGCGATCGTTTTCGTATTTATAGGCATTGAAGACATGTTTATAATCGTTAAATATAATATATATTAAAAAAAAAACACTTTTTATTCCATTTCAAAAACATTTAGTTCTCTCGTGGTGGGTGGTGAAACGCTAGCGAGTTTAACGGGTTCTCTAGCGAGTTTAACGGGTTCTCTAGCGAGTTTAACGGGTTCGTTTTTAAATGTTGGTTTCGAGTTTTGTCTAAACAAGAAATAAGCGATACCTCCAATAGCTAAACCAATAGCTATATAATAGCTGTAACTCGTTCCATCACTCATCATCGAGTTGTTTTCTTTATAACCTTTGCTATCGCGAGACGTTTTAACGCTTTTCGCGGGTTTAGCGAGTTGTAGTTTTTTCTTTTTGTTAATTTCGGCTAGTCTTTTTCCGGCCGCAACTCTGTTTGGGTTTTTTGACCTAGTCGCTGGTTGGGTAATGGTCTTTGGCGTTGGTTCCAGTTGCGCAATCTCCTTCGGCACAGTCGTTTGCTCGTTGGTTTCCATCGCTTTTATTATCAGTTGAAGATAATGTTTTTAACTTTTCTTTTCTTTTTAAATGTTTTGCTGAAATCAGCGAAACGCTGAGCGGAGCGAGAAACATACCGTACTTGTAGTATATTTCGCACCCCACTGTACTAAGCATGCTATTAATGAACGGATCTTTTTCTAAATCTGAAATTAATTTACCTTCATCATCAATTTGAAATTTATGGCCGTACAAATCAATACGGTTTAAACTTGTTCCTAATACTTGCGCGTATAGCGTTATAATGGCGCTACCTAAAGACTGAGTAATATCACGACCTAATTTAGTTTCGTATTGCGTGTGTACGCTCGCTCTTGCTCGCTCAAAGCTTCAATATCGCTAACGCTTAGTTCTTTTCCGAAATACTTGCTCGAGTCTCCCCCAACTACGATCGATAAAAGACGTAATTTTTTTTTCAACAATAAGCTATCGTCGTTGACGCTAACGTCGTTAACGAGTGGCGTCTGTATATTTTCGTTTAATAGCTTATGTACTTCTTCCATTTATTATACGTACTCGAAGAATAATCGATTAAATTTATAAAAAAATATAAAACCAATAATTAGTTTTAGATAACCCATCGACGTTTAAAAGCTCGTTAAGATTTAACATTAGATCTTTTACTCGTTCGGTAGATATATTCGTAAATATATTTTTTACTTTTTCAGTATTCTCGTTTAAAACTTGTACCAATTCTTGTCTTTCTTTCGCGTTATTTACGAGTTGGTTAAGATTATATATAAAATCATTTACTCGTTCAACAGATATATTCGTAAATAAAACTTGCACTCGTTCAGCATTCATATTTATAAATATGCTTTATAATATTTATTAAAATGCGAGACAAACGACCTATGAGTAATTACCCTTAACCTATGAGTAACCTATGAGTAATTACCCTTAACCTATGAGTAATTACCCTTGTCCTATGAGTAATTACCCTTAACCTATGAGTAACCTATGAGTAATTACCCTTAACCTATGAGTAATTACCCTTGTCCTATGAGTAATTACCCTTGTCCTATGAGTAATTACCCTTGTCCTATGAGTAATTACCCTTGTCCTATGAGTAATTACCCTTAACAATTACCCTTAACAATTACCCTTAACAATTACCCTTAACAATTACCCTTAACCTATGAGAAGATCGCCAACGACTTGACGGTAATCGCTCAGTCACGTATTTCATAACCGGTAGGCTGATCCGTTTTTAAAATTAATTTACGGTGTTTAACTCGTTTTAATTTTTCATGAATTTCCATTCTCAACTCTTTCGTAGGTACAACATCATTTTCTCTAAGACAATTCTCGTATGAGTCTCTATCTTTACAATAAAATAAACACGCCCATTTGAGTTGTTCTCTAAAATCTTTCAATACGCTATTATATTTTTGCGAAAGAATCCAACAGCTGTGTCGTACGTGTCTACCGCTAAAAGCCAATTGCGTGATCATACATTTATTATTCTCGTCGTATTTTTTATAATGCAACTGTTTATTCGCGCTGCAATCGTCTATAATAAACAACGTTTCTTCCGTTTTGAAAGCGTCGCTATAAATTTGTATAGCCCTATTCAGCGATATGTCGTTTAAATCGTTAACGTGTACGTTATCGTCGTTTAGAACCCATTTTCTATTTTTGTACGCATCATTGTTGAAAATGGTAGGGCATAATATAACGATATTTTCAAAATATTTAAAATATTCATTTTGTAATAAATTTAAAACAAATTCAGTTTTACCGCATCCCGTTTGTCCGCAAATTAACGCGGCGTGTGGATATTTAGGTAACATTTTCTTTTTAATATTAAACGTTTTTTTTAAATATTCACTCTATGAGTAACCTTTGAGTTAATAATCGACCGATTCGAAACGCGAGTTTCTAATATTTAGTTGCGCGTCCATGATAATAAAAGTATACATGTTTAGTTCGCCCGCACTCTCTGATTCTTTTTCAATTTGAATGGTAATTCCTTCAGACAAGTTTTGCACTCGTCTTCCGCTTCCGTGTAATACATTATCGGTACTCGTTCTTAAATCTAAAAATAAACCGTATTTATCATGATAATAATTCGCTATTTTGACGTTGGCCAAGTCTAGAGCTTTCACAACTCGTATAGCGTGTTGTTTTCTCGAATCACCGAAATATTTTGAAATCTCTTCCCATTGTTGATATCTTTTCATTCCGTGCGCGTAGAGTTGATTGGGAACGCCTTCGATGGTAATACTAACTTTTGTTATTTTCGGATTATAAAACTTGTTGATTTCTTTCACGTTGGGTTCTTTGAATAGAAACAATATTCCTTTCATACTTTTTGCCGGAGTATTTAAATTTATATTCCACATTGTATCTTTTTTGTTTAACGTAGTTACTCTCTGTCTCAATACGCGATCAAACAATATACTCGTTCTATCGCTGTATTGATTTCTAATTGATCTAGCGAGTTCCGGCATATGAACAACCTCAAATTCTAAAGAAATTCCACTTATGACATATTTCGCGTCATCGTCGGTGCTTTTGATTACGTTACTAAATTTATTAAACACGAGTTCGTAAGTCAATCGATCTCCGATGCCCGACTGATAGTAGGGTTGATGATCGGTCAACAATTCAAAATCGAGCGGAATGTGATATCTATTTTTATACGCGTCTGCGACAGCTTTATCTTTTCCGCCGTTTGCGGTTACATCTTTATCGCTAGCGTCCATTCTTATTTTAGTCACGTTTACATCTTCTATTCCTTGATACGCTAAATTTTCGCGTTGATCTTTGGTCAGCCATTCGTCTTTAAAACAATTGAATACATCCGCATCGTCTAAACTAAATATTTCGTTTCCTTCCATTTTAATTATTATATGTTTTACGATGCATCTACCTATATTTTGTACCAACGTTCTATTTTCATCGTCTGCGCTAACGAGTTCAATGTTGAAAGCTAATCGCGTTGTATTCGGAACGATGACGTCGTTCATTCCTAAATTTGGAAAACGAACCGTCAACAATTGATTTTCGTTTATGGTACTCGGATTGTTTGTAATGACGACTTTTTGGCGCATTCCTTTTACACCTCGAGGCTCTCTTAGTCTTCTGTATGGATCGAGCGTATCTCCGTACGTATTATTAGTCATATTCTATAATTAGCAACTATAAATAATTTTACATGTTTGTAAATATAATAATTTTACATGTTTGTAAATATAATAATTTTACATGTTTGTAAAAACTATATTTAACAACACTATTTTTTTTAATGTTTATAGTTGTTGATTATAAATGGTATCTATAGCGATGATGGTTGGAGGCGCGGTAATCAACGCGTTAGCGTTTACCGGATCGAATTTTTTATTTAGTAATTTACGTGGCAACGACGCAGAACGAGAACGCAAACGACACGATTTAGCGATAGAACAACTTTCGAAAGCTAGAGACGAATTTAGTAAAAAGCGTTTAAAATATCTAGATTATTTAAATGAGAAAATACAAAAAGAATCGAGCGCGATAAGAACGTTTAATAACATTAACGAAGCGATGCAAGAATATTCGCGAGTTTCAAATACACGAGTAAATTTACCTCTAGATTTACGTAAAGAACCGCGATTAGAAGATTTTTACGTTTTTAGCGAAGATCAAAAAACGGGAGAGATTGTATTTATCGTATTAGGCATGAGTGTAGTTGGTTACGCGAGTTATAAACTATTAAAAAAGATGTAAAGTAATTATAAAATGGAAGAAGGAGGACACCCATATATAGAATTAGACCCAATGTTTAATCAACCCGAAGAAGATGACGAATATTTGGATGATGAAATGCGTGATAACAACTTGGGTGATATTCCGATGGAACAAGAAACTTCTTTTAGTACACCGACTTTATCTCAAGAAAATAGATTACGTAAAGATATAGTCGATGATTTTTATGCAAGTATAGGTTTTTTAAACTCTATAAAAGACTATACAAGATTCAAGTATAAACTAAATGAAAATAAAGTGGGTTTACTTTATTTTATAAAAGGTAATACAGAAATACGATTAAATAATTTAAAAACGGGTGGATTTTTAAAATTAAGTTCGATCAAAGGTTTAACTGGAAGTGATTTAACAGCTTTTGGCCCCCAACATGTATCTATTTCTAACATTATAGGTGAAACAGAAATAGATATACTACTACCAGACGGTAGTAATGAAACTATCTGGGTAAAAAATCCAGAGGCTCAAACAAATCCAGATTTTATACTAGATTCAGATGGTAAGTTTGCTAGTCGTAGAAAATTACCATCTATACCTCAACAACGCGTAGAAAAATCAATACGAGTTCAAGAAGCTATCGAAATGGCTCTTTCGAGAGATCAAAACACTCAAACAGAATTAAATATAGAATGGCGAGAAATAGAAGCGCTCGATAAAATCATGACTACGAGTCGAGGCGAACAATTGTATCTTTTAAGTAAATTAAAAACGTTAAACCAAAGAATTTATGATATGAAAGAAGTAATTAGCGACGCTGAAGAAAGAGAGATTGATAAAAAATCAATAAAAAAGTATCGTCAAGAATTGCGACAACTAGTAGATGATAAACAAATTCTCGTAGAGCAAATAGATGCGCATGATTATATTCTTCGTAGTCAAATTAATAGAATTAAAGAAACAGCTCAAAAAATGTTAGAAAGAGATATTACGTTAGGAGATAAAATTAAAACTTTATTTAGAGAACAAGGCGTAACGATCGTCAGTATATTAACGGCTTTTAGTATGACCATCGCTTTTATCGTCAAATCGATCGGTAGTGCAGTTATACCCAAACCCGCTCCGCCAGAACCAACGCCCGCACCACCATCACCAAAACCCACTCCGTCAGAACCGAGCGACGTAAAAGAGTGGATACAAAAAACATTAAAAAATCTAGCGAATGTATTATCTAAACTGGGAGCGAAAGCTTTAGCCGCTTTGCCGGCCATTATCGGTAGTATAGTAAGTTGGTTATTAAAAACGGCTTCCAGCATTATCGCGTGGACGGCGGAACATTTATGGTTGGCGATAAGCGGAGTCGGAGTATTAGTTTTAGCTTATACGCAGAAAATGTTACGGTGACGTACGTCAGCGTAACAATTCGTAAATCATAACACCTACACCAGTTAAAATCGCAAAACCAATTATTAAAGAATTTTTTTCTTCTTGATGCGTATCTTCTTCTAAAGAGCGCTTGCGCGGCGTAGCGTCTTTTTTAATCGTATCTTCTAAAGAGCGCTTGCGCGGCGTAGCGTCTTGCGCGTGCGCTAAACAATCGCTCATATTTTCATCTTCTACATGTGTTGTTGTTGTTGGTAGTTGCGTTTGTAAAGGTAAAATAGGAGGAATAGTGGGCGTTGAATTTGTATCTAAATTTGAACCTAAAGATAAACCGCTCGTCGCGATTAATAGATTATTGTTGTATGTGGCGTAATCGCCTATTCGTAAATTCATATCGCTAGGCATCATGTATAAATTTTCTCCTAGACAAAAGTTTAAACGACTGCGAGCGTATTGTAAAACATCTTGATATCGTTGAATACTAGATTGTAAATCGACCGGAGAGTCAATTTCTGCTTCGGTTATATTTATAAATTCGCGTTGCGCGTCTAAACCTGTACCACCCGCTAAAAATGTGCTTTTCGCTTGCGTTTGAGCTCCTAAAATCGCGTAAACGAACGTTCTTAACGAGTCGTTTATTCGTTGTGTACCGACGTCCGTAAAACCTTTAGCTAACCCTAAAGATAATATAAATTTTGACCAAGCGAGCTTGGTTGAAGATTGTGAAATGAATGCGATCGTATAGGTCGAAGGAAAATCTCCAAAACTCATTTTAGTCGCGGTTTTGTAATAATCGTAATCGGTCACCTCGGTAGAAATAACGTTCAAACTACTTTTATCGTAGTTGTTTGAGGGTACCGCTTTGTAACCGTTATCGTAATAATAAGCCGTTCCTAATCCGTTTGAATTTAAATCGACTCGTTGTTTCCAATTAGTGTTTTGCGACAAATGAAATTCTTTACATATTTTTTTGTACGCGCTCACGTCTATATTATTGGCAAACGCGTCGTAAAAATTTTGAAAAGATGCGGGGCAGCTCATTTCTTTGAGTAATCGTCTAATTTGATAATAGACGTGAAATCTAAAAAAACTACGAATCATCGGGTTTAAATGAAATAAATGTTGATAACTCACACCGCACCTCGTCGTTGCGCAGTACGTCACAAAATTTATTTGATTTTGATAAAATTTTAGCGGGTTAGAATACCAATCATCGACAACGTCGTCGCTTTTAACGCGAGGCAGCTTGTAGTCGTTGAAAACATTATTAAAACGAACGTTAAAAAACTCGTTCTTGTTTACGTAAATGTTTATACTCGTTAAATCGCTATCGTTAAAATCGAGAGGCGCTTTAAAATTTCCGGATGCTGGATACGAATACGTAAAATTACTCTCGAATGCTAATGGAAACGTCATTTTATTATATTAAAATATAATAAAATGTATCATACGTTTGAAATCGAAATTGGTAAAGAAGGAGGGTCGATTCAATTAGACAACGTTATCGATAATCGGCGAGATAATCTCTCGATTATATTACACAGCGTAAACATTTGGGTGGGATATTACAACGTGCGTAAAAGAGAAAGAATACTAATTCGCACGGTGGGTCAATCGGAAGGTGAAGTAAAATTTATCGAAGCGGGTCTTTACAACATTGTCGAAATTATCGATATTATAACAAAAGATGAGCCTTGGATAACGTCTAGAATCGATAAATCCAAGGGTGAATACACGTTAATATTAGCTCGAGTGAACAAGAGCGTTAAATTTACATCTGGGTTGGCTAATTTATTGGGGTTGCAAAGCGAATCTCTAACCGCGGGGGAATACAACAACAAAATTGACGTACAACTTTTTAAATTTTTATACATTCATTGCGATCAAATTTCTACGACTGATAATTATTTCAATGGAAAACCCTGCACAATTTTAAACGCTTTTCCTTTGCGAGACGCGTCGTTTGGTGAAAGCATGTACATGCAATATACAAATCCATTAGCAAAAAAATTGCGAGTCGGAACTTTTAACGAGTTGAGTTTTCGAGTTAGAGATAGCAAAAGTAGAGATATACATAATCACGGTTTCCCCATTATTTTAAATGTAGAAATAATATAAATGGCGAGTATTTACGGACCCAGTCGCGCTGACGCAAAGCGTATAACGAGCGTTGCTAGCGATGAATCAAAAGGTTACAAACATCACGGATATCTAAACAGAGATGAAATTTTACAGCGATTAGTTTTAATCGAAAAATTCGACGTCGTACTCGGATGGCACGATACGTTTAAACAACCCTTTTTCTTGTTTACGGTCGCGCCTACGTATTGTAGCATTTTTACGCAGTTTATAAAAACTAATAGTATCGCTACGCATTCAGCGACGCGCGATTACGCTCCCAACATTTATTATATTCCTTCTCCGCAACGAGATGAAAAATTTCATTTTCTCGATCATGAAATTCAACATTTAAAATATGAAATGTGTTTTAAAATGCGAAACGTTAGAAAAGTTTTTGTCGAAGCTAGTTTTTTCGGTTCGCTAAATTCAAAAATCTGTTTCAATATAAAAATAGCAAGTTTACCGTCAAATTAAATAATTTTGGTATAATAAATATGGCGAGCATTTACGGACCCAGTCGTACTAGTAATAAAAATGTTAACAATAACGAGTTAAAAAGATATGTTAAATTTGGGTACCTCAAACCTAGTAAACTCGAGTATGTACATTTTTTTTATAGTGATTCAGAAGTTGGTTTGGTTTGGCTCGTAGATTCAGTAGGTATTCATAATGTTGGAGATGAGTTGTCTGTTTCGTTCTATATTAAAACTAATGTGGGTGAAAATAGTTCATATTCTTCGACGGGGAATTTAATATTACATAATAAAGAAACATCACGTGTGGTAATCAATAATGAAAAGTTTGTTTTTACAAATAAAACACGATATTTAGAATATATATTGTGCTACGTTTCAAATTTAGATGATCGTGAAATTAAAATATATACAACTATAAATTTATTCGGCTCTTTAGTTGAAGGAATCTGTTATGAGTTAATTGTTAGAAATATTCCATTAAATTAAAATCTTTTACAATAATAAAACATATAATGAGCGAGCCTATAGAATCGACTAATATACTTTATCCAAATTTATCACCTTTGACGAATGACGCTAAAACATTTCGATTGCAAACAATTTACGATATTCAAAAAGAATTACGAACCGAAATAAACGAACGTGAAGCCGTATATAAAAAATATAATAAAATCATCAACGCTTGTAATATAGTAGAAACTTTAGCCGAATTGGGTTGTATGGGAGCGGGTACTATCGGAATAGCCAGTATCACCGCAGTCATATCGCTACCCGTGGGATTAGCTTTGGAATGTTTAGCTTTGGGGTTGGGTGGGGGAGCGTTCGCTCTCAGGTACGTGAAAAATAAATTGTATAAAAAAGCTAAAAAACACGATGAAATACGAATTTTAGGGTTGAGTAAACTCAACACGATCGAAAACCACGTTAGTAAAGCCATCAAAGACGGTTACATCAACCAAGAAGAATTTGTACTCGTGCGCGAAGAGCGAGATAAATATTACAAAATGAAAGAAAAAATCCGTAACGCCGTCGCGAAGAGTGTACCAACGACTATACCGGTTAAAACAAAAGTAAACTCTAATGTTGTAAATGCAGAAAAAAAAATTCTTATAGAAAAACTTTTGAGTTTAAAGTAGCTTTGACGATAAATAAGAGCTATTACGATGAAAAAGCGGAAAATCAAAAACACGCTTCGCGAGTAGCGGAGCGTGTAAAAACGTTCGATAGACCTCCTCCGTACGCCCCAGCAATCGCTGTAAATTTATAATTTTCTTTCCAACAATTCTTTCATCACTAAATTAAACGAACGTCTAGCTTTTCCTCTCGCTACATTTAATATCTTCGTGCATTTCGTACACGAGCCCGCCTTTGCTTTTGTACCATTTTTACATCTATAACAAGGAAGTGGTACGCTCTTACCTCCCCGAATACGCCATCGATGAGCTGGGCAATAGACATCATCGCGAATACTCATTCTACAACACTTGCAGTTTTTGCCAACTAAAAGCCATTCACACAAAATCATCGTTCTCTCCATCTTTACTATTAAACAATATAATACCGATTCATTATCTCACTTTTTAAACTACGTTAAAAAAGCAGCTGGCAGTGTATTACATAGGTGACTTATAATCATTTTTATTTTTTTATATTTATGAAAATTTATAGAGGTATGCGTTAGTTCTATCAACGTGATCATTAGTTGAAAACGATGAGCGCAAAAAGCCCATCGCATCTCGTCGTTGATGCAAGCTTTTTTATAAGAACCTATTTTTAGAGGTTGAGGAATAGCGATTCCTAGATTCATTTATTCGATACGATCTACTATCCCTTCTGTACCGTAAAACCTTTTAATAGCGTTAATGTAGTCTTTTTTAATCAACTGCTCGTTCGCTCCCGAGCCGTGTAACGGCGTTGTAATATTTTCGAGCGCTATGCGCCTTTTCAATTCAACCAAATTTAATTTATATAATGGTTTTTGTTTATGTTGATTTATATACTTTTTAACCGCGTTGTACCAACTGCGTTTATCAACTTTATTAGGTGTTCGAGCTACAGCGCGAGCACCTATTGTTATTGTTCGGTTTTTTTTTTTTTTTTTTTTTTTTTTTCTTCTCCTTCTTCTTCTTCTTCTTTTCCGGATCGATTGTCTACAAAAAAACACATACTTGCAAACTTCATATGAACTTGAAACTTGGCACATACTTAGAACATAACACGTAGATGAAACATAATTTGTCACGTCATTATTAGGTCATCAGATATCGAATTTCGATCAATCGTTCTTTATTAGTTAAAACGTTTTGATTACGTTGCAAATGAAAGATCTACACGGCTTTTTCAACGCTAAAAAAGTGCGCCCTCTGTTGGTGAATGTAAATCAGCTCTGGTCGTGCTAATTATGTATGCACGTAAAAATCATATCTCAACAACCACAACAGGTAAATTGACAGTTTTTGCACCATTGTACAGATTGTTAATTGTCAAAAAATATTTACGCAAAGGTGACCACTTTCACCTTACTTCCTGTCCAAACCGGAAGTCAAAGTTTAATGTTTAAAAAATCATATCTCCACAACCACAAGAGGTAAATTGACATTTTGTATCATTGTATAGATTGTTAATTGTCCAAAAATATTTACACAAAGGTGACCCCAAATTTGACCTTACTTCCTGTCCAAACCGGAAGTCAAAGTTTAATGTTTAAAAAATCATATCTCCACAACCACATAAGAGAGGTAAATTGAAATTTTTGTATCATTGTACAGATTGTTAATTGTCAAAAAATATTTACACAAAGGTGACCCCAATTTGACCTTACTTCCTGTCCAAACCGGAAGTCAAAGTTTAATGTTTAACAAAATCATATCTCCACAACCACAAGAGGTAAATTGACATTTTTTGTATCATTGTATAGATTGTTAATTGTCGAAAAATATTTACACAAAGGTGATCCCAATTTGACCTTACTTCCTGTCCAAACCAAAAGTCAAAGTTTAATATTTAAAAAAATCATATCTCAACAACTACAATTAAGAGGTAAATTCACAATTTTTGTACCATTGCACAGATCGTTAATTGTCAATAAATATTTACAAAAAGGTGACCCCAATTTGACCTTACTTCCTGTCCAAACCGGAAGTCAAAGTTTAATATTAAAAAATCATATCTCAACAACCACAAGAGGTAAATTGACATTTTTTGTACCATTGTATAGACTGTTAATTGTCGAAAATATCTACACAAAGGTGACCCCAATTTGACCTTACTTCCTGTCCAAACCGGAAGTCAAAGTTTCATATTTAAAAAAAATCATATCTCAACAACCAAAACAGGTAAATTCACAATTTTTATACCATTGTACAGACCGTTAATTGTCAAAAGATATTTACAAAAAGATGACACCAATTTGACCTTACTTCCTGTCCAAACCGGAAGTCAAGCATTTAATATTTAAAAAAATCATATCTCAACAACCACAAGAGGTAAATTCACAATTTTTGTACCATTGTACAGATCGCTAATTGTCAAAATATATTTACAAAAAGATGACCCCAATTTGACCTTACTTCCTGTCCAAACCGGAAGTCAAAGTTTAATATTTCAAAAAATCATCTCAGCAACCACAAGAGGTAAATTAAAATTTTTGGCTCCATTGTACAGATCGTTAATTGTCACAAAATATTTAAACAAAGTTGACCCCAATTTGACCTTACATCCTCCCGAACACCTTGAGTTTGTGTCGAGACAAACTCTGAATCTCTAGTTAGGTGTTCGAGCTACAGCGCGAAACACCTATTGTTTTTGTTCGGTTTTTTTTAGGTGTTCGAGCTACAGCGCGAAACACCTATTGTTATTGTTCGGTTTTTTTTTTTTTTTTTTTTTCTTTTTCTTCTCCTTCTTCTTCTTCTTCTTCTTTTCCGGATCGATTGTCTACAAAAAAACACATACTTGCAAACTTCATATGAACTTGAAACTTGGCACATACTTAGAACATAACACGTAGATGAAACATAATTTGTTACGTCATTATTAGGTCATCAGATATCGAATTTCGATCAATCATACTTTATTAGTTAAAACGTTTTGATTACGTTGCAAATGAAAGACTACACGGCTTTTTCAACGCTAAAAAAGTGCGCCCTCTGTTGGTGAATGTAAATCAGCTCTGGTCGTGCTCATTATGTATGCACGTAATTTGGTGAATGTAAATCAGCTCTGGTCGTGCTAATTATGTATGCACGTAAAAATCATATCTCAACAACCACAACAGGTAAATTGACAGTTTTTGCACCATTGTACAGATTGTTAATTGTCAAAAATTATTTACACAAAGGTGACCCCAATTTGACCTTACTTCCTGTCCAAACCGGAAGTCAAAGTTTAATGTTTAAACAAATCATATCTCCACAACCACAAGAGGTAAATTGACATTTTTTGTATCATTGTATAGATTGTTAATTGTCGAAAAATATTTACACAAAGGTGATCCCAATTTGACCTTACTTCCTGTCCAAACCGGAAGTCAAAGTTTAATATTTAAAAAAATCATATCTCAACAACTACAAGAGGTAAATTCACAATTTTGTACCATTGCACAGATCGTTAATTGTCAATAAATATTTACAAAAGGTGACCCCATTTTGACCTTACTTCCTGTCCAAACCGGAAGTCAAAGTTTAATATTTTAAAAATTCATATCTCAACAACCACAAGGGGTAAATTCACAATCTTTCCACTATTGTACAGATTGTTAATTGTCAAAAATGTTTACAAAAACATGACCCAATTTGACCTTTACTTACTGTCTAAACCGGAAGTCAAAGTTTAATATAACAAATAATGATGCAAAGTTTCTTTTAAAAACATTCTGACGTCGTCATCACTGCCCTGACAAAACTCGAACACCTATGTGTTTGTATTATCACAAACACTGCCATCTAGTTTTTTTTTCTTTTTCTTCTCCTTCTTCTTTTCCGGATCGATTGTCTACAAAAAAACACATACTTGCAAACTTCATATGAACTTGAAACTTGGCACATACTTAGAACATAACACGTAGATGAAACATAATTTGTAACGTCATTATTAGGTCATCAGATATCGAATTTCGATCAATCGTTCTTTATTAGTTAAAACGTTTTGATTACGTTGCAAATGAAAGATCTACACGGCTTTTTCAACGCTAAAAAAGTGCGCCCTCTGTTGGTGAATGTAAATCAGCTCTGGTCGTGCTAATTATGTATGCACGTAAAAATCATATCTCAACAACCACAACAGGTAAATTGACAGTTTTTGCACCATTGTACAGATTGTTAATTGTCAAAAAATATTTACACAAAGGTGACCCCAATTTGACCTTACTTCCTGTCCAAACCGGAAGTCAAAGTTTAATGTTTAAAAAAATCATATCTCCACAACCACAAGAGGTAAATTGAAATTTTTTGTATCATTGTATAGATTGTTAATTGTCAAAAAATATTTACACAAAGGTGACCCCAATTTGACCTTACTTCCTGTCCAAACCGGAAGTCAAAGTTTAATATTAAAAAATCATATCTCCACAACCACAAGAGGTAAATTGACATTTTTGTATCATTGTATAGATTGTTAATTGTCAAAAATATTTACACAAGGTGACCCCAATTTGACCTTACTTCCTGTCCAAACCGGAAGTCAAAGTTTAATGTTTAAAAAATCATATCTCCACAACCACAAGAGGTAAATTGACATTTTTGTATCATTGTACAGATTGTTAATTGTCAAAAATATTTACACAAAGGTGACCCTAAATTTGACCTTACTTCCTGTCCAAACCGGAAGTCAAAGTTTAATGTTTAACAAAATCATATCTCCACAACCACAAGAGGTAAATTGACATTTTTGTATCATTGTATAGATTGTTAATTGTCGAAAAATATTTACACAAAGGTGATCCCAATTTGACCTTACTTCCTGTCCAAACCGGAAGTCAAAGTTTAATATTAAAAATCATATCTCAACAACTACAAGAGGTAAATTCACAATTTTGTACCATTGCACAGATCGTTAATTGTCAATAAATATTTACAAAAGGTGACCCTAATTTGACCTTACTTCCTGTCCAAACCGGAAGTCAAAGTTTAATATTAAAAAATCATCTCAACAACCACAAGAGGTAAATTGACATTTTTTGTACCATTGTATAGACTGTTAATTGTCAAAAATGTTTACAAAAACATGACCTAATTTGACCTTTACTTACTGTCTAAACCGGAAGTCAAAGTTTCATATTTAAAAAAATCATATCTCAACAACCAAAACAGGTAAATTCACAATTTTATACCATTGTACAGACCGTTAATTGTCAAAAGATATTTACAAAAAGATGACACCACTTTGACCTTACTTCCTGTCCAAACCGGAAGTCTAGCATTGAATATGTAAAAACTTCATAGCTCAACAACGACAAGAGGTAAATTCACGAGTGTTGTACCATTGTTCAGCTCGCTAATTGTCAAAATATATTTACAAAAAGATGACCCCAATTTGACCTTACTTCCTGTCCAAACCGGAAGTCAAAGTTTAATATTTCAAAAAATCATCTCAGCACCCACAAGAGGTAAATTAAAAAATTTTGCTCCATTGTACAGATCGTTAATTGTCACAAAATATTTAAACAAAGTTGACCCCAATTTGACCTTACATCCTCCCGAACACCTTGAGTTTGTGTCGAGACAAACTCTGAATCTCTAGTTCTTTCTGTTTTTCACGAGAAATATTTGGTCAAGGCGTTGTCGCGTAAACTCTTTCAATTCTTCCAATGTCCATTTCGATAAATATTTCGTTGTATCCATCTTTATTATACAACTAGATAATATATATTCATTATCTCACTTTTTAAAGTCTCTTTTTTAAAGGTACTTTTTATCTTACTTTTTAAGGTTAGGATGGGATCGATACTTTTTAAGGTACGTTGATGGGATCGATACTTTTTAAGGTACGTTTATGGGATCGATACTTTTTAAGGTACGTTGATGGGATCGATAGTTTTTAAGGTACGTTGATGGGATCGATACTTTTTAAGGTACGTTGATGGGATCGATAGTTTTTAAGGTACGTTGATGGGATCGATAGTTTTTAAGGTACGTTGATGGGATCGATAGTAGTATGTCAGATGAGGGATGCCGATCCCATATAAGAAATATCACTTTTCTTATCAATTGATATTAAAAGTGATATTTCTTATCAGTTTTACTTTTTCTTATCATTCGATTGTAGCGCTTATAAATAAACAAAACTCTTTTTTACTCAAGTACGAGTTTTATTTTAATCTCACAAAGAGTGAGATTAAAATGTACTCGTACGCTTTTAGCGTATTTTAATAAAAATGATTACTCTTTTTACTCAAGTACGAGTTTTATTTTAATCTCACTCTTTGTGAGATTAAAATGTACTCGTACGCTTTTAGCGTATTTAAATAAAAATGATTACTCTTACTTAAACTCATTTTTTATTAGAAATTCATTTCAAAAATATCATTTTATAGGATGGGGTCGGCATCCCTCATCTGACATACTACTCGTCGTATGCACGCACACACGTACATGTACATGTGTACATATTCCGCCGTCCGTACATAGTACACACACACAAGTTAAATGTTTTTGTCGATTAGATAGTCCAATCGATCCAGATGTCGACAAACAACTACCTAGCTGTAACCGTTACTTGACCACACAAACGTAATAACTACCTGCCACTAGGCTAGATACACTTTATTGAAATGATTCAATGTAGGCCTAATCACTGTTTAATAATAATAATAATAATGTGTGGATTTATATAGCGCACGTATCCACCAACTAATTGGTGCTCAAGCATTACGTACCTTTCGACATAGCTGACTAAGTAAACTGCAAGACTGGTGGCAGAAATGGCGACGAGGGATCCGTTATTGAGTAATCTGAAAGGTAGGCAGGCAGGCAGGCAGGCAAACTGGCCAGGACACTAACGTCTGTCCACTTCTGTCAACAAAAAGATCCAGCGAAGATGATTTGTATCTATCTAGTATTATTGGGGAAGGGTTACTCGGTACTAGTTCAGATTTCGGGCCATACTAAAATTAGCGTCAAGAGGTGTCCAGGATCGATTTGGCATCAATGTTTACAATTACATTTGCAGGCATCAACATGGTCAAGGGTTTTACTACGACAACAAGAAGTAGAAGTAACGTTAGCTGACAACAACATGTTACAATGGCTAAAATAGCATTAACCCTCATACTGTTTGACCATTTGAAACCATTCAAAATTTCCACTTACCAAAATGCCCATTGGTTTTGTACACACATGGTGATACCATTTGAACAGTGCTGGTAGCAAGCTTTACTTAGTAGTATAGTACCATTCAAATCCATTCAAATAAGCCTTATCGCTAATAGCAGCTGCAAAGAATTGTGGGATGTCTGTGGGCGCAACAGCGCCACTGTGTGCCACGCGGACAAACAAAATATTATTGACGTCACAAAAGCTGCGCCAAACAGATGCCCCGTTTTGTATCCCTGTATGCTTTGCGGCAGTTGCTTCAGTGCTATTAGCGATAAGGCTTATGCATAGAGGGTCCATTGATTCACCACTTAGAAGTATCCAAACAAGGTTTGGTATTAGCTGTACTACCATTTGGAAAGATCCAAACAAGGTTTTGTATTAGCTGACCTACCATTCAAAACCATTTGGGGGAATCAATACTGTACACAGTTATTTCACCATTAAAAACCACAAAAGCGAATGGTTTCAAATGGTTGATCAACTTGTATGAAAAAGGTACCAGAAGTAGGAGGGTTAATGTGATAAATAATTTTTTTTTAAATTTATGGATATTTGAGCTTGACAAATGTTAGCTCCATGTAGCATTGCAGTCTTATCATACCTCCCCATACAACGCTACCTGTACATCGCTACCTATAGTACATCGTCTCCCATAAACTTCGGGTCTGTAAGTCTTGTAAGTTCAATAAAATTCAGTCGTTTGAAGACAATGATGTACCTATTTCTGTAAAATTATTGAACCGATATATTAGAAAATTATAAAGAAAAAACTTCCCTGACAGGTCCAAAGAATTAATTTCCCATTTAAATTAAAATAATGGAGTGCCATGGTCGAGCGGTTTAGTGCATCGGATTTGTGTTCTGATGGCTGAGTTGTCAAGAATGTGGGTTCGAATCCTGACCGCGACCATGGTGCGTGTGTCCTTGAGCAAGACACTTTACCATAATTGCTTCTTTCCACCCAGGGGTAAATGGGTACCTGTGAGGGCAGAGTTGGTTGTTGTGTTTGATTAGCCCAAAATGCGCTGTAATGGCAGCAATTAAGCTGTATACTCCCCAGGGAGCTGAGATGGTTTCAGGAATGATTTATGAGCCTGATGAGCAGGGGTAATAATATAATGCGCCTTGAGCACCAGTTTGGTGGATATGTGCGCCATATAAGTCCACATTATTATTATTATTATGCCTCGCCAAAATGCGCGTCGTTTTTTCAGTGCGCTAGTTCAAACTGCGGCAGTTAATCATATGAAGCCACTGGCAACAATTGCAATACTTTGGAGAGGCCTCAGAGGATAGCCCCATTCTAGTGCCAATACACTTGGCCCTAATCCTTGGCCCTAATCCCACATGTACAAAAAAGGAGCGATTTTTTTGTCTTCATCTTTTGATCTGCTTTGATCTGAATTATTACAATCTAAAATTTTGTGATTAGGTAAAAGCTTGCCAAGCAGACACTTTTGGCATAAAGTTTGCTATTGTGAGATCGGTAATTTTTGTGAAATTGAAATTTTATTGTTATTTTTTGTTTAATTTCAAAAATGTTTCGAAAATTTCATGAAAGTGAGCTATCCCAGAATAATGGATTTTATGCCAAAAGTGTCTGCTTGGGCATGGTTACCTAATCACTAAGTTTTAGGTTGTAATAATTAGCAGATCAAAAGTTGAAAAAATGAAAATCATTTCTTTTTTTTACATGTGGGGCTAGGGCCAAGGATACAGAGGGTGTCCAGTGTATTGGCCCTAGAAATGGGGCTACTCTGAGGATTGTTTTAAAAATGGTACTGAGGAGAGTTTTAAATGTTTCAACAATAAACGGCATGTTTTATTCTTCCTTTAGCTGTCCTGTTGAGACTGAAGGAAAACAAACAACCAATCCAGGACACCGATCCAGACGTGAAAGTCTTATGTGAGACGCTGGAAAGTATATTCAGAAAAGGTTTAAAGAGTAAGTAAGAATCTCAGACTCTCGGAATATGATGATTCAATGCAAATCAGTTCAATCTTTATTTCACTTATGCAGGCGTCAATTTGAAGCCTGGACCCACCCTCCTCACGTCATCACCTTTCTTCACCTGAGCCAATTATGTATAAGGTCAGGATTTCACCACCACTTCACTCTATCAGCAAATGTGTTAGTCCAGGCTTCACCCTTTGAATTATTTCCATAGGTGAAGCTTCACTTTTTCAGTTTTCGCCAGGTCTGACGCTTCACCACTGTTTCACCATATTGGCCATTTGCATATAGTTCAAGCTTCACCTCTATTAAAATCAAGCTTCATTAATGTTTACTTATAACTAGACCATGACTGCAATGGTTAAATTTGTAATTCCACACTGCTAAAAAGTACCAAGTCAACCAGGTTTCAATCCAAAAGATACAGTGACATTTATTTTGTAAATCCAATGTTTCTACAAATAAATTTTTGTTGTTATATAAAACTTAAAAAGCATGAAGTTTATTCAAAAGTTGTTTTAACTTTGACACTTGTTTACTAACTCTAAATTGTACTGAAATTGTACTGGCAAGTGGCAAGAATTCTCATATCATTTGTAACTAGATTTTGAATGCACAAATTCCCACTTCATATCAAAACCAATGCATTTCATAGCTATTAACCCCCAAAGAATTGGTCGTTTTGAGCACAAATAATATAAATAAACACAAATATATAATCCTGCTGATGAATTGCCTATTGCTGTATATTTTCTATTCTTAAACCCACATCCCATCAAAAAAGCACACTACATTGTGTATATATAGCCTGAACATCTGACGTCTTTCCTTGCTGATATCATGATAAGGACAGGGGACCAGTCTAGTTGTTAGTTGCTAACGTTCGCCAACGTTGGCGGCGCACTTGAGATCGGTCAACCTCGTCCCCATGGTTTACTTTATTTCCAACATGTTTACGGTCAACCACGTACTGCTCGACACACCCTGGGGACGAGGTTGGAGATCGGTGGCAAAGCAGCGCAAACTTGGCAACGCGTTTGCAAGTGGAACGCACCAGGATACAGTTTGCAAGGTGGTGCGGGCGCGATGTTTTAGATTGTGTGTATTTGTGTGGGCAAACTTCAGTTCAAAATTGCGCGCACGCAAATTCCAAGTTGGCTTGCCAATTTCAAAAAGGCCATCTTCAAAGATTGCATCACAACAGTTGTTTGAAACGCCACGACTTCGACATATTTTCGACACGACCGATGTAGTGGATCTGATGCGTCACATCACCAAACACAAATAAGGCTGCGTCAACGCTTCACCCTTTCATCAACTTTTATAGGTAACGCTCACCCAATTATTAAAAAAGAACGTTACGGCTTCACTATAACAACAAATTATTGACCTCAGGCTTCGGCGTCGAAGCGGCGTCGATATTTTGCGACCTCTGAGGAGGGTGGGTCCAGGCTTCAAATTGACGCCTGCATTAATCACAACATTATAATACATAAGGGGCCGTCCAAAGTTTTCAACATTTTTAAGGTCGTACAGAGAGTACTACTTTTCAAGACCCCCCCCCTCCCCCCAAAGTAGTACTTTTCAACATTTTTTTTTCAATGTTGATGCGCATGTTTTATATAACATCAACATTTAAAGTCGTACGCGGCCTCCGACCCCCCTCCCCCCCGTCGTACGCTTTGTACGACCATTAAAATGTTGAAAACTTTGGACGGCCCCTAACTGAATGGTAAAATTATGGTCTCCGCAGGCTTCTCCTCAGAGCCACGCGTCAGCATTTTTAATTTTCTTTTCTTTTTTTTTTTTTTTTTGGGGGGGGGAGGGGGAAAAATATGTTACCTGCCAAATTGCCACATAATGTATTGCTTCTGGATGGTTCTCGGCTAAATTTTGCCGAAAAATTTTTAGCAGATAAATTCGCTAAGCAATATTTTCTACTAAGCAGATTTTTGAAATAGTCCCATCCAGCCCTATCAAATTATCCAGAAATAAACACTTTCATGGTAATATGCGCCATGTTTTTGGCGAGGCACAATTGTTTATTTTGAACACGCATTGCCGTCTGCGCACGAACTTCACACGCCCTACAGACACGTTCGAGCCAGGTCGAAGACGGCAGGATTGTTTGAAATAAACAATTTTGCCCCATCAAAAACATGACGCATATTAATTACCGTGTTTATTTACAACAATTCATAAGAGAATCTTGGTTTGATGTTCGCAAGTTTTGTTGTCAACTTAATTTTATTTTTTCATCTGATTTTCACGGTCTAGAGCCCGGTTCGGTGTTCGGCCTCTACAAACGAGATTATTGGTGTTGGATTGAATCGTTATTAAGCTCTCCAGGTGGTGAAAGGTAAGGTAACAATAGATTGAATTGTTCGTTTTTACATCGGGGATGGCCCCTGGGTAAGCTTGGGCGATAACACAATAATATCGAATATCGCGATATCTTTTTTGGTTTGATTACGATATCGAGAACCTTTTCAAGTTATCGAGATGTCGGCAAATCTCGATTTAAAAAATATATCGTGATTTTAAAAATATATCGTGATTAAAAAAAAAATGCAATTGTGAGTCGATTCAGAAATTCAATGGAAACAAAAATGAGGTCTTTTCAAGCTTTCAGAAGTGAGAAACAAAAGCGAACTTCTTTAGTGGTTAGCCGACTGTCAGATCACAAAGGAGCCGCCATACAGGGTCCAGACCCAGAACTCGGTTGTTTCTCATAATCCACTGTCACTCAAAGAAATCTATTCAGACAGATTAAGTGTTGGGAATTGAATGCATACCTGTGGTTGTGGACTCTAAAGCAATTGTACGAAAATGAAAAACTAATCGCAATACTATCAAAAATCGCAATATATGTTTGACGATATGTCGTAGAAAATCAATATCGCCCAAGCTTACCCTGGGGCCAATTTTAGCAGAACAAAAAATGCTTAGCTGAACAATTTTTCTTAGCTGGCTTTGTTGGTTTCCAATTAATCTTTTACACAAAGTGTGTGCACTTTAGCTGGTAGTCTGTTTTATATTGCTTAGCATAAATATCTGCTTAGCTACTATATGAAGTTGCTCCAAAGAGGGTCCCAGGAATTGGGTTCCATTGCCCTCTTCCAATGGCCTTGGTGCCCATTACACTAGTATCTAGACAGTTGTACATCAGTATACAAGGGCCACTTAGCTTTGGACTGACCTCTTGAAAGCCAGAGATTATCTTGTTCATACGTGTGATGTAATTCCAGTGTCATGGTCGAGCGGTCTAGCTTACCGGACTCAAGTTCTGGTGTTAGCAGCAGAATGTGGGTTCGAATCCCGGCCGTGACACTTGTGTCCTTGAGCAAGACACTTAACCATAATTGCTTCTCTCCACCCAGGGGTTAAATGGGTACCTGTGAGGGCAGAGTTGGTTGATTAGCCCTATATGCGCTGTAATGGCAGCAATTGAGCTGTATACTCCCCAGGGAGCTGAGATGGTTTCAGGAATGATTTATGAGCCTTATGAGCAGGGGTAATAATATAATGCGCCTTTAGCACCACTCAGTTGGTGGATACGTGCGCTATATAAGTCCACACATTATTATTATTATTATTATTATTATTATTATTATTATTATTAACATAAACCATGCCCACTTCGCATGTACTGGCTCCAACGATCATCAGAAGCCCATTGGAAATGCATTAGTCACCCTTCTCTTATAGGATTTAATTAGAAAGCTTAGTTGGACTTGCATTTAACGAATGTGTTGTAAAGACTCAAAATCTAAGTAACAAAGTAAATTTCTGCCTCAAGAAACAATTTTGAACGTCAAAATCAAGGAATTTAGGTTAAATTACACACAACGGTATGGCAGCTTTGGAACCAGAAGTGCACACGCGTATTACATATTACGAGCGACTATTGTATCCCTACCAAAGGCATTTACTGTACAATGCTGGTAAGGTGAACTGTTATATATGTATATCCCTACCCTCATTGGAACCAGAAGTGCACACGCGTATTACATATTACGAGCGACTATTGTATCCCTACCAAAGGCATTTACTGTACAATGCTGGTAAGGTGAACTGTTATACGTATATCCCTACCCTCATTGGAACCAGAAGTGCACACGCGTATTACATATTACGAGCGACTATTGTATCCCTACCAAAGGCATTTACTGTACAATGCTGGTAAGGTGAACTGTTATACGTATATCCCTACCCTCATTGGAACCAGAAGTGCACACGCGTATTACATATTACGAGCGACTATTGTATCCCTACCAAAGGCATTTACTGTACAATGCTGGTAAGGTGAACTGTTATATACATGTACGTATATCCCTACCCTCATTCACAACAGGATTTTTTTTCTGACATAGTACAAAACTTTTACAATCTGCTTCATTTACATGTAGACATAGTGCTCCCTTCTCTGAAATCTAGCTTTGCGGTTAGGCGACTGACAGAAAATAGTTTGTCCCCGGGGGTTAGTTTGTACCTTTGTGCAGAACAGACAGGTGAAACAATTCCAAAATCCCATCTTTGGCTGAGGATTTTATGATAAAAACAATCTTTTCAGTGGACGGTATGTATCCAGTTCCACCTTCAGTATTCCATTAAAAAAAACTGTATAACCTCTAACTAATTCAATTTAGAGAAATGTTTGATACTTTGGCAGAGCAATTTTAAATTATTTGTAGCTATTTTGTGAATCTTGTGTATATATATATTTGTGTATTTATTCTTGTCTTTTATCACCTGTGACCTTTTTGATCAGTTTATGTGTTGCCTTGTAATATTGTACACCATGTTTTTATGCTACCGACCCAGGGCTCTCAAAGTTTAGAGGAGTAGGAGGGTACAAGAAAGAAAGTAGGAGGGTGCAGACAAATGGGCAAAGCCCATTTGCCGAGCGCCGAATGCGCGAGGCGTTCCGGGAAAGGCGGGTCCGCGGCCTCCCGGGAAAAATTTGAAAATTGTACTCTCTGAGGTGCATGTTTGAGGCCCTCAAGAGGCATTTGGAGGGTTATTTCCAACCCATGGAAAACAGAAAAAAATGAGGAGTCTGAAGTACACTTTCCAGACTGAGGCAAGAATAAGACAAAATGAGAAAAAACAATCTCAACTAAATCAATTCCATGAAAAACTGTATCTGTATTGTAGTATAGTGAACAGTAGACTAGAATCACAAGAAGACACACTGGTAATATTAGTTCCGTTGTTAAAATAAATGTTTTATTGTTTTATTATTTCTGTTTCAACTCTTCTATAATCAAATCTTGGTTAAATGGTAATTGGTCAATTTAAGTGGTAACTTGTACTACAGGGGCATCCCAATATGCTAAGCTTCCTCCTGGGATGCCCCCTGTAGTAAAGTAAATTTGGTAAGCCTAGGCTAATGGGATGAATGTATGGAGCCAGTCTCTGATGAACCTTGGATTAAAAAGTTTCAACACACTCAACATGTTCACTTCAGTCTCTGAAAATATTTTTAAGAACTCAACAAAATCAGTTTGAATAAAAAAACGTAAATCTGAAGATAGGCCTACATGTATCTAACTCTTGAGATCATCTAATCCCTCTGACTTAAATAGCAGAATTATTGATCGTACTGGTACTTTTATTCAACACTCTGAGTCTGTATCTGAAAAATCAGACAAATCTGAGTATTCATCTGAGTATTCGGCCTTTTCCCCGTAATCCACGCATCTAGCGTGCCTCTCTGTTGCTTCGGAACTGGGGTGATAGGTCTTTTTCTGTCGCAGCTCCGAGACTCTGGAATCATCTTCCAACTAAACTCAAATCTTGTCATAGTATAACCAGATTCAAGTCGATGCTTAAAACTCATCACAACTCTTCAAAGATGATGTATATTTGTAATTGCATTGCATTGTAGGTACATGTATCTCGGTACATAATTTGTTTTGTTTTCCCTATGCTATCATTGTATATTGTTTGTATTAATGTTTTTTCTTTGTTTCCGCGCCTTGAGCGCCCAGCAGGGTAGATATGTGCGCGCTAAAAATCTTTATTATTATTATTATTATTATTCGTCGCCATTTCTGCACACACGGCTGGTGCATCATACAGCGAGCTACATTCAGCGGCCCACGTATACGTACGTGACTGTGTACGTGTCAGAAGTATACAGTGTGTGATCAGAGCGCATTTCATTTCATTTCATTTATTAATTTCTCAGGTAAAAACATTAAAATACAGACATTATAAATCAAATACATATTAAACAAGAGGCAAGAATTAATAAATATACACAAATTGATTAGACAATAAACATTTTAAAGACAGGACAAATGGCACACCTGAAGGATTACAAAAAAGTAAACTTAATTACTATCGAGTTGTTTTCCGACTGCCATTAGACAATACATAAAACCACAAAAGAAGACAATTAAAATTGCACTATAAAAAAAAGAGATAGAAATGTGATATATATATATAAAAGTACTAAAAAAAAAAAAATAATAATAATAATAATAATAATAATAATAATAATAATAAAAAAAAATAAAAAAAACTCAAAAGATAAAAAGTTATTTAATTTCTGTCATAGCTACCCCTGAACCTGGCACCAGCAAATGATCTCTGAGTAATTTAGTAAATGAGCTAAGGCTAAAAACAATGGCATCTTTGACTTCCGAGGGCAAAGCATCCCACAGCCTGGGAAAACGGTTAAAAAGAGAGTGATGCGCTGCATTTGTCCTCGCCCTTTGGTGTTGAAATTTAACAACATTAGAGTGTCTAGGGTTAACAACAACAATGTTATCAATAGGTAAATCAAACTTGTTGTGTAAGCATTTAACAACAAACAAAATGGCAAGAAAATGAATCCTGTTATTTAACAATGGGAGGCCCAATTGAAAGCAGCGGTCTGTATAGCACATTTCCCTGTCAGAGTTAAACAAAGCCCTTCTAGGTAAGCCTAGACAAAAACGAGTAAATCGCCTCTGAACCCTTTCCAATGTGTCCTGCTGGGTAGATAAAGCAGGGCACCATACAGGTGCTGCATACTCTAGTAAAGGCCTACTTATAGAACAGTATAATGTAGTAAGAATTTTAGTGTTTCTAGATTTAATTACCCTCCCCAAGAAACCATTGAGCCGAGTAGCTTTGGAGGCAATACTGTTTATGTGTTGTTTCCAACTTAAATCCCTCGATATGATGAGACCAAGATACTTATAGCTGTCAACATTTTGTAGTATTTGAGAACCGATGTTATAAATAGGTTTAGGAGGATTTCTAGAGCGAGTAACAGTCATAAGTTTACATTTCTTTGAGTTCAGCATCATATGATTTAATTCACACCAAGTGCCTATGTGCTGCAGGTCATTCTGGAGTGCCAACTCGTCATCCCGGTTTCTGATAACCCTATACAGCACAGTATCATCCGCATACTGTCTCAGATTTGATTGCACACAGAAAGGAAGATCAAAAACAAAAATATTGAATAATAAAGGTGCGAGGACTGACCCTGTGGCACACCAGAATGCACTGCAGCCCAATCAGAAACTGAACCCCTAAATTGAACCCGTTGAGACCTATTGCTGAGATAAGACCGAAACCACTCCAGCATTGGACCACAAACGCCATATTTATGCAGTTTTTGCATAAGAACATGGTGACTCACACGGTCAAGGCTTTAGACCAGTCTAAAAGATTGGCGTCTAATACGCTGGAGGTTTTGGGGTGTCCAAAATACCTGCCCAATTATCAAAAGCGAAGTCAGTTGTGTGATACACGAACGTTTCGCAAAAACCATGTTGACAATGTGAGATTATACCCCTCTATACATGTGATTAACAAGTTGAGTAGAGACTATTTTTTCCAGGATTTTACCAACGACTGAACAAAGAGAGATTGGTCTGTAGTTCAACATAACATGAGGGTCACCAGTCTTAAACAAAGGGACAACATTAGCTGATTTCCAGTCTGTAGGGACAGATCCAGTTTCAAGAGATAAATTAAATAATCTGGTAAGAGGCTGGGCTAGACTATCAGCAGCTAATTTAAGAAGCTATTGGTGATACATTATCTGGGCCTGCTGATTTATACATGTTAAGTTCTAAAAGAAGCTTTTTAACTTCAAGCGGGTTAGTCGAAAATCCATTAAAACGGAAATTACCGTCAATTCCATGGTCGCACAAAATATGTCCAGATTCATCCGAGTTATTGGTGAAGTTGCTCTGAAAGAGACTATTAAAATTATGAGCAATACGAATCGGGTCATCTGTAATGCCGTCTTCCGTCTCGAAACTGGTAATGGTACTTTGACGCCGTTGGCTACCACCAAATGACCAGAAACGCTTAGGATTGGAGGAACAATTCAAAGCCAGATCATGAACGTAACTGCAATAGGACTGACGAGTAAGAAATTTAACATCATTCCGAAGTCTTTTGTAGTTGGCCCACATTCTAGGGTTATTAGAATTACGCCTAGCTGCTCTATAGGCCCTGTTTTCTTTTTGAACGAGCAACAATCTCCAGCAGTGATCCATGGGTGTTTTTTCACCGCTATGCTTGGCAATAGGAACGACATCTTTGATAGCAGCAAACAAAAGATCCTTGAAATTTTCCCAGACCTCATTGATGTTACCATCCGATAAGAAACAAGTATCCCAAGGAACCATGCTGAGAGTGTTGCATAAAATATTAATGTCGGCTTTATTGTACTGATAAAAAAAACGGTTCATAGTTTTATAATCATAAGAGGTGAGCATATTGAAAGATACACCGTTGTGATCACTGGTTCCCAAACCTGGATAAACTTCAACATTAGAAAATAAATCAGGTCTATTTGTGAACAACAAGTCAATTATTGAGCCCACTGGACTGGTAGAGCTCTCACGGGTGTAAAAATTCACCAATTGCTCCATGTTAAGAATGTCTGAAAGAGAGCTTAAACGCGTTGTGCTGAAGGTGACATTGAGGAGACATTAGATTGCTGGGCGTTAATGTTAAAATCACCCACTATAGTAATGGCCAGATATTGATGAGAAAGGGCAAGATTTTTTTTCAAGCACCATTTGATAATCATCAAAAAATGTAACCAAAGCACTAGGAGGTCTATATAAAACAACCAAACAAGCTTTTACCATGTTTCACGAGTTTCCAGCATGAGTAATTCTAGGTTATCGTGTTCAAAATGATCTTTCGGACAGGAGATAAATGATTAGCTGCAATGATAAAAAACACCACC
Organism: Zoroaster sp. YZ-2022; assembly: GCA_029582265.1. Lineage (NCBI taxonomy): Eukaryota > Metazoa > Echinodermata > Asteroidea > Forcipulatida > Zoroasteridae > Zoroaster > Zoroaster sp. YZ-2022. Next base: position 6,619,515 of record CM055820.1, read on the forward strand.
ACCATGCCTGTTACGATCATTACGAAAAATACTATAATCAGTGTCCGGGATCAGTTCTCCATCCAAGATGGTGTTGTCCAGCCAGGACTCTGTTACAAATATCAGATCATGTTTGTTACTTTCAAGTTCAGTTTGCAGAAGAAGGTCTTGTTCACAATGCTACGGCGCATTGAACAGAACAGCAGTAATAGTGGACTTTGATGTTGATGAGTTGGCAGCAGAAATTATCTTGTTCTGAAGGCCTGAGCTCAAGCCGTGGAGGTCGTACTGATAAATCATGTAGGGCCTGGATTTAGTCTCCACATCACCAGACAGTATTACTCGGTGTGAGACATTAAAGGAGGCCACACAGTTGCTATAGAATTCTGACGGTCTATGAGAATACCTGATCTTTAGTCTTGTGTGTAGATTATGGACACGGCAACACAGGGTAGCCATCTTGGAGACCGAGTCACTGGGGAGACACATATCTTCATCTTGATTTCTGGCATGGTATTCCAACAATGAAGTTGATAGAGGGAAGATTAGCAAACATAACAAGTATATAGATGAAAGCTGTTGAAACTTCATCTTATTAATGCACAAGGCATGCACAGCTCCAGTTATTAAGTGTCTTCTTCAAGATTACTTGTCGAGTAGATATGGAAACTCACACGTACACTGGTCACAGGACTTTGATATTAAAAATTGTTTTCAGCTCATTGAGTGAAAACTCAGCTTGCAGTTGACAAGTACAGGATAAATATCAATGTTAGATGAATACAATGTACATACATGTTCATGAAGCCATCGTCTTGCAGAGTGAGTGAAAAACCCACGGTGTTAATGTATAACACATGTACGCCGCCATGATGGAAAATTGGAAGAATAAATCCACCGATGTGACAGCAGATTTCTCCCCGAGAAGTCTCCACAAAACAGAAATGAACAGTCCAGCAGTGTCTGGTAAAGCTAAGTTATCCAGAAATTTCCAGATAGGAGGACGATGTTTCGTTAAAAAACGAATAAAACAGGATAAAAATTGACATGAACAGAGCACGAATTAAAAGCGAGTCAGCTCGTGAAGGGCGCCCTCTAAGTTGACATAGCAAGTTGACATGGCCGTTCATGTCACAAAACACGTGTTGAAGAATGTCATTGGTCGATCAAAGGCGATGTGGGCGGAACTAACTCGTTGTGCATGCCGCGCCCCTGCCTTCTAAATAAGGATATCCCGTAAGTTATGTTGGCTTTGGATAAGTACATGACTTTGTAGTAATTTTTTTTTTTTTAATACTACAAAACCAACAAACTGCAAAATATTAAGAATATAAACCAGAACTTGAATGTTAATTTGTTTCTATCACAATGAACTTTAGTTAAATTTCAATAAACCTTGATTCCTGAAAGAATGAATTTATAAGAGACCTAGCTAGGAATAATTAAAACAACAACTGCTACTACTAAACAACGATTTTAAGAATTAAGATTATTTTCAGAACCCAATATTTCTCGCTCAAAATCGTTGCGGTGTACTGATTGTTACTTAATGATAAGTTATAAATCATGTTCACTTTGGTGGGTGGAAGTTTTGCGAGCATTCATTGCCAGGAATACCAACATGTTCATGTTATCAGGCCGAAGCGGCTCTGCTTTGCCGTGACGACATTTCAGCAAGCGGAAAAACGCTTGTACGGCACTGACGTTGCCGGAATATCAAGACATTTCTCGCCGATCCTTGCGACTGAACCGATCGGAAATTGACAGCCACCAATGACATGATCATTACAGAACTCGACAATGACCGACTTAACACCTCCCTTTTTATGTATGTATTTTGAAACAAACTGTCACCTTGTCGGCAAATTTATGTAATACACAAGAAAGCTTGGTATCGGTGGGTAAATAAATGTTACTGTTGGCGATATGCTGAGGGATGGTCGGTGGCACATCAAAATAATTTCACAACAAAACCAATTTCAACACCACTTTTTTATTAGGACAACAATTAATGTCAGTGGACATCCCCTATAAATAAAATCCTCTTGTTTTTACACCGTGGTGCACGATCCAGTGCAGACATAAAGCAGCACTTAAGGTCCCACTAATGCAATTACTGTGAACAATAGGCAAACATTCAATCCTGAGCAGCTAGTTTGATACTTGTTTGTAGCATACGTGCCGCAGCCGGTCTATTTGAGTCTTTAATAATGAATGGATACAATGTATCACAAACAGTTTGACAAAAGTGTATGGAATCACAGTACAGGAAACATCCTTAACCAATCAGGATACAGCTTACACAAAGCGCAAGGGAGCGTATACATAATGGCTGCGGCCATGTTACTGAGAAAACTGACTAGTTTTGACGTGATTTCAGGTAAATAAAACTTCGTATTGCACCGCGTGCGAATCAGTTTTTTGCAGAGAAGTTCACAGAAAGGTGAATAAAATATTTTTGGTCATCCGGTGAAAAGTAGCTGGCGGCAAAACCTGCCGCAGGCGGCGATTTGCCGCCGGTGACCGGCTACTTTTGAGAGCCCTGCCGACCTGGTTTGATGCTTCAATAAATCAATCAATAAATAAAATAGACAGGCAGACAAGCAGGCACACAATGAAATGTTTGAATATAAATTATAATACAAAATGACATCATTTATGCACCTTTTGCCGAAGGTGACGAAATGCTCCGTTGCACACAGCAATGCTATTCAACCAGAGATAATGGGGTGAAGCAGACTCGTACTAAAGTGTAGATGGTTCCATTGAAGTGAGCTTATAAAACCCATCTAGACTTACCGTGTTTGTGCTCAGATTAAAACCCTAACTCCCTAGGCCCATTTGGTTACATATAACCTGAATCCTCCAAAATCCTTCAGTAGTAAAGCAAGCACATGACATGTATGCACACATGTGTTTCTAATCTGTGATACACGTACATGGCCAGGGACCCTCCCTGTATGCATGGAGCAATAAACAGTGTCCACTGACCCAAGCACTGACCTTGCAATCACTACAACAAACATGGATGTACATGTACCATGGAAAGGCAAGTATGCCTAATAACCTCAATCCTCCAAAATCTTTCACTTTAGCAAAGAGGATTTTGGAGGATTTGGGAAGGTTAGGGTTAATGTGACATTTATAACTGAGAAAGTGGCAGCATTAATAATATACAAATGACTGGTTACATACAAGTATGTGTACATTTGACTGGTTGCACATTAAAGGGACAATATCATCATGATCAGACTTTCAACAGGGCATGGAATCAGTGTCCTAGTTTAAGATGAACACATGCAGTGACTTGTAGTAGTCAAGCGGGCTAGTCAAAATTACAAAGACTGCACTGAATCCTAGTTTTATTTTATATTCACAAATTTTATTCCACTGGGCCATAAAAAGTACGTAATCTTTGTCCTACCTTAAAAATATTGACAATTGTGGTTCACCCTGTGGATTCTTATAAAAAGTACTTTAAAAATATGCAGACCAGTGAAAATGCTTGCAGATGGCTCCAATTCAAGCTTACTAGTCCGGCCGGCTAGTGAAAAAAGTTAAGGGCAACCCCTGAGTGTAGATCTTTGGTAATTAACTGATTACAAAATTACTGATTTATAATATAAACACATACTTGATAAGAAGTTGGTGACGGTACTAGGGGTGACGATATTGAATTTTTTTATAGTCAATAGCCATTATATCGGCGATATACGATATTATCGTCTCAATACGCAGATTTTTTAAATACATGAAAAAATGTATGTGTGTCGTACATTAACGATGGACACCGGAATAACTACAATGTACTTTTACAAGTAAGTTCTACAGGGAAGTTGCATAGGTAATAAACAGTTACTCCAAACAGTTGCTCCAAAACGAACCGAGTTCTTAGATTTTTGCCGCACGGTGCGACAAACATAAAAAAGAACTCACCGTGACGTCCATAAACAAACCCATGGTTTATAAATGCACGTACATTTCCGCGATCACCATCCACACTTTTATTCTGGTATCCGACATCTGCTGAATGTGAACAGCCTTACAATGTGCACACCAGCGCGGTTATTCCAGGAGAATGTACTACATAATCCTGGGACTAGCCTTTAGTTAATGCCCACTCGTACACGGCAACGTCAACCAGGAGCACAACACACGAAAAAACACCACGCACGCAAGAAGTGGGAACATGAGCGGTGCCGCATCCTGATTTTGACCTGTTTTTTAGCTCTTCACAGTACCGTAACTTCGTTGATATTACCGTATAATGACATGAAATTTGTAGACAATTTACCACTCCAGCGATATTTTAACTAAAAACAGCAATATAAATTTGATATCGGCTGTATTTTTGGAATATCGTCAATATGACGATATTTCGATATCTTCAAATCCATAACCGATTTAGCTGATAATTTTTTGAATATCGTATCGTTACGATATTGTTGTGATATCGTCCACCCCTAGACGGTACCAAATTAAACATCCTGAGAAATTATTCCATCTCACATGCTGTCTGTTTTTTTTTTTTTTTTAGAAAACCTGAAAAAAATTTGATCGGTGCATTATGAATGAATGCTAATTTTGGCTTTTGATCAAAAGTACACGTCCACTTAATTATGTGTGTCCTTTAAAATTTCTCATATTTGCAAAATAGAAAAAAAAAAATTCTACATGGGATTACCATATGGTACCCCTGCTGTTTTCATTATTATTTTTGTTATTGTGAATGCATCACTGATCATGCATTTCTCTTTGTGCAGGTTACATCCCATGTTTTCGCTGGCCGTCGAAGCGTGCAAGTCATCCAACAAGGTGGGATACAATGAATCCTAACCCTTGTCATTTTGTCCAGATAGCTTCCAGATGAATCCGCCATAATCTGTTAACATGCATTTAAAATAGTCACCCATGTTGTTGGATTTGAATGGAATTGGTACAATGGCAAATGCAGAGAATCCATACCTTGGCTTATATCAGAAGTCTATTACCTACATGTACATGAAGTGTGCCAGTCGTGTACTAACCTAGTCCACGGCATAGTACCAGAAGTCTATTACCTACATGAAGTGTGCCAGTCGTGTACTAACCTAGTCCACGGCATAGTACCAGAAGTCTATTACCTACATGAAGTGTGCCAGTCGTGTACTAACCTAGACCACGGCATAGTACCAGAAGTCTATTACCTACATGAAGTGTGCCAGTCGTGTACTAACCTAGTCCACGGCATAGTACCAGAAGTCTGTTACCTACATGAAGTGTACCACTCGTGTACTAACCTAGTCCACGGCACAGTACCAGAAGTCTGTTACCTACATGAAGTGTGCCACTCGTGTACTAACCTAGACCACGGCATAGTACCAGAAGTCTGTTACCTACATGAAGTGTGCCAATGGTACTAACCTAGTCCACGGCATAGTACCAGAAGTCTGTTACCTACATGAAGTGTGCCACCTGTACTAACCCCAGTCCACGGCATAGTACCAGAAGTCTATTACCTACATGAAGTGTGCCACTGGTGTACTAACCTAGTCCACGGCATAGTACCAGAAGTCTATTACCTACATGAAGTGTGCCACTCGTGTACTAACCTAGTCCACGGCATAGTACCAGAAGTCTGTTACCTACATGAAGTGTGCCAGTCGTGTACTAACCTAGTCCACGGCATAGTACCAGAAGTCTGTTACCTACATGAAGTGTGCCAGTCGTGTACTAACCTAGACCACGGCATAGTACCAGAAGTCTATTACCTACATGTACATGAAGTGTGCCACTCATGTACTATCCTAGTCCATGGCATAGTACCAGAAGTCTGTTACCTACATGAAGTGTGCCACTCGTGTACTAACCTAGTCCACGGCATAGTACCAGAAGTCTATTACCTACATGAAGTGTGCCACTCGTGTACTAACCTAGTCCACGGCATAGTACCAGAAGTCTGTTACCTACATGAAGTGTGCCAGTCGTGTACTAACCTAGACCACGGCATAGTACCAGAAGTCTGTTACCTACATGAAGTGTGCCACTCGTGTACTAACCTAGACCACGGCATAGTACCAGAAGTCTGTCACCTACATGAAGTGTGCCAGTCGTGTACTAACCTAGTCCATGGCATAGTACCAGAAGTCTATTACCTACATGAAGTGTGCCAGTCGTGTACTAACCTAGTCCACGGCATAGTACCAGAAGGCTGTTACCTACATGTACATGAAGTGTGCCACTCGTGTACTAACCTAGACCACGGCATAGTACCAGAAGTCTGTTACCTACATGTACATGAAGTGTGCCACTCGTGTACTAACCTAGACCACGGCATAGTACCAGAAGTCTATTACCTACATGTACATGAAGTGTGCCACTCGTGTACTAACCTAGTCCATGGCATAGTACCAGAAGTCTGTTACCTACATGAAGTGTGCCAGTCGTGTACTAACCTAGTCCACGGCATAGTACCAGAAGTCTGTTACCTACATGTACATGAAGTGTGCCAGTCGTGTACTAACCTAAACCACGGCATAGTACCAGAAGTCTGTTACCTACATGAAGTGTGCCAGTCGTGTACTAACCTAGACCACGGCATAGTACCAGAAGTCTGTTACCTACATGAAGTGTGCCACTCGTGTACTAACCTAGACCACGGCATAGTACCAGAAGTCTATTACCTACATGAAGTGTGCCACTCGTGTACTAACCTAGTCCACGGCATAGTACCAGAAGTCTGTTACCTACATGAAGTGTGCCAGTCGTGTACTAACCTAGACCACGGCATATATACCACAAGTCTGTTACCTACATGAAGTGTGCCAGTCGTGTACTAACCTAGTCCACGGCACAGTACCAGAAGTCTGTTACCTACATGTACATGAAGTGTGCCAGTCGTGTACTAACCTAGTCCACGGCATAGTACCAGAAGTCTGTTACCTACATGAAGTGTGCCAGTCGTGTACTAACCTAGTCCACGGCATAGTACTCCAACAACAATGGATTTGGCCCATTCGTGACGTTTTGTTCCAAGGACTCAAAAAGAAGCAGTGCAGTCCGGGAGACTTAACCTGCGTGTGAGTGAACTGTATCTCGTCGGCACCTTCGTGTTTATCGAATCGCACCCATTGTTCGCCCCACAGAATGGTTCGCCTGTATCTAGTTTAAGATTGTGTCTAGTTATCTAGGAACTAGTTTTGCGTGGAAATGCCTTTCCCATGATGCCCCACGGCAGGCTGGGCAGGGGGAGCAAAACCCGTAACCAAGCTCGTTGTGCGTGCACGCATTTGGAGTACAATGCCGTGGTATGGATTACAGCAGGCTGGCACACTTCATGTAGGTATCTGCTTATAATGTAGTCCAACATCCAACAAAAGCAACATCCTGAGGACGATCAGAGCATACTGATCGAAACGTTGAGTTGTAACCTCCAGTTCTTTTCAGAACTAATTACTACTCAATAGAGATTTTCATATGGTGTCACCGCAAATAGTCTCACTTATCCTCTTCACCATGCAAAGCTACAAGTTTTACCTAACAGTAAATTTTGTTCTTATCGGAACATGGCTCATTTCCTTTCAGAAAATTAAAAAACAAAAATACTTTGATTGAATTGAGATATTCCACAAAATAATTGTCAGAAGCTTGGTTTAAAAGTAATGAATTGCCCAAATACGTTAATGACTAGAACCGCCAGAATTATTTTGGGATGAATTTACTTCAAAAAACCATGCCTCGGACAATAGTTTTGTGAAATTTTCCATTTTAGAGGTTTCTGTTACCCTTCCTCAAGTAAAATAGCAGTGTTCAGTGCTGGAAATACTGGTAAAATAGCAAGAAACACAGGTAATATCCATCTTCAGCTAATAGTAAACTATAAAATGTTGTGCTGGCACCCTGATGATTGCAATAAAAACCTCCAAGGTCACAGACAAGCTTTTATTTAGCTACTGTCTGAACTACAAGTACATTAACCCTCCTACTACTACAAGGGTCAAAATCAGTCAACATGTTGATATACTTGCCAAGGTACATGTGTATATCTAGTGCACTTAAAAGTCAAATACTGTCACACCTTACATGTAGTAAGTACATTTACAGGTCAAAATGAGTCGACCGTTTCTGACTGGTAAAAGCATTGTCTGGTATTGTTCATGGTGGTCAAAATGACAGTCAAAACCAGTCAAAAATTCCCCTGTGTGCACGTTTGGGTCAACGGTCAAAACAGGCAGTTGACTGGTTTTGACCTCTGTAGCAACTTCCCACTAAAGTGCAGCTATAGTAGGAGCGTTAATCTACCAACCTGTGAACATTTCAGCTTATTGTGTTGTGTTGTTAATGAGAAAATAGTGCATA
>CM055820.1:6628330-6677352 GCA_029582265.1 Zoroaster sp. YZ-2022
CCCAAAGTACAAACCTTTTTCATTTGAGAAATACTCAGACTTGTATGACTCGTGACTCAGACTCAGACTTGAGTCCGACTCTGATCACTTTTTTGGTGAAACTCAGACTCGGACTCGAGTCATGCTACCATGTTATGTAATGAGACTCGGACTCGGACCTCGGACCTCGGACTCCCGATGTTTGTGACTCAGACTCTGACAGCAAAAATGCCCAATATTCACTGTTTTAAACCATTGACAACATAGTGTTTAGAAGTCTTGTTACTGTAATTTAAAGATTCGACTACTAACGGAATAATGATAACTGCTGTGTTGCTGTTGTTTTCGTTCGAGAAATGTGTAATGATTACTAACATATTATTGACTTATTCAATAAAACTTGTTCCTTCATGCGAAAAAAAAAAATCAATTTGATCGGCGTTCTACGACCCAGAAAAGCCAGGTTTCACCAAAAGCCACTCAAATCATGAATAATTCGCATACTGTGTGTGACGTAGCACCCATGACGCTTTTGTTACCCCCACGCACAACAGTCGATCGTGTGTACTGTGTATGCATTTACCATACATGCAATGCGGAACAACAGCGGACAAGCGACATGTTATAGACCGAAAGTAACGAAAATGTCCGATACTTCGCAGCGAATATTGGGAAGATCACAGTATAGATGAGGAAGAGGAGGTTTCATATAGGCACTTCTGAGGATAAGCTCTCTAGCGATGAGGGAGCTCCCCAGACGAGAGAGAAGGCGAAGACGATGACGAAGAAGTCCGAAGTACGTGGCGCTGAACCATACCGGTTCGAGCCACTTGCAGGCTTTTCCTCGCAGTTGACCAGCCCGAGCGGTGATTTGGTGATCGTCAGGCCGAAGACGACGAACCAAATCCTGATGATGAACGGCTAAAACACAGACTCGGTGAAAGCCCACAAAAATGATTCATGAATGAAATACTGAATGATGCTTCGTTTGATCAATTCGTTTTCTGCTGTACAAAATAGTTGTAGAGCTATACTTGACAACCAAAAACATGAACGAACATGAAGTGGAGACCCAAGGTACATAATGTAGTAGTACATGTACATGTGTACGGAGTAAAATTTGGGGTAGTTACTATGTCTTGCGTTTCATGATTTGTTGGCATATTAGCCAGTATTTATGAAGACATGATGGGAAAAGTAATCACTGCTCAAAATTCAAATAAAATCATGATCCTTTTACCATCATGCTTTAAGCATAATTGACATTTAGTCTTTCCCTTCAAATCAAAGGTTTAGCAGCCCCCTGCACAATAAAATGTTTGATCTGCACCCATGGAAAAATGTATTCCTTCGTGATGTACCTGTCGCTTGATCAGTTCATATGGGGGATGTTCAAGACTTCAATTTTTAAGTAGTGCAACCCCAATGACAAAGTTACTAAAATTATATTTTTCCAAACTTGTTTTTTTTGTAATAGGTGTTCGTGGTAATGGACATAAATGTGTTCTTACAGCCTTTTGCTCGCAAACTGTATATGTTGCAAAAGAGAAGTTGAGAAGACAGAGAACATGCGATGCAACAGCTGGACATCAACGTGGATGATCCCAAACCAGTGCCTTACCATCCATGATTGGTTTGATGCGATCTGCCTCCACCCAGGAGTGCTTTGCAACAGCGTATCTTCAGTACAGAGCATTACCATATGGCAGAGATGCAGTTGAAGGAACGCTGTGACCAGTAAGTGATTTGAGTGTTGACTGAATGTACAAAGCCAATGTACCATCAATTTTCAATTAATATTTTAGAGCAATGTCAGTTTTGAAATGATCTGCATATCGTTAAACAGAATTACTTGATTGGACCAGAATGAGCACCGGTGTTTACTTCAGAGTAACCGCACACAACTGAATATGACCTTGTTTGGACCCACGCGCATCTATATATCTTATTGTACATGCATTACATGTATGTAATTGTTACTGATCATGATTGCCTTTTTGGTATGGTTATAGTTTTATAGTATTTCAGTTTCACACATGGTGTGCTTGTAACGTAACCAATATCGATACTCCACCATGCAAAATCACCAAATCTTATGTTTATAATTTTGTCTGATTTTTTTGTTTTTGTTTTACAGAAAATATCGCCATGTTGCATATCGTGCAAGTGGTGAGGGTGGTGTTAGGGTTATCTTGGCCAAGTTTCAACCGGGTGCCACTGCCATCATGTGTGGACGCAATCCGCAGGATGTTCCCAAACCCTGATGGACAGTACAAAGGATTTTCGTATCCACCACTGGATTAGAGCCGATTTGCTTTTGTTTTTATTTTTAAATTGGTAACATTCTTCCCTAGTTATAATGAGATCTGGAGGGAGTTACAAATTAATTTGTGCGTTCATAAACCATGATCAATGGCAAAATCAATTACGTGTGTATTTCATTTGCTGTGCCTTTTTCGAAGGGAGTTGATTAATTTAACACTAATGAAATAAACTTGTTTTATGTTGCCAACAACACTATGGTAAAACATTACAAATTCGGTATGGCAGAAAGATGCCAAGAACTGAAAATTTTACAAGACCTTAGTACTTTCGAATAAATGACATGACAAAATATGTATGTATTTGCAACCAACAATTGAGTTTATTTTTGAGGTTAAAATATCAAAATTAAAAAAGTTACCTCTTGATGACGAAAACAACTTAATCAAAATCCTGTACATACTTGTTTGGAACTTGTTGTTCTGTTCAACCGAACTGGAAATCCTTTGAAATTCGTTTCACTTGCTGCTCTTTTCCCCAGGAAAAAACTTACAATCAGCATAACTCTACTGCTGAGCAGGTTCAGATTTTCTTGGATTAACGCTAATTCAATTAGGTTTTTTGGTTTTGCATCACAAAAGGGAGAAGTGTGACAAAGACTAATATTGTAAATCTCATGTACTTCTGCCTATAAAACATAAAACTTGTTCTGAGTGTACAGTGGCAATAAATTGTAAAATACAAGAATAGAATAACAATAAATGTGTACAGGCCATGTCATTCTGTCTTCAATCAAATATTAATAAAAAATATAAAAGACATGTATATAGCACCAAATCCATTTGAATAAAATGCTCCCAGGCCCTTTAAATATAATAAAATAACCTAAAGTAACAATAGCAAAGATTATAAAAGATTAAATACATGGGAGACAGATAAAGTGATAAAAACAGGCAAATATCAGCAGGCCGGATCCAGGAATTTTGGCATGAAGGTGAAATCCTTTCGTGTATTATTCACGAACTTCACCCATTCCTTTGATATCGCAGGATCCCGCGGAAATTGAAAAAAATGAGTCTCTGGATTCTTAATACTATTTCTAGTGCATCCACCAACAACACATGAAGTCGGCATTATATTACACAACAACGTCGAAAAAAAGCTTCATAAAAACTTCATGCCTCTGCTGACGCATGAAAACGCATGTATAATATACACGGAAGTAACATGGCGTCTTCTACTCAATTGAGATTCCACATGGTGTCACCGCAATTAGTCTTACTTATCATCCTCACCATGCAAAGCTACAAGTTTTACCTATGGCGTCTTCTGTTTACTCTCGGGTGCTCATGGGTTATACGTCATCCCTTTTCGCTGGTTTACAAGTCCGCTGGTACTATATCGTGGATTTCATAGTGGATTTTCAATGGGTCTTTGTCGGGAACCAGTGCAGGGCGGGAAATTTCAAAAATCGAAGAAGCGGGGTCTAATTTTTTCGGTCAAATTGCAACAAAATTATAAAGAGAAAAACATGACCACAACAATAAATTGTTACCTGAACACAACATAAACAAGGTTCGATAGTCAATTTAATGTGAGAGTTCTCGTTGTAGTCCATCTTTAAACAACGCGAACAGTTTCATAAAATTGATACCGTGCATCCTTGCTATTCCGTTGTAGCATACCGGTAGCCTATTGTGTCCTTTCTCTGTAGTAATGCGATCGGAATCGCTTACAGGCGCAGCGGCCGCCTGAAAACAATGTGCGTCTTCCAGAAATCGATTACAATGAATTATGTACCCAAGCTTCTGCGTACAACATCATGGAATGAAAGCACGATAGTGATGGGTACCAGACTTATTACAATGTCCCAAACACTGGTCTCTCAATTTTCACGGTGTTTGGTGTCAATTCTAGAGAAATGGAATGAATATTTTGAAAATGTTGCATTCAGGAGGCTCTGGAGGCTTTGTGAGCTATTTCAGCATATAAAATGTGATTTTATAGAGTTCATTTTGAAACAATCTTAGTGCAGATGTGATAGTAATATCTTTCCATATGTTCCTGTAGACGAAGCCAAATCAATATTTCGGCTAGACTGTATTTTCAACAACAAAACCTAATAAACTATGACGACTTTCTTTGGGAGTGAGGATGGGAGATGAATATGCAAATTCCCTCCAAATGAAAAATTAATCTTTTGTTAAAATGCTATTTTTATTTTTCAGCAATATATCACCGTAGCTGTCAAACACATGTCGTAAATATTTATTTTATGGCTTTTCAAGGAGAGTTTAACATCTGTGTTTATTGCATTTGGTTATGGTGAATTTCTTGGGACATTATAGATCTATCTATCTATATCCCGTAGGCTTGGAGGCTGTTGGGGCGACATCTTGATGGCTCATAGTCGTTACTGTGTGTGATATTACTACACTTGGGTGGCACCCATCTCCTCTCCAAGTGTTGCTGTTGCAGAGACACCAGGGTAAACCCCTACTCCAGCACGATAAGTGTCATTATGGGTTCTTTGACGTGCACTGGTGTTTATAGTACACGTGACCTACGATTCGAACCCACATTCTGATGCCACCAGAACTTGAATCCGATGCACTAGACCGCTCGGCCACGACACTCATTTTAGAGCGGTACATTAATACGAAAGCCCATTAGCGCCAACAAAAAATAAATTTCTAATCCGTTATTACGGATTCACAATTACGGATTCACAATCCGTAATAACGGATTCACAATCCGTTATTACGGATTCACAATCCGTTATTACGGATTCACAATCCGTTATTACGGATTCACAATCCGTTATTACGGATTCACAATCCGTTATTACGGATTCACAATCCGTAATAACGGATTCACAATCCGTTATTACGGATTCGCAATCCGTTATTACGGATTCACAATCCGTTATTACGGATTGGCAATCCGTTATTACGGATTGCGAATCCGTTATTACAGATTCACAATCCGTTATTACAGATTCGCAATCCGTTATTACGGATTCACAAAAAAGACTAAATACCTGGGTATATCGAGAATTTCCGGTCACGATAGCTCTTCAAGTCACTCGGTCACGTTGCAACCAGGCAGAGCGACCTGGAAATAGCGCCCTCGAGGGGCCCCCTTTGTGAATCCGTAATAACGGATTATGAATCCGTAATAACGGATTGTGAATCCGTAATAACGGATTACCAATCCGTAATAACGGATTGGCAATCCGTAATAACGGATTGGCAATCCGTAATAACGGATTGGCAATCCGTAATAACGGATTCGCAATCCGTAATAACGGATTGTGAATCCGTAATAACGGATTGTGAATCCGTTATAACGGATTGTGAATCCGTAATAACGATAGAATCCGTAACGGATTGTGAATCCGTTAATGGATTGTGAATCCGTAATAACGTGGGATTGTGAATCCGTAATAGATTGTGAATCTGTAATAACGGATTAGAAATTTATTTTTTGTTGGCGCTAATGGGCTTCCGTACATTAATGTTTTATTATTTAAATGTTATTCTAGCAATATATTATATTAGCTGCAGGCCGAAATGTGGGAAAAACTGGTTTTTGCTAAATCCATCGTGATTATTGGGAAATAGAATCAGGAAAGAGCAATGTACAATGTACAACAGCGTGGGGTCATGAGAATTATAAAGTGTTCTTAATTTGGTCAGGGGTTTTCCTTTATTATTACGCACAGTTGAAAAATAATGTCCGCAAAAATACGTAAATTTCAAAGGATGATGCCAAATTCCAATTCCAAACGTTGTCATAACCCTCCCCAGGCCACCCAAGAACCTCTGCCTGAGCAAAACATAAATATATCATTCGGGTTCGAAACATTAATTTGCATAAAAAACGAAAATATTAATATTGCCAAAGATTTTACAAATTTCAAACCATTTTCAAATAATGTTGGGAAATGTTTGGAGCATGAGATACTAGCTCATATATCTCGAGGGTTTTTACACTTAACTTCTAACATTGACATATGTATAAGGTTTTCTTTTTTCGTTTGAATTTTGTAAGTGACTCGTTACTCGGACTCGGACTTGACCTTCCTGACTAGTGACTCGGATTCGGACTCGACCCACATGACTCGGACTCGGACTCGACACTGGGGACTCGGACTTGGACTCGACACTGGGGACTCGGACTTGAACTCGACACTGGGGACTCGGACTTGGACTCGACACTGGGGACTCGGACTTGAACTCGACACTGGGGACTCGGACTTGAACTCGACACTGGGACTCGGACTTGGGACTCGGACTCGAGGACTCGAATACAAGTCTGGAAATACTGGTGAAAACTTCCTAGTGGCGTGCAAATGAAATACCATTTATAGACCATTCAAGTGAGTTAAATATATTTATTTATATAATAAGAAGCGCCACATATGAATCAAGGTCTTCTAAAAGTACAGTTTGCGGTAACACTATGTGACAATTACATGGTGATACCGCAAACTTTACTTCAAAACCATGCAAAGCTTAAAATCCTACTTAAGTTTTTCTAATCGAATACGAATCAAATATCTGAAAATTGTGCTTTTGTGAATAAAATTACCATG
This sequence comes from Zoroaster sp. YZ-2022, assembly GCA_029582265.1. Lineage (NCBI taxonomy): Eukaryota > Metazoa > Echinodermata > Asteroidea > Forcipulatida > Zoroasteridae > Zoroaster > Zoroaster sp. YZ-2022. Next base: position 6,635,169 of record CM055820.1, read on the forward strand.
CATTATTACACACATCAATGCGTTGATATTAATACAAGCTGATTACTATTATTGCGTGCTTAAGAAGTTTGTATTTTGTATTTTAATGTGTTTTAACTGGAACATCCGGTGATGCAGTTTCCAATACATTTCATTTCTAAATATAGATTTATATTTATAAACATCAGTTCAGGCATATTATGCCTATAGGTCTTTACTATTTGAACATTTAAGAATGTATTTGATAACAGTTGTTAATTGTGAAAATGAAAACAGACAAAAAGAAAGAAATTTACGAGAACAACCAACGACTCAAGAACGGACTTTCCAGGGGCGTAGCGAAGGCATAATCTTTAGGTGTGTGTGTGTGTGGGGGGGGGGGTGTAATTGTGTGGGTGTGTGTGTGTGGGAGTGGGGTATGGAAGCCGACGGACTTCAGCGGCGGTAAAACATTGAACGCCTTCAAAAATCGCGGAACGGAGGGTGGGTTCAGTAGAAACTTCTCCCAAAATTAAATCACTTCTGGCAAAAAAACTACAAGCCTGCATCGACAGATTTGGTGGTTTATTTGCCGACGGAAGGCTGGTTCATACGTCACGCCAATGCGAAACTGAAGAGAATTTCTGTGATGTTGACAATGAATTGGCGCCCCTTAACCATTGTTGTAGATGAAATTTGCTTCACTTTCGCATTCGAATTTTGACGACTGAGGCGTCGATTCGCCGACTGAGAATCGATATTGGGGTGTGTTACTGCCCCAATACCCCCCTCCGTTTGGCTACAGCCCTGGGACGTCCTTTTTATAGAGAGACATTTAACATCACTTGGTTACAATAATGTCTTCAACTGCAGACAAAAAACATAAAATTGGCTTTTAGTCGATTTTTCCCAAATGGAACTTACGGTTTTAATTTCTTGGATGCTCGATATCAAATTACAACATGTTTATACGTGATATATAATTATAAACTTACATGATTTGTGCCTAAAGAAAACAGAGGACATCAATAGAGGGCGCATTAAATGTACACACATTATAATGCATGGTCTACTCATGAAATTGATAGTCCAACCCGAGTTAAAGAGCTAGTGGCTTCCTGCAGGGTAGGATTCAGCACCGCCAAAACAGAGATCGCTGGTTGAATGTGTCCGCGTCCAGGGGCGTAGCGAACGCATTTTCTTTGGGGGGTGTGGGGACAACTGCCACCGAAACCGCAGCTTATAACAACTTATATAAAAAAAACATTTTAAAACTCGGCAAATATTCAGTGCTTAGAAACACAATACATTTGCCGTCCGCAAACCTAGGTTTGCCGACTGAAAGTTATTCTAGAGCAACCCTTGTTCTCTAGGACTTTTGATGTTTCATTTGCCGACTGAGGCTCTAAACGCCGACTGAGAAAAATTATTGGGGCGGTGTCACACGCCCCCCCCCCCTCCCACACACACACACCCGCTCGCTACGGCCCTGTCTGAATCAATCATTAAAAATGTATATAGCCCGTGTTTTTTACTAGTCTAATGGCAATTTTACTTGAAGAAGGGAAACAAATGCTGTATAATTATATTATATTTCTCTGAATAATCGTGAGAAGCATGGTTTACAGTAAATTTGTACCAAAATTAATTTATGGTGGGTACCGTTTTGAATTCATTTTGGCTATGTTGTACTTCTGGCAACTCTTTTGTGACATATCTCATTTCAACGTAGCACTATTTGTTTTCCTATGATATTATCAATGTTCCAATGAAAACAAAAACGTCCGGGAAATGCCGGCGATACGTCTCAAATACTCGGCGAAGATTACTTTACACTAGTGTGTCATCGACCGTTTGGCAAGAAGTGGACGCAGACGGGTACAGTGGGTCATTTGTCATTACCTGACGGCCAATCATCTTATTCAACGCCTTGCGGAATTGCTTGTACTTGAATGAATATATGATGGGGTTGATACAACAGTTGGAGGCTACCATCATGGTATTAAACACCATAAAGGGTCCGGTAAAGTCAATGGTAATCCAGCGCATGTTAAACAAGAAGAAAGTAACTTGGCTGGGAGTCCAGCAGACCAGGAAGGTTGCAAAGACAATGACCAGGGTCTTGAAGGTGTTACGTCTGGCCCGGAGGAGCGATTCTTGCTGCTCGTTGCCTACTCGAGGCTGCTGCTGACCCAGTGCGGTAGCTCCACGTCGGTCGGTCGTGAGTGGTGGTGCGACTTTCTCTGCGCCTCGCTTCAGGGTAACTGCGATGTGCGTGTAGGAGAACAACATGATGGCTGAGGGGACGAAGTACTGCATGACGATGAGAAGTGGACCCATCACATTGGACCCTGTCACGGGCTTGAATTTACACTTCCCATCCACAACGGTGTAAATCATAAAGGAATATGACTTGAGTGCTATACCGATGAGCCACACAGCAACAACGATTGCTGCTGCCGATTTCTGTGAGAACACCGTGTTGAAGCGGAAGGGGTACACAACGGCAACGTATCTTTCTATGGTCAGAGCTAGTAGGCTGAACGTGGACGTGACGAACATCAGCCAAAGCATGGCATCTCCGATCCAGAAGCGGCACAGCAGCTCGCCGGCCAGGGTCTCCGGTACCGGGACGGGGACAGGGATGTTGGTCTGCAGCAGAAGTAACAGTGACCCCAACAGATCGATGATCGCCTGGTGACATATTAACCCATTGGTCAGTGTGTGCATGAAGTGGACCCTGCAGATGACCACGATAACCAGTCCATTGCCCAGAATACCCACTGTGCCGACAATGGTTTTGTAGATCCACTGGAAAAGCAATAGAGCTTCAGCCATGATTCACGATAGCCGTCTACTTATCTGATCGTGGTCAGATGATGAGAATAGTTACGCATTTAGTGAGTAAACCTACAAAATGATAGAGCTACTTCGAAAATAGCACTACTCTATGGTATCATGCAGATATCCTATGTCGGTGATTGGTTAACTGTCAAAGCTGTTATCAAACTACCGCCAAACATCGTGTTCTGGCGCCCGGAGCCAATATGCTTTATAATCGTGTTGGTAAGTGTGACGTCAATTAAACATAAGCCATGTCTCCTTCACATAGAGTGGTTCCAAAATAATTTTGCATACGTGCAAAAACAGGATTGGACAGTCTTCTGAAGCAAAGGTACAATGGTCAAAACTATTGGATAGCAAGTGATGTGTGTTCCACCAATCAAATGACAAGGATCTGTATAAGTGTATGTGAGTTTATGTATAGGTATTCAAACCGAGGACTTATAACAAAAGGGACAATACGTCCCCGGTTGCTATCACAATGAAGAACAGTATGCTATCAAAACAGATGGAACAATGGAAGGTCCTCGGTTTACACCATAAATAAACAAATGCCACACGGCCACACGGCCATTTGTGTGTGTGCGTGTGTGTTGGGGTGATAAGTGCACGGCAATCACTGTGTCAAAACGGCGGCTACGCGCCTAGACGAAGCATCTTTGGTCAGCATTAGACCAGCGCAAATTTCATAGAACTGCTAAGAAGACACAAATGCTTACCAGAAATATTTGCTGAGCGAATAAATGCCGTTATTTTTATATTTTAATATCAGGCATTTGACAAATAAAAAAAAAATGGAAATGACACAAGTTTCATATTCTTTCTAAAGAGGTAATTTACATTATTAGCTTATTGGTATTACTATTACCCTAGAGCATGCAAGGACCAGATGGTATTACACAAACTGTCCGAATTCTTTCTGAAGAGATGTTTTATTAATAAGGGTCACCGTGAGTGTACAATAGACAATTCTTGTGTTGTATTAAATTATCAATTTCATACCATAGAGCTACTAAGCAGAAAATTGTGCGAAGCAAAATAGTTTGGCTAAGTAGTATTAAAATTGACTACCAGCCAAAATGCATACATTTTGTATAATAAAGTTGTAACCAAAGGCATCCACTAAGCAAATTTTGGTAAGCAATTTTTTTCTGTTTAGCAGCTTCCAGAAATTGGCCCTGGAATCACCCAGGTATTGGGAGAGACCATCATGATGCAAAAATAAACAAATAGTTTTCCCCGCAAAATACCAAAGTTTCACAAACAGATGTAAAACTAAAAATATACTACCCCTATTAATTAGCATATATATGCATAAATTTATGTTTGCAAAAATATATGAGTGTAACGGAATTTTCTGAATTAGAGGGACAATATCGTCACGACCAGAGCAGGATTTTCAACAGGACATGGAAATCGGTGTCCTAGTTTAAGATGAACACAATGACTGAAAGTTACTGTCTTATTTCGGCAAGGACCATGGGACATGGGACAAAATGAGTAGGTTTCTTCGTGAGGTCAAAAAGAACAAGTCTCCGGTTTCTGGTTTCCGCGTGCGTCACCTCAGACCCGCACGTCGGCATTTTTTCTGTTTCTGTTTTTTGTTTTGTTTTGGTTTTTATTTTGCTGTGAAACGATGTCCAATTGCAGCCACAATTGCTGGATCGATTGGAATTCTAGCACGCTGTGGTTTAAACGACTTTTTCACATAGGGGTATGAACGTTTGCCCGATTTATGAGGCCTCTCTTAGCCACCATACTTTGTGTATGGGAAATTTGCTCTGGTTCCAATAACCGCGTGTACACAGTGTCACGCATTTCACTGGTTGGCAAAACAAACAAACGAACAAACAACAAACAGAGAAACACCCCAACAAACAAAAATATAAACAACAAAACAAAAAAGCCGATCTATGACCAGAAACTGGAGACTTTTTTTGGCTTTACATCCATATAATCGCAGCTTATAAACGATAACAAACAAACAACTTTAGTGCTTAGACACACGATACATTTTGCAGTCGACAAACCCATAGCTCAAGGTTTGCCGACTGAAAATGGCTGGACCATCATAGGTACTACCACCCCCCCCCCCCCCCCACTCGCTACGTCCCTGTGTAAATCACTCAATTATTGTGAAAATGGTACCTATCTTGAACTAACAAAGATAAATTCTTACCATTTTGTGATCATACCCTCTTAATGTACAAGAGTGAAAACCACTCTTTCAAAGAGCTATATGGCGGACAAGTCTTTTTGGAGTGGATAAAGAGTAAAATTAGTAGTGTATAAAGAGTGAATTGGTAGCCTTTTACTGTATTTTCCACTCGAATCAGAGTGAGTTTCACTCAAAAAAAACAACTTGTCCGCCATATAGCTCTTTAAAAGAGTGGTTTTCACTCTTTTACATTAAGAGAGTAAACAAAATTAAGTTTGTGTCATTTCTCTTCCAGACATGAAGTTGATCTGACCTTTTATTTTGGTCAAGACGAATGTTCAAATTCTAACAAACATTCTAACGCAAAATGAATAAGTGCAAGTCTGATCCGACCATGACGTGATATTTGGCGCCAAGTCAGACTTCATTAAAAAAAGAGGAAAAAAAAGAGATTAATTATGAATTAATACAAATTGCTGAGAGATTCTCACCATAAAATCTCAACCTATTCTATAGTTTAGATTGATGACATTCTTGCGTCGGGTGATAAACAATTGATTTGATTTTGCCCTAGTTACACCGACGCACAGGGGTCATTTGTGTATATGCCAGATTTTATTTCTTTTACATTTTTTTAGGTTGCTAAGACCCCTTTGACTATTGTATAAACAAATTAAACTCCAATTAATATTTAATGACTGTAGAACCGTCTTTCAATCTCATAAATTGTCGTCATCATTGTTTTAAAACGCCTCCATTGACATCTATCTGCGGGTCCGAAAATATATCTGGGTGTAATATGCCTTTAAAATAATGGACAATTTCGTGTAGCGTACTTTGGTCCCATCCTGGCCCACTGTTCCACGTATGTATGAAGCACGGCATACTGACACTCGAAAAGCACAGCTGCTTCATGCATACGTCGGTGTAAGGGCAAAAAAACAAATCAATTCTAAAATGTTCTATTACTCAGGTCAGTTTTTACCCGAATCTTGACATATTGAACAACAATTAAGTACGAATTAAGAGCTGTTTTTATTTTATTTTTGAAAAGCCAAGGGATGTCTGTAAGTGCCTCGTAATGGAGTTTCCGCTTTTCGTTTCATCGAGAAAGGTTTCTCTATTTATGATTTAATGTAGCATGACTTGTTGTCGAGGCAGAACGTACAACCTTGACGTTGATTGATTGTTGTATTTAATTGCAGATTTAATTTCATTTTTACAAATCTTCAACCATAATTTTGGGTATGCGTACGCGTAGTTCTACGGTAACATTTGCAAAAACTCGTGTTGGGGCTTGGAATGTATAGTTTTTGCACCAATTTCTAAAGAGATTTTAGGGGAAAACCTGTCTGTCTTTGGATTTACAAATTGAGTAATTTTTTATTTATGGGGAAAATAACTTGGTTGACTTGGCCATAGGTTTTGAATAACCATTTTGATTGGCATTTCAACACCATGTATTGGGAATATGCCAAGGGCTACCGGCCAAGGGCTATTCTCAAATTTCTCTTAGACATACGGACCGATTACTCAGAAACTTTCTAGGGGCGGATCCAGGAGGTTCAGGGATCCTAACCACCCCAACCCCTCCCCCGGAGGGTCCATAAGACTTGTACATTGACTCAGGGGGATTTCCCTCTAAATTCAAACCGTCTGGATTCCCCCTTAAAACATCTTGGATCCGTCCCCAGCTTTCCTAGTTTGGTTTTAAACATATTTGTGACTGGCTCTGGCAAAACCCTAAACTTAGACCCAATTTTTAAAAGTGAGATTTTGGTATAGTTTGATTTTCTAGATTTTCCTCTTTCATTTGATACCAGAAATCAGAATTTTTTCTGATTTCTACAAATCTAGTATCAAATGAAAGAGGAACATCTAGAGAATCAAACTATACCAAAATCTCACTTTTGAAAATTGGGTCCAAGTTCGGGTTTTGCCAGTCACATTTACCGATCCATATGCACACAATAACCTCTCTCCGATAGGAATAGGAATAGGGCTGAAAAAAGTTTTCGTTGCAATCATAATGAATGCTGATTATCTCGGTTAATTATCTCGAGTTTAATATGGCAAATTTTCCTTCCCTGAGGACAACGAATAAGGAACATTTTAAAACATTTGTTTTCCCTTTCCCTCAAGTAAAATAGCAACGTTCTTTTACTTTACAAACAAAAATCTGACTAAGGATATTAATTTTTCAGGAGACCAATCCCCCACTCCACCCCAACATAATAATAATAATAATAATAATAATAATAATAATAATAATAATAATAATAATAATAATAATAATAATAATAATAATAATAATAATAATAATAATAATAATAATAATAATAATAATAATAATAATAATAATGTGTGGACTTATATAGCGCACGTATCCACCAACTGATTGGTGCTCAAGGCGCATTATATTATTACCCCTGCTCATAAGGCTCATAAATCATTCCTGAAACCATCTCAGCTCCCTGGGGAGTATACAGCTCAATTGCTGCCATTACAGCGCATATAGGGCTAATCAACCAACTCTGCCCTCACAGGTACCCATTTAACCCCTGGGTGGAGAGAAGTAATTATGGTTAAGTGTCTTGCTCAAGGACACAAGTGTCACGGCCGGGATTCGAACCCACATTCTGCTGCGAACACCAGAACTTAAGTCCGGTAAGCTAGGCCGCTCGGCCACGGCACTCCACTTACAATAAATAAATTCAACTTACAACTAGAGATTCAGAGTTTGTCTCGACACAAACTCAAGGTGTTCGGGAGGATGTAAGGTCAAATTGGGGTCAACTTTGTTTAAATATTTTGTGACAATTAACGATCTGTACAATGGAGCAAAAAAATTTAATTTACCTCTTGTGGTTGCTGAGATGATTTTTTGAAATATTAAACTTTGACTTCCGGTTTGGACAGGAAGTAAGGTCAAATTGGGGTCATCTTTTTGTAAATATATTTTGACAATTAGCGATCTGTACAATGGTACAAAAATTGTGAATTTACCTCTTGTGGTTGTTGAGATATGATTTTTTTAAATATTAAATGCTTGACTTCCGGTTTGGACAGGAAGTAAGGTCAAATTGGTGTCATCTTTTTGTAAATATCTTTTGACAATTAACGGTCTGTACAATGGTATAAAAATTGTGAATTTACCTCTTGTGGTTGTTGAGATATGATTTTTTTAAAATATGAAACTTTGACTTCCGGTTTGGACAGGAAGTAAGGTCAAATTGGGGTCACCTTTGTGTAGATATTTTTCGACAATTAACAGTCTATACAATGGTACAAAAATGTCAATTTACCTCTTGTGGTTGTTGAGATATGATTTTTAATATTAAACTTTGACTTCCGGTTTGGACAGGAAGTAAGGTCAAATTGGGGTCACCTTTTGTAAATATTTATTGACAATTAACGATCTGTGCAATGGTACAAAAATTGTGAATTTACCCTTTGTAGTTGTTGAGATATGATTTTTAAATATTAAACTTTGACTCGGTTTGGACAGGAAGTAAGGTCAAATTGGGATCACCTTGTGTAAATATTTTTTCGACAATTAACAATCTATACAATGATACAAAAATGTCAATTTACCTCTTGTGGTTGTGGAGATATGATTTTTAAACATTAAACTTTGACTTCCGGTTTGGACAGGAAGGGATGGGGTCACCCTTTGTGTAAATATTTTTGACAATTAACAATCTATACAATGATACAAAAATGTCAATTTACCTCTTGTGGTTGTGGAGATATGATTTTTTAAACATTAAACTTTGACTCGGTTTGGACAGGAAGTAAGGTCAAATTGGGGTCACCTTTGTGTAAATATTTTTGACAATTAACAATCTGTACAATGGTGCAAAACTGTCAATTTACCTGTTGTGGTTGTTGAGATATGATTTTTACGTGCATACGTAATTAGCACGACCAGAGCTGATTTACATTCACCAAATTACGTGCATACATAATTAGCACGACCAGAGCTGATTTACATTCACCAACAGAGGGCGCACTTTTTTAGCGTTGAAAAAGCCGTGTAGATCTTTCATTTGCAACGTAATCAAAACGTTTTAACTAATAAAGAACGATTGATCGAAATTCGATATCTGATGACCTAATAATGACGTGACAAATTATGTTTCATCTACGTGTTATGTTCTAAGTATGTGCCAAGTTTCAAGTTCATATGAAGTTTGCAAGTATGTGTTTTTTTGTAGACAATCGATCAGGAGAAGAAAAAAAAAAAAAAACTAGATATAAGTTTTTGTCATAACAAAAACAAGGTGTTCGGTTGAAGTTAAAATGGTTACGTCATAAATTCGAAGTGTTGGAGAAGTCAAATGTTAACGTCTGTTGAAGTTCTCGCGAGAAGTTTATTTGAATACAATACAATACTGAATTTAGAAATTATTTTAATATTAAACTTTGACTTCCGGTTTGGACAGGAAGTAAGGTCAAATTGGGGTCACCTTTGTGTAAATACTTTTGACAATTAACAATATGTACAATGGTACAAAAATGTCAATTTACCTCCTGTGGTTGTTGAGATATGATTTTTTTAAATATTAAACTTTCACTTCCGGTTTGGACAGGAAGTAAGGTCAAATTGGGGTATAAATATTTTTTGACAATTAACGATCTGTATAATGGTACCAAATTTGTGAATTTACCTCTTGTGGTTGTTGAGATATGATTTTTTGAAAATATTAAACTTTGACTTCCGGTTTGGACAGGAAGTAAGGTCAAATTGGGGTCACCTTTTTGTAAATATTTTTTGACAATTAACGATCTGTGTAATGGTACAAAAATTGTGAATTTACCTCTTGTAGTTGTTGAGATATGATTTTTTTAAATATTAAACTTTGACTTCCGGTTTGGACAGGAAGTAAGGTCAAATTGGGATCACCTTTGTGTAAATATTTTTCGACAATTAACAATCTATACAATGATACAAAAATGTCAATTTACCTCTTGTGGTTGTGGAGATATGATTTGTTAAACATTAAACTTTGACTTCCGGTTTGGACAGGAAGTAAGGTCAAATTGGGGTCACCTTTGTGTAAATATTTTTTGACAATTAACAATCTATACAATGATACAAAAATGTCAATTTACCTCTTGTGGTTGTGGAGATATGATTTTTAAACATTAAACTTTGACTTCGGTTTGGACAGGAAGTAAGGTCAAATTGGGGTCACCTTTGTGTAAATATTTTTGACAATTAACAATCTATACAATGATACAAAAAATTTCAATTTACCTCTTGTGGTTGTGGAGATATGATTTTTTAAACATTAAACTTTGACTTCCGGTTTGGACAGGAAGTAAGGTCAAATTGGGGTCACTTTTGTGTAAATAATTTTGACAATTAACAATCTGTACAATGGTGCAAAAACTGTCAATTTACCTGTTGTGGTTGTTGAGATATTTTTTACGTGCATACATAATTAGCACGACCAGAGCTGATTTACATTCACCAAATTACGTGCATACATAATGAGCACGACCAGAGCTGATTTACATTCACCAACAGAGGGCGCACTTTTTTAGCGTTGAAAAAGCCGTGTAGTCTTTCATTTGCAACGTAATCAAAACGTTTTAACTAATAAAGTATGATTGATCGAAATTCGATATCTGATGACCTAATAATGACGTCATAAATTATGTTTCATCTACGTGTTATGTTCTAAGTATGTGCCAAGTTTCAAGTTCATATGAAGTTTGCAAGTATGTGTTTTTTTGTAGACAATCGATCCGGAAAAGAAGAAGGAGAAGAAAAATAAAAAAATAAAAAAAAAACCGAACAATAACAATAGGTGTTTCGGGCGCATACCCGAACACCTAAAAAAGAAAAAAAAAAACCGAACAATAACAATAGGTGCTCGCGCTGTAGCTCGAACACCTAATAAATAAATTTGCTGAGCACAGAAAATTTGTGCTTAGCAAAAGTGGGTTACCAGTCATATTGCCACGTAATTTATATTGCCTCTGGCAGGTAGTCTGCTAGCAGATAAATTTGCCTTTGAGCAATATTTTCTCTTCAGCAGCTCATCGAACGTTAAGCAATAGACGGCGAACGTAGTTTTGAGGTGTTCGCGGTTATGCAAACGTACGTTGCGCTCACAGTCGGTTCCACTTTGACCCATCTGTCATCAAACGTTCGCGATACATTCGCGTATAAGCGGTCGCAGCCTAGCCCAGGGACGGACGAGTCTACCCCGACAGTCACGCCCATAATGTGTGAGTCGTAATTCCAATACCGTGATGTGACGATTGGTGGCGCTATTCATCTTCATGCAGTTCTGTTTATATCATGTGTAGGCCAGGGGCGCCACAAGATTGATGATAGGGACCTTGTGTGTTAGGGCCGGCTGGAGATCAAAGGTACTGAGCTCTGGTCGCTAAGATCTCGACAATTATGAAAGAAACAAAGCACAGATTCATTTCAGAATTGTTCCATCTCACGAATACACGAATGAGGTATGAGGAATATCACTACAGAGCTGGTGTTAGGTCCTATAACGGCGCTAGAGGTGCAAGGAAATTATGTTCTGTCGGGTAATTCCATTATTTTTACTTTACTTAATACTTGATTCGTAAATGTTAATCGTTCTACAATTGTTTAAAAACATGCAAATAATGTAAAATGCAAGAGAGGGTAGAATGTCGTATCTGGCCGCCACTATTTTTCATTAAATATAACCAATAATGTAATCTTACCTACCTGGTAAGGTGGAGAACATATGGATGATGATGGACATATACTTCAAATTATTCCAGGATATTTATTTTATGAAAAATCAGGCATTTTTGGTATACGATGACTTCCACAGTCATGTCTTGTAAACTCCACAATTAGTGACCAACACAGTCATTGTACATGCGTAGTGGCAACTATAATAGGATCCTTCTATTTTCTGAAGGGGAGGATTTTTTTAGAAGGGAAATCAAGTCCGAAAACCATCATAAAAGTGGATTTTAAAGATAGTTTTTGCTTTCTGTACCACCAAAAATCGATAGAATGATTTTTTAACTGGTTAGTGGTTGCAAAAAAAATCCAAAAAAGCCCTTAAAAAGTGGCGGCCGGATACGACATTCTTTCCACTAGAGATACATGAACAAATACCAACATTTGCTTTTAAAAAAATCGCCAGGGATGATATGGAGTTACAACATTGGAGTCACATGGTTGACTGTAAAAATAAATTGAAAATTTGTTTAATCTTTCTCTCAGTTTTTTAATATTTTAATTGTTTTTTGTTGTTCTCTCACTCTCCCCCCCCCCTCCCCTTCTTCCTCTCCCAACTTCCCCACTTCACAAATCTAGGCGAGACGTCATACCTTCATGTTTATAACATCTCATCTGGAGAACACTTGTATCAAATAGGCATCCTGGGACCGCATGTTATCCACGGCATTCGTAAAGGTACACATGGGTGAAGCACAATTAAAATAGAATGCGGTTTTTATTCTCGCCATCAGTCATTGTACATGTGCAGTGGCAACTATAATAGGATCCTTCTATTTTCTGAAGGGGAGGATTTTTTTAGAAGGGAAATAAAGTCCGAAAACCATCATAAAAGTGGATTTTAAAGATAGTTTTCGCTTTCTGTACCCCCCAAAATCGATAGAATCATTGGTCACTAATGGAAGTCATCTTATACCAAATATGTCAGATTTTTCATGAAATAAATATCCTGGAATAATTTGAAGTATATGTCCATCATCATCCATATGTTCTCCACCTTACTGGGTAGGTAAGATTACATTATTGGTTATATTGAATGAGAAAAAGTAACAGTCAGATACGGCATTCTACCCAAAAAAAACATTAAAATCCCATCGTACTCATTTTTTTTCAATAACGGGTATATCTCATTACTATCACCCTTGTATGTAAGAAAATGATTTTGTTTTCCCACTGAACTACATATCCACCAAACTTTCCTGGTGATAACAAGATAGTGGATAAAACATTTTTCCCCTTTTTTTCTTCTGAATTTGTAATGTTATAACAAATTTCAAACTTGCAGGCAGGGATCGACTCTTGGCAGTCTTTGGACAGAAAGCAGTATGCATCCTGCATATGGACCTAGGCGACAATGTTAGGTAAATTAAAAATATTCCATTACCAAGAGATGCAAAGTGCGGGGATGGTATTGCTTAGGTTGAAAAACTGCCAGAAACTATCCAATATTTTAATCTCATTAGCCTTTTTTCGGGCATTTCAGACACATTCCATTCCATGCACATTTTAGGCCTCCAGTAGTGTTGGGAATTACCGGTTAGTTCGCTGACTGTATAAGCGAAATATTCACGGTTGGTTAACCGAAAGTTGGCATCTGACGGCCACACAAACTATATTGGCGGCAAATACCACACTGTGTATTCATTTTCAATCAAAAAGCATAAATAAACTTCCCGCAATTATGGTTTAATAACCAATGGGGGGAAAAAAAGTCTAGAACAACAAAATGGGCAGAAAATTGTTGGTCGTATTTTTTAAATATTGGTTTCGATTTGCCAGTCAGCAAATTTCTATTGCAGTTTCAGTCGGTTAACTGCCAGCACTACCCTCTAGCAGTGAAAATGCACCTTGTAATTACAAGACACTTTGGTGTCAAGTGAGCCTAGTTTGTGGGTACACATGGGGCAAAAAGTCGAGGTCACTGTGGTGAGAAAGAGAACTTTTGTTTCAAGTAATATTTTTTCATTAAACTTTGATTTTGGGGTCAATGGTCAAAGGTCAAGGTCATCATGGTGAAAAATATTAAAATAGTTTCCAGACAATAACTTGTCTCCAGTTATTGATTTTTTAAACTTGGATGAAAAAAAGCAAATAATTTCTCCAGAAATGATGGGTTCAATTCGGTTTGGGGTCAACAGTTCAAAAGTCAAGGTCACCTTTGTGACAAATAGATCAAGTTATGTATGCATCTTTAGAATTTGGGCTGAGGGGTTTCTACAGGTTTTGCTGCTATCTTCTCTTTATGGTTTGCACGCAGATTTACAATCCTTTGTGAAACAACCGAGTTATCTGATTGGCTCTTAGATGTTGCTTTCCTGAGGTATGGGGCATCGCCGTCGGCAACCTGCCTCGGCCTCGTCTTGGCCCACAACTCCGTCATACTCTGGGACTGGAAGCTAAAAGCTTGCATAGAGCACATCCACTGTGCAGAAAACTGCATTCTGTATCCTTTGCCACAGTTCAGTTTTTAACAAACCATGGGCAATCTGCCAAACCTAATTGCATAGGTTTGGTTTCACTCTTATTATACAGACAGTACAGAAATTACCAAATATTCATACAACCGAGTTTTATTCTTGAAGAGAAAAGCATTTTTTTCCTTCGGTGAATATAGTAAATCAGTGTCAAAGGGAGGCCAAGACCAGGGCAAAGGAAGGCAGTTGCCTCCGTGAAATTCATGGCCTGAAAACCTGATTATTGTTGAAAGATGTTTTGCTTAACTCAGACTGTAAAGAATTTAACAATTAATATTCATACAACCCAAGCATAGACATTTGTTTTTATTAAAGGGCAAGGCATTTATTTTCCTTTGGAGAAGGGCAGTTTATTCTTTGCGGAAATGAACTCAAAATGGTAGTTTTCATCACTGCAAATCACCCAAACCCAAATTGTACTGAATTATATTCTGCAAGCTTGTTTTCCTTAGCAATGTTATCTCACAGCTACTCGGCAAAGCTTCTTGGCGACACATGGGAAAGTGTTACGGTGGCCGCAGGTACAGTGTTTAACCAGATAGTGCTGTGGACGCCAAGGGGTGGCAGAGATGCAATGGGGAGGGTGGAGGTCTCGAGAAGGCTGAGTGGACATCAGGTAATGACTCTTACGTCGACAATGTAAACAAATACAGAGTGCTTTGCATTGTGGGCTTTTGCACAGCTTTTGAACACAGCTTTTCACTGAAAGTCACGGGAGAAATTTTAAATCATGCATCTGTGTAAAACCAGCAATCCAGAAAAATAGTTTGTGCATCATCAGTCGCATGCGATGTGTTGCAGTGAGCATGCTTAGCATGTGATGTGTTCAAGCTTGCATGACTGAACTTTTGAATGTACATTTTTTTGTTTTGTATCAAGAATAAAAAAATTAAGGAACCAAATTCCTGGCCTAGGATTTCTCAGGATTTTTTTTACAAATCTCCCCTTACCTCAAAATTTTCTTGAAACAAGAGAAGTAACCACCAAGGAAAGAAAGAAGTAGCCTGTGTTGTGTCCAAACCTCTAGTTTCTTGTTTGTGGGGATGTGGAGAGTCTGTAAATCCTCCAAAATTAAACACCATGGGGCTGTGTCCTCTGGACCAAAGGGAGACCCAGGCTCGCTACCCATTTTTCAGGATTTTTTGCTTTTGTCAAGTCACACTCCTGAAATTCGCCTGTGTAATAAATAATAAGGGAAACCCTTTCTTGGTAGTTTGGGAAAGGTAACGGGAAAATCATAAAAACTATTTATGGTTTAAACTAAAGTGTGAATTATCTGTTTTTTAAATTTCCCGCCCCCGAAAAAAAGTATTTATTTTAATATTTACTGCTGTTCCAGGGAGTCATATTCAACATGAGTTATCACAGTCGACGCAAACTCCTCTGCTCCGTGTCGGATGATCGCAGCATCCGTCTGTGGCAGCTGGATCTGGAGGACACCCCCGGAGAGCAAAGTGATGTTGCCCAAACGGTGATGTACGGTCACAGTGCAAGGGTGTGGGATGCTAAGATACTGGACGATGCCATTGTCAGTGTAGGGGAGGTAAGTGACCGTAAGACATTTTTTAGCATAGAGAGGTTGCGTATGATGGAAGAAGCCACGAAGGGCGCCCTCACTCGGGCTAATGTATGCGTACCGCATGTACACCTAAGTGCATTCCCACTGATAATTCTCAACCATGGCAATGAATGCTAGCTCTCTGTTATCTTTCTTTCATAATTTAAACGGATAGTCAACCCCAGCTGGTAAAGTCCCATGAATCACAAAACCTATTTATTGTTATATATTCATTATATTTACAATCATATTCACAATCTCGTGTGAAATCACCTGTCATGAGGGTAGAAATTATAGAAATGTTTAAGTTGGTGAAATTCTTGCATCGGGTGATAAACAATTGATTTAATTTTGCCCTCACAATCGACTTGTGTATATGTGACCCGCTTCTGAGAAAAGGTGATATATGTCGAAAAATTTGAAATTGAGTTGTATATATGGCTGGAAAGCACACAACATAAGCTTTCATTTGGTATATGGTAGAGCTCTGTAGCCTTACCGTTATGGAGATAATTAAGCGTATTTGCATATTGATAATTTCCATGATGACTGATTTACATAACAGAGAAAACGGTTTTGAAATGTTTTGCGTCGTTGAAAAATGATGCTGAAAAGCTCACATTAATTCCACCTAGCAAACGAACATGTTCCTGTAATGCCATCTGTTTGAAATTTTCGTGGGTGATTTGTTAATATTTTTGCATTGAGGTTACAATTTTAAAAGATTTTACTGTTCAGATCATTAGCTTTAATTAATTTGCATAATCATTAAAATATTTTTGGTGTAAAATAAAGGAATAGAGTGTACAACTTAGTACATTACGTTATATTTAAAAAGGGGAAATTACCATGGTGTAGGCTTATGATGGAACTGTTTGAATCTGGTACTCTATTAATATTTTATCTTATTGCATACATTAAAATTTAATTAAAAAATAAATTAATTAAAAAATTAATTTAAATAAATTTAGAATTTTTTTTTTTTCCTCCGATACCCAAAACTAAATTTTATGAGTTAAAAAAATTACTTGAGAAATTCTTACTAAACCCAAACTAAGTAACAAAGACTATTACTCAAAGAAAGAATATCAAGGAAACAAAACAGCTGGGAACATGGGCCGCCATGGTAAAGCTCGCGAACTGCAGTTGAAATCCCCAGCCTTTACGCGGTCGGCATCACACTCGAGGGCACCATTACTTTCTCTTTCATCCTCGAAGGGAACAATGTCCACAACTAACATTGGTTGGTCTGGGGTCAATTGGGTCATTTTCTTCATCATTTTCACTAACAGTAACACTGTCAATGTCACTGCCGTCACTCGATTCAGAGGACTCGTCGTCATGCATCGACATCGCCGCCATGAAATAATCATTCACAACCAACGATCTCATCTTCAATACCGTGAAGGTTGGCATCACAATTTCGCTTTAATGCATCGGCAAAACAACGCATCCTTGAACACATTATTACGAAGGTATACTAAAGAAAAATACAAACTAAAATTGTGGAAAATACGATACTTTGAGAAAGATTGTAACGTTAGTTTCTAAATCGAACAGCCACGTAAACAATGAAAGAGTGAAGCATGCGCTGCAAGCTAAATTGGCACTAGTGCGCATGCGCTGTAGCCAGTATGGGCCGTGTTGTACACACGCAGTTACGAGATCGCGACACCGTAGCAAACAAGGGGTAGTTTGTTTATCAATTTCTTTTCTTCGTAGCTCATTTGCATCTGACCCATGGCCTAAAGCATAACCAAATTTGGAAATAGTGGATGTCAAGCTATCAGACGATACCAAACTTTACATGGTGGTATAGAAGAATTTCAGAACCTAAAGGGACAAATCATGGCCTTTGTCCCGCTGTAACGCACTCAGTCTAAAACAAACAAGACAACAATGCACACAATGATGGATTTTTTCACTTTATTCATGGAAATAAACATTTCTGTGAATGAAATCTGAAAAAATAGAAATCAAAGATGCAATACAAAAAAAAAAATCAAATCTGCAATAATTTTTCACCTTCTCAACATGGAATGCCCATTGTGCATTAATGCATAGCGACTTATATCACCTTTTCTCAGAGCGGGTCACATATGTGTATAGTACTGCATACTCAGTGCTTTTCGAGTGTCTGTGGAAAAACTTCACAGGCGACTCGGCAATATTCGAACCCATGACCTCCTGCTTACTAGTGCAGACGCCTTAACCTCTCGACCACCGAGCTTGCCGATGACGATTGGCTGGCTAGAATCCTATAGGTTGGTGAAATTCTTGGCCGGGTGATAAACAACTGATTTAATTTTGCCCTATACCGACGTGTGTATAGCACTGCATCACACTGTGATGGATTTGTCGCTACGTAAGACTCCATTATTTTGTATTAACCCTTCTGTGACTGCAACGATCAGAATCAGTCAAAAAATTTGATATACTTGCCAAGGTATATCTAGTGCAGTAAAAAGTCAAACATTGTCAAACCTGACGGTAATCGTGACAGGGTAAAATGAGTCGACCGGTTTTGACTGGTAAAAGCATTGTCTGGCATTGTTCAGGGTGGTCAAAATGACCAGTCATAAAACCAGTCAAAAATGCCCTGTGTGCACATTTGGGTCAACAGTCCAAACAGGCAGTTGACTGAGTTTTGTCCACTATAGCTACTTGCCACCAAAGTGCAGCTATAGTACGAGGGTTAAGGGTTTGGCTTTGTTGGACAAATTCAGAATGTTGAAGTATATTTACGCATATCCATTACAATGGATGTAATGGTTATGTGTTGTTGTTTCCACAGGATGGGCTATGTTGTGTATGGAATGATGCCGGAGAAATCGTGCATGGATTCACAGGTCATAAGGTATGTAATAATTGTAATCCGCTTCACGGTGCACATTATAGCCCTCACAGTGAAAATGCATCCAGGCTCCGCTGATGGGGTACTTTAATTTAATCTTTAAAGGATTGTACACCATTGTCTGTAAATGCATCCATACTTTATAACACATCCATACTTTATGAAGAGATCTGTGTATAACCAGTAACAGGGTTGCTTGATTTAAATCACATTGATTTAAATCGCGATTTAAATCACATGAGTTTTTTCAAAAAAATCACTGATTTAAATTATTTTTTCTTATTTGCAAGTTTAATGTAACATCAATTTAGTAAATATAACCAACTGGATCATACTAATTAAGAGGTTTAGAATATTTAAAAGAACCCCAAAAACCATCACCCCCATAAATTTAACAAGCAGATGTTTATAATTACCAATCTCATACAGCATTTATAAATTTCGAATATAAAATCATTCATGACTCATTCGGACAAACTATTTTTCTATTATCTTCTTTTAATACATAAAACACTTTAATGGTAAATTAAATTTTAAGTAGATACCATATTGATTGGGTTAAGATCATCTTTCTACCATGGTCTGCAGTCTGCACTATGTATTTGATTATCAGTTCAATTTGAAGTTAGAGTCATCAAAATTTTGTAGGCCTACACATTTCTACAGACAATTAAGATTATAAAAATAATGCTTTTATTAGTGCAGCATTATATTATGTTACATTCAATTGAATAAAGTCACTCCAGCAAATCTAAATTTTATAAATTTAAAAATCAAAAAATCCGATTTAAATAACAAAAATCTGATTTAAATTTTAAAAATCTGATTTTTTGATTTCTTTTTTAAAAAATCAAAAAAATCAGCAACCCTGACCAGTAAGATCAGAAATCTATTGCCTACATGAAGTGTGCCAGCCTGCTGTAATCCATACAATTGTAATCCATGCATTGTGCTCCAAATGCACGCACTCACAATGAGCTTGGTTACGGGTTTTGCTCCCCATGCCCGGCCTGCCGTAAGGCATCATGGGATAGTCATTTCCACACGAAGCTAGTTCCTAGAGAACTAGAAGACAATCTTAAACTAGACGGGCATGCAACCATCTGTGGGGGCTTAACAATGGGCGATATCGATAAACGCTACAGGTGCGCAGCGATACAGTTCTCTTCTCACACCGGTAAGTCCCCAGACTGCACTGCTTCTTTTGAGACCTTGCACGCCAGTTTGTGGAACTAAACATCTTAATGGCCAAATCCATTGTTCTTGGAGTACTATGCCATGGACTAGGTTAGTACACAAGTGGCACACTTCATGTAAAGTAATAGACTTCTGGTAAGATATGTAACAACTGAAGACGGAAGTATTTTTTGAAACAGATTTTCATTTCTTGAAAAATATTTGCATTTTGATTTATTGCAGGGTGGGAGTATATGGAGTCTGGCCATTCATGAAAATCAGAAACTCATAGTAAGTATTACTATACCTCATACATATTCATGATCGAGAGCATGTCTACTATGCATGCGCTTTACGAAGCAATCGGGGAACAGTCGCACGGGTGTAGTACGACGCCGAACATCGCTTCAGCTACATACACATGAAAAGATGGCACACACGAAATGTCAATTCGCATTTTCCCGAGCTCCTTATTATTGTAATGGCAACTGAATATGTATGAGAGTAGTAACAAATATAATATGAAGAGCCAGGATAGTCGACATTAGCCCCGGAGGCTTGGAAGTTGACAAACCAGTTTGTCAACTTCCAACACCGGGAGCTAATATCACTGTCCACCCTCAAACCATGTTATATTTGTATATTGCTCCACAAGCCAGGAAAAATCCTCTAGCTAATTTCACAGAGCTGCTAGAGAATTTTGCTCAGCAAATATTTTTGCTACAATATAAAACAGACTACCAGCCAAAATGCATACATTTTGTATGAAAGTTTGGCTGGTAACCAAAGAAATCTGCTACAACATTTTCTGGTAAGCAATTCTGCTAAGCAGTTATGTGAAATTGGGCTCAGTAACAATAAGTGTGTATTAAAGTAGAGTGTCCCGAGCTGGAGGTTACGATGCGAAGTTTGCCCTCAAATCACACAATAAAGCAACACTGCAACAGGGAACATCTTCAGTAATAAGCCTCAGCGTAACCATACTGTCCCAAGCTGGAGGTTAATATGCCAAAGCTTGCACCAAATCACGTTATACAGCAATATTGTATTAAGCATGGAAATTCAAATTTAAGACACACTCGCCACTGACATGTGACATGAGTCAGCGCACATATTAACCCTCCTACTCGCACAATTTCCTGTGAGTTAAAATGACCATTCAATGCTAGACAACTGTCTGTTTATGAATGGTGGATTAGCTGAGTAGATTACAGCTCCACATTTTTATGTCTTGACAATTTCCTCATCTCCTTCACTGATCCTTTTCCCTTTTGGATTTTTCTAAGATGACTTTGATTTAGATTCTGTCCTCTATTAATAATTATATGAACTACTCCTCCCTAATTTTTAATGTGAATATTTTTGGGGTTTGTTTTGTTCAGGTCACTGGTGGTGGGACAGAAGTTTACGATCTGGACCATAGCAACCAAACAAGAGCACTGTGAGTTATTAAACTTGTAGCTTTGCATGGTGAAGAGGATAAGTAAGACTAATTGCAGTGACACCATGTGAAATTCTCTATGAGTAGTAATTAGTTAGAATACTAGAGGTTACAACTCGACGTTTAGATCAGTATGCTCTGTTGCGGTGACACCATGTGAGTTTTTCATATATTGAGAAATTGAAAAACCATTTTTCCTAAAGCATGTTAAAGCCAGAGTCAAACGTGAGTCAAACAAGAGCAACGTGAGTTATTCATAAATTGTGAAATTGAAAAACCATTTTCCCCAAGGCACGATAATGCCTCATCCTGGAGTGTTGTTCAGTGACATTCAAAGTGCAGAAATTTCCTGACAACCAGTCTGTTCTTATTAAGGGAAAGTGAAAATTGGGGGTTGTTTCGGGGAGAAAATACGCCGCAGATCTGGCAGCAAGAAATGCTTAAAGAATTTGACCTTTCCAAACCTTTTAAAGTGTTTCGAGTGATCAAACTACACAAGGATTAATCATTACTATGCTGTGTGCAGGTATAACAACGGTTGAATTACACTCGAGAGAGATGCCTGTCACGCCGTGATCAGCCGAAGATGACTCCAGTGTTCTTCTTCTCGCGTTGCGCCAGCCGACGACACAAAGTCTGATGCGGAAGGATTCATCCCAAGACAACTCGCCGCCCTCACGCCGAAAGATAATCATCATGACGCTGAATCGGGTAAGGGGCCTCACACCAAGTGGTTTACGGGGCTGCCATGATTGTGGTTACGGGCTGCCATGTTTTCACTCATTCTCCTTCCTATTCTCAACTTTACCCATGTTAGTGCTCATGTCATACATCTTACTGTTTTTGCAACAAAGTTGTATTGTAGACTTCCCCTAATTTGATCCGGCCTTCCTTCCTGTTGGCTCCCTCTCTCGCTTCCTGTAACCTTCCACTTGCCTGCTCGCCCCTAATTTACCCGCCTCCTCTCTGTTGTCTCCTCTCATTTCCCCAACCTCCACTTGCCTGCTTCCCCCCCTAATTTCCCCGGCCTTCCCTGTTGTCTCCTCTCTCATTTCCCTGTAACCTTTCCACTTGCCTGCTCGCCCCCAATTTACCCAGCCTTCCTCTCTGTTGTCTCCTCTCATTTCCTGTAACCTTCCACTTGCCTGCTCTCGCCTCTTTACCCGGCTTTTCTCTGTTGTCGCCTCTCATTTCCCCTGTAACCTTTCCACTTGCCTGCTTTTGCCCTTTAATTTACCCCGGCCTTCCATTGTCTCCCTCTCTCATTTCCTGTAACCTTCCACTTGCCTGCTCTCCCCTCCCTAATTTGCCCGCCTTCCTCCATTGTCTCCTCTCATTTCCCCTGTAATCTCTCCACTTGCCTGCTCTCACCACCCCTACCCAGCCTTCCTCTCTGTTGTCTCCCTCTCTCATTTCCTGTAACCTTCCACTTGCCTGCTCTCACCCCCAATTTGCCCGGCCTTCCTCTCTGTTGTCTCCCTCTCATTTCCTGTAACCTTTCCACTTGCCTGCTCTCCCCCAATTTCACACCCAGCCCTTCCTCTTGTTGCTACCTCTCATTTCCCCTGTAACCTTTCCACTGCCCGCCTCCCGAATTTGCCTGGCCTCCTCCCTGCTGTCTCCTCTCTCATTACCCTGTAACCCTTTCCACTTGCCCGCCTCCCTTCCTCGTATGAATATGTGTTTTAAATTTCCTTTTATTATGAACAATTTATATGTATAATTATTTGTAACTTTTTATAGTATTTTTAATGTAAATTTGATTGTTTTCGCCCACCGCTGCTTTGTCAGATTTGAATAAACCATCAATAATAATAGCATGCATACTTTTTAAACTTGTGTCTCCAAGGCAAGAATAACTCACTGTGTAGTTAGAAAACTGAGAACCTTTATTTCACAGTTTTTCACGCATTTCAATACGATTCTGTCACTGAAATGGAAGCCATTAATAAGATTCCAATCTTTTGCAAAACATAAATTAAAATCAACAGTTAACGAGTTCTTCAATAATTCTAAAAAGAAAAAGTTGGCAATGCATTTTTTTTAATACGCCTGAAGGAATATTTTATAAGCATTCTATATTAAGGAGGCATGGCTTATTTTATGTCACACTTACCAACCGGACACTCGAGAGAAATTTACTCAAATGCATCCTAATGTTGTAATATTTTCACATTTTTCATGACTCTAGTTGTCTTGTGTGCTATACTCACCGAGCAAAGAATGGCGGTTACTACAACATCCCACTACCAGTCTTACAGCCTCCTGTCTGTGTGTCCAACTCACCAACGTGGCTGTTTTTGGGAACATCCACGGCAGTGTCAAGATAATAGCTCCAGGTAAAACACCTGTAATTTTGTTATTTTTCCATCACTTTACCAGGCCTGTGATTTCAGGATTTTTGCAAATCTCCCTTTGCCTCATAATTTTCTTTGTAAGAATTAACCACCAATGAAAAGAAAAGTAGCCTCTGTTGCGCCCAAACTCTAGTTTCTTGTTTGTGGGATGTGGAGAGTCTGTAATCCTCCAAAATTAAAACATCCAGGTTCAGGGGGCTTTGTCTGCTCAGACCAAAGGGAGACCCAGGCCAGCTACCCACAGGAGGTTCAGGGGGCTTGTCGCGCTCAGGACCAAAGGGAGACCCAGGCCTGCTACCCCACAGGAGGTTCAGGGCTTTGGTCTCTAGACCAAAGGGAGACCCAGGCCCGCTACCCATTTTTCAGCATTTATTAATTTTGTCAAATCACACCCATGCTTTTACTTATTTAAGATATATATTCTTTGTGTTTTGCTTTTTCACCAGAAATGGGTTTTTTTCATAATGGACCCTTCTATTTTCCTTGTAAATAAAATCACTTTTAAAGGGAAATTACAACATTGGTAATTAGCAGATTGTCAAATCAACAAAGTGTTATCTTTACAATCTTCCTTGATTTAACATCGGTTTAACATTTATTTATTCTGAAGTGGTTTCATTTTAGAAAACAGAAATTATGTCGATGCTTATAAAAGTTCAAGACCGCAATTTTGTGTAAACAAAAAATAATATACAATTTTTTCGTAGTAATTTTCTCAAAAATGTTAGCCCTACGATGAAACTTTCACAGGTTTTTTGCTATATTTCTTGAAAACTAGAGGGTTGAAATGAACGACGTTACCAAACACTAATATACGACTCAAAACAATTTAGGGAACACTGGAATAATCTCAGTTAAAGTAAGATCATTTATTTCAGATAAACACAATGTTTCACAGAATTGATGAGAAACAACTGCACAATGAAACAGATGATAAAGGATGGCATGTAGTGATTACACATTTCATGACATGACTACTGAAAGAGAGGGGTTGCAAGGTAAAAAACCTCCGGTTCATGGAACATTTCAAACCTATTTGATGTTAAAACCAGTGTTCCCTAAATTGTTTTGAGTAGTATTTTCTCACCTTTTATACTTCACCTTTACATGAGATATTTCACATCCAAAGGTACCATTATTTGGCCTGAAAGAAATTTATCACCAAAGCAGTAGTAGTCATGACAATACAATGTCACATATTTCCATGTTGGCAAAATTTAATTGAGTACAAGGTTAGTATATTACAGTTTATTAACCCTCCCACTTCAGTGGCAGTAGTTATAGAGGTCAAAACCAGTCAACTGCCTGTTTTGACTGTTGACCCAAATGTGCACACAGGGCATTTTGGACAGGTTTTGACTGTCATTTTGACCACCCTCAACAATACAAGATATCATCAGCTTTCATTAGTCAAAAACAGTTGACCTTATTTTGACTCTTATAAATGTACCTTACTACACGAAGTGTTTGACAGTGTTTGACTTTTTGCTTATCAGATAGATACCTTGG
The DNA here is from genome assembly GCA_029582265.1 of Zoroaster sp. YZ-2022. NCBI lineage: Eukaryota > Metazoa > Echinodermata > Asteroidea > Forcipulatida > Zoroasteridae > Zoroaster > Zoroaster sp. YZ-2022. Next base: position 6,660,246 of record CM055820.1, read on the forward strand.
CAAGTATAACAACATTTTGACTGATTTTGACCCCTTTGTAGTAGGAGAGGTTATATGGCTAATAAAGCTGACAATATGTTAAATATAAATTATAGTTTGACAGGATATAGACATTGAAACTTGAGTGTCGTGGTCGAGGGGTTGGTTCAGCTTAATCGAACTCAAGTTCTGGTGTTGCCAGCAGCAGGGTGTGGGTTCGAGCCCGGTCGTGACACTTGTATCCTTGAGCAAGGTACTTAACCATAATTACCCGTCTTCCGCCTTCGGATGGATGGACGTAGTCGTAGGGTCCCGTGGTGTTGTATAATGCACGTAGTGGATTGTCGCGGCGGTTCTAGCGCACTGAACTCAAGTTCTTGGTGTTGCCAGCAGCAGAGGTGTGGGTTCAAGGCTCCAGCCGGTGACACCTGTGTCCTTGAGCAAGACACTCTAACTACATAATTACTTCTCTCCACCCAGGGGTTAAATGGGTACCTGTGTGAAGGCAGAGATGGTTTGCTCTATCAAGGCTAGAAATGGCAGCAATTGAGCTGTATACTCCCAGGGAGCTGAGGAGATGGGTTTCCTCATAGGAATGATTTATGAGCCTTATTATGAGCCTTGAAGGAGCAGGGATAATATAGAGTACAGCGCCTTGATGCCACTTAGTTGGTGGATACGCAAGCGCTTATATAAATCTATACATTATTATTATTATTATTAGTATTACCAACATGTAGAGAAAAATGAAGCCATTATAATGCTTTTTGAATTTTCTTCCCCTCTGACAGACAAATCGCTTATTTAGCTTTATATCTCTTTTATCCCTCATCTGAAAATGAAGTGTTACACTAATTGAGTCGTGAACACTTTTTTTTTTTTTACAGATACCAGTCAGACTTCCTCGTCGCGAGATGTCAGTGTCTTCACAGGGAAAGTCTTCATAGTTTGTGGTGTTGGTGAACTGATGACAATCTTTTTGTCTCAGGACCAGATGACGAGTTGCGTGAAGTAACACTTGTTCTGTATATATTACTTATACCACCAAACTTTGGAAGAAAAATTCACATTAACCAAGCAGTAATTAAAAATTAAAAATCTCCCTTTAGTTAGTCTCAGGCTACGTTTCAGACCATGCTACGGCATTAATTGTCTGTCTTTTCCTGTTGTTACAGAACGATGTCCAATTGCAGCCAAAATTGCTTGGGATCGATTGAAATTTGCCATGCTGTGCTAAAGCTTAAACGAACCATTTTAGGGGTATGAACTGGTTTGCCTGAGTAGCAGTAGAAGGCCTCTCTTAGCCACCGCACTTTGTATATGTGGAAATTTTGGTCCCCAACAGACAATGTATCACATATTTTTCTTGTTGGCAAAAAAAACAAAAGATGTCCCTAAAAAAAGCTTATCATGCAATCCGATTTTTAAGCAGACCGATGACCAGAAAGCTGAGACTTTTTTTTGGCCCTTACCAGTTTGACCATTTGCTAGTTCTGAATAACCACTCCTATAGACCAATCCGACGACCACCGCTTTTCCGCCATTACCGCGGTGGCATGGACACGCACGCATCACACGCACGCATCACACATGCACACGCCACACGCACGCATCACACGTCAATACCGCATCGCATCACACGCACGCATCACACGCACGCATCACACGCATTCTCCAATACTCCGGTACATTAGTTGTCAACAAATAGAGTTCTCTGTGATTATTGATTAAGCGGCATGGATTGCACAAATGTACATCAGGAAATGAGCCCAGCCCGATGTCACATCAGGTTATTAGCACCTGACACCCGACGCTGTCAGTTGCAAACCGACATTCGATCTCTCACTAGATAAACCTGGTAATCCTTTTCACTGGCTAACACATACTAACCACAGAAAGTGTCCAGTTCATACTCATATCGTCAGGTGCATTAAGCCATGGAGCCAGTTACAAACAGTCCTTGGGGCGTGTGAGAGTCAACCTCACCACTGTCCACACTAGCACATCTACCTGCTGTGCTATGTACATGTACATATTTTTTTTTTTATTTGAAATATTTTAAGTTGTGTATGTGTTTCAGGGGATGATTTTTCAGAAGGTGGGAAGTAGACCTGGTTAGGTGACAGTAAGGGGTCAGATAAATAAAATCTAACACGCCCCCGGCCTATCGTAACAAGAAATCACAGCTGCTGTGTCTTCTGGATGGTTCATTTTCTTAATTTTGTGTAATGATGGATTCATTGATGTATTGTAGGCCCTATACCTGATATATTAATTATTCCTTTCCTTCCTTCATCTCCCTCTCGGAGATTCCCTTTTTACCTCCTTTAGTGACTTGCAATTTTGCTTTCTTACACTAAACAAAGAAACAATGGTCACAAAATCATAATGGTCGCAATCATAATATCTTGTCATTCGCAGGTGTTATTTCAAAACAAACACTATCACCTGGGCAGAATTCAGGATTTACACGATTATTTATCATTTATTTACGATTAGATTACATACATTAACATGCATGGCACATGTATCGTCAGCTCATTGGTTTGTTCTGTTCAAACATTACACTTTAAAGGGGTAAAAAGGATACATCATTGATTTTGGGCAGAGTACATCAATTTAGTGTTAAAAGCGTGGCCAAACATAAAACTATGTCTACCCTGTGAAAATTTCATCAAATTCAGTGTACAGGTTTTGAGAAAACAGCTAACATAAGGAGTAAGTCTTCAGACAAAATTTTTCTCGAAGGTGTAAGAATTTTGATGAAATATTTTTCAGGAGATTGGTTAAAATTGAATCAACTTTTATAGTCCTAAGTAGTGTTTTCCAGATTGAAACCCCCACTTGAAACAAAAGTTATATGCCACTAAAAAACATAATTATGGAACACATAATGGTCGTTTATTTTTATTTTTTTTTATTTTTTTGTCCCAAAAGAAGTCCAGATTTTTGAAAAATTAACTGCAAATAAATCAACAATGTTCGTTTTTTATTAGTACAATTCTTGTTGTATCTTTGCTTTGAAATTTCTTCATTGATTTGTCTCACTAGATTTTAAAATCCTTGACTAATCTGGAATCAGTGAACAAAATCTATACAACTTCACAACAGATAACACGTATAAATGGGCATCTCAGCCAAAACCTGTCCCGAGTCCCGAGTCCCCAGTGTCGAGTTCTGAGTCTCGGGAAATATGTGGGTCGGTAGCCCCAATCCGAAAGTCACGAGGGTCCAAAGTAATCCGAGTCACGAGCCACTACAAAAAATTCTAATGAAAGAGAACCCCAATACATATGTCAAGGTTCAAGGTTCAAAGTTAACTCGAAAAATACCCAAGATATATGGGTAGTCTCTATGTTCAATAATTCTCCCAACATTATCTCAAAATGGTTTGAAAATTTCTAAATCTTCACAGTAATAATGTTTTGTTTTTTATACAAATTAATGTTTCAATCCTGAATGATATATTTATGTTTTGCTCAGGTAGAGGTATGCCGGTGGTCTGAGAGGGTTAGGACAACGTTTTGGAAATTGAATTTGGCATCATCCTTTGAAATTTACATATTTTTTTTATGTATATATTTTTTCTCAACAGTGCGTAATAATAAAGAAAACCCTGACCAAGTTAAGAACGCTATATATTCCTCTATGACCCCAATCAAGTATACATTGTACATTGTTCACCTGATTCCATTTCCTTAATCACGATGGATTTAGCAAAATGTTTTTCCCACATATTTCGCCTGCACACAAATATAATATATTGCTAGATACAACATTTAAATACAAAACAAGAAATGTCGCTATATAATGTCCCCGCCAATTCACCATAGGCGTAATCAAGTGCATTAAATACAAATGTAATTAAACTCTTTGAAAAGCCATAAAATAAATATTTACGATATGTGTTAGTCTGACAGCTAATGTGATATTACTGAAAACATTAATAAGCAGCATTTTATTTTACCAAAAGAACAAAATATATTTTGACAATCTGACATATGTCAGTCTCTCAATCTTTTATTTGGAGGAATTCTATAGATTCTCATCTCCTCATCCTCACTCCCCAAAGAAATTACCATAGTTTATTAGGTTTTGTTGTTTTTGAAAATACAGGCTCCAGCCTATTGATTTGGCTTAGGGTGAAAGTGCCTCCAGCCCGGGTTCTGTGCCCCCCAGCTCGAGTGCTCCCCAGCCCCCAGCCGAGTTCTGTGCCCAGCCTCTGTGCCGAGGTCTGCCCCCTGGGTGCCCCCTAGTGCCCGCACCCCTAGTGTCTCCAATTCCCCAGTGCCCCACCCCTAGTGCCCCACCCCCAGTGCCCCACCCCTAGTGACCCCCTGAATATTGGACCCTAGTTACGCCACTGCTCAATCAGTAACATTTTGATTTATACTGCACTGTTGTGACATTATTCACCTTCGTAATTCTTCATCTTGAATTTGACGTTGAATGAGAAGAAACAGCGCCTTGTGGGGGACTTGACATAAATCATGTCTTTTATACACTATCATAGTAAAATTCCCGCCAAATAAATATATATAAAAATATTTTTATAACACAAGTAAAATCATTGACACTTTACGTTATCACGCACAACCGTAATCGCATTCTCGCGCCGCAAGTCAATAACCTGAAAGTGGCCTGATCAATTACAAAAGTATGAAAAGAGAAGTTTATCTTGTTAACTTGTGGATACCCCAAGCTCGGAGGGCTGCTACAAGACACCTCTAACCCCCTCAATCGGGGTTACACCGTGAAATTAAACTGCCTGCTTTCCGAATCGGGTTACGGACTGAAATTAGATCAGTTCAAGCTTCTCAATGTAGGTACCACTGCAGTTAGTAGTGGCACCCAGTGAACTGATCAACGGACAGGTCTATACCTTGCCTATAAACAACAAACAATCTAATCCAGTAGGATCACAGTCTCATATTTCTGTACTCAACGAGTGTAAATAACCCCGGCCCCACAGATCTGGTGGAAAGTTGAGTAGATCATTCTGACAGTTAATGGTTGGATGAACAGGCCAATGCTCATACTACTGTAAAGCCCCGCGCAGTTTATGGTAACAACAGTGGCTCTAGTACCACACCAGGAGTGGGCACCTCGCAGTGTGGAGATCGAGAGGGTCTATTCTTCGTACACCCCAGTTACACCATGAAAACAGAATGGAAAGGTGAGATGTGGGTACAGCAAACCCCCCTCAAAAAAAATAATAATAATAATTATTATTAAAGATGTATCGCCTGTGTTTTGATTATCTTGACTGCGTCAATTCTCCTCGGAAATTTTACTATTTATCGGAATACTGCTATATTTTGAGGAAATTTAAAACAAATGCTGCAAATAGATATTTCTCCAAAAATCATGAGAAACATGGTTTTACTTAATAAATATGTACCAGACTGAAGTTATGGTGGTCCACATACATAAATTTTGACACATTTTATTACTGTTAAACCAAAGCTTGAAAACTATTTTTGTGAAAGACATTTCCAATTATTTGCCAAAAAAGATTACAGGGGATGAATACTCAGTGACCAGGGGTATTAATGTAAAGCGCATTGGAATATTATGTGAAATGCGCCTATCAGAATGATTTATTACTATTTATTTATTATTTGTCCAGCCAGTTAGTCCGACACACACTCTTCCCGGCATACACGGTAAGGCAGGGGAGTGACCCACTTGGTGCCACCATGCTGGTTACGTGTAACAGCCGTAGAGATGGAAACATACAGACAGTATAGGCTACGGGTACACCAGACTACAGAGATGATGAACACTTTAAGGTAGGCCTGATTTATTTTGATGATTTCATGTATAAAATCTGCCTCATCGTAAGGGTGATCCCCACCGCCACTTCCCAGTTTAGCGTCATAATTTAGTGGCGGGTCCCTGCGTTACGCCAGGATGGTACGCGGCAGTGTAAAGGGTTTCATGTTTTCCACACCCCAGATACAAACAAAATTGATAATTGAGAGGCTGACAACTATTCGTGCATGGGCGCATGAGCTGTAGAAGGTACATGTTGTTTGGATCACCGTTGATTGATCGGGATAAGAAATAGTGCGCATGGCGTTAACCAGATTTTTGCAATTGATGTGCGTACGCCAAGCAGTGGTACTCCAGCCATCATTAGCTGGCACAAGCGGTTACGCGCACGTGAAAATTGCACCGGGTAACACGCACTATCAACGCTCCTCTTGACGCCAAAGTGCCTATCATCAAGACACTGGGGTGAACTTTCACCACCATAGGGTCACCACGAATGTGCACAGATGGGGCTTGATAGCTCAGTTGGCAGAGCAATCAATCGTCAGTAATGCATTAGTAACCCAGGTTCAGTCCTGTTTCAGTCAAATTGTCTTTGTTCCACCCAAATATAAATTTTTGTTGTAAAGTGTGAATAAATTCTTTCCAGAGCTGATTATGCAGTGCAGTTTCTTCAGTTTGGGACCAACTGTTTATGCAGTGCCATTTCCTTTGTGTCGACAAGAACAACCCAATCGAAAGTAAACATCTTCGCAAGACTTAATGGTGAATGTTGGTGAACCTGACAGATTGCCAAAAGTGAACGTGGAAAACTTATTTGATTTATTGTACAGTGTTTACAAAGATTTCAAAATGGATTGTTAAAGCATATCATTCACATCAACAGACCGATGTCTTAGTGTCAGGTTTCCATTTCTGTGGGTGAACTTTGTTCTTCTCTTTTAGAATATCTGGAGTGCCATGGTCGAGCGGTTGCTAGTGCATCAGATTTGTTCTGATGGCTGGTACAGCGCCAGAATGTGGGTCTCGAATCCCAGTCATGATCGGATCAAGTGCTTGTGTCCTTGAGCAAGACACTTTACCATAATGTTTCTCTCCACCCATTAGGGGCAAAATGGGTACCTGTGAGGGTACCTGTGAGTTGGTTGTTGTGTTTGATTAGCCCATATGCGCTTGAAATGGCAGCAATTGAGCTGTATACCCCAGGAGCTGAGATGGTTTGTGGAAAGATTTAAGAGCCCGATGAGCAGGGGTAATAATGTAACGCGCCTTGGAGCACCAGCCTGCGGGTGGACAATGCATGCGGCGCCATACAAGCTCACATATTGCCGTACTAATATGACACATATTATTATTATTATTATTATTATTATTATTATTATTATTATTATTATTATTATTATTATTATTATTATTATTATTATTATTATTATTATTATTATTATTATTATTATTATTATTATTATTATTATTATTAATTCGTGATTAGCACAGCATGAAAAGAAAGATCTGTTTCCTTTCTGGAGGGACACCGAGGAAAAAAGGAGGAGCCTTAGATCTCGAAAGTCTTCTTTGAGGAGGAGCTGTCCCTAAGAGGGCCGCCCAGTAATTCCCACTCAACAGATGTTCCAAACACCAAAAACCACACCCCCCCCTGATTGTACCCAAAGCCCCCCCATCCGATACAGGAATAACCTTTCATACCTGATTCTGCTGTTTATGAGTTCTCAACTCGATATTTCTGTATCCTTCCTCTCCTTCAAGCTACCCTACTATCACCCGCATGCTATATCAATATATGACACATTCGGTATTGCTTATCCAAGACAACAACATCCGCCGCTTCATAAATTTATATGATCATCCAGACAGTCCTTAGAGAATCTTGACATGATCCGCTTTCTTCAACCTTTTCCGCACATGGTTGTACCAATTTCAGCTGCACCTTGACAATCAGACTTCTTACACAGATCCCAATGGATCACCTTGCCAACTTGTCGCGGTCTGCCTTGTACTCTGTCTGAGCATGCACTCTGCATTCGCTGACAATGTGAAATACAGTCTCCGCCCACGCATTGCACACACACCACATTGAAGGAAATCTGATCGTTTATCCGCGTCTTCATCACATTCGCTAGACTGGTCTTCATGCAACCAGACCTGGGGTTTCTTTCTTAGTCTCTCCTCTCCTCAACCATTCCCAAGTCTTGCTACTTTGCCACTTTCTTCAGTACATCCCAGGAATCGGGCCGTGAAGTGGTTTTTCTCCCGCTAACTGCAGTGGTTCTTGTTCTCTCTTCTTTGATTCTTATAATCCTTTGACCCAATTCGTCTCAAGCCTTCATGTATTTCTTCACAAGAACCTCAAACAACTTTTCCCGAGTACTTCTTACATGACACCGTAAGCTCCCTTCTCTCGATGTTAACGCTGTCTGATACACTAAGCAACCCTCTTCCGCCCTCTGACCTCGGTAGAGAGAGTCTGCTGACATTCTAATCGCGGATGTAACATACCGATATATCGTCATCACTTCTCCCTGCGCTTTCCTGTCAGCAACATCTAGATCTGCCTTTAGTCCACTCCCGACAATTCCTCGCAAGATTGTATCTCATTAGTGACACAGCCCAAGTGTTGGATCGCCTTTATCATATTCCCCTCCATTCAGCTTGGACTTCAAACACTTCTTCACTGCCCTCTATATACTCTTTTCTTAAGTCTCTCTTTTGATTCCTCGTGCAGTACATGATCTGCTTCAAGACCCAAGATACTTATAACTTTCTTCTTCACCCAACGCCCTCAATTGTGTGCCATCTGGTAAAGCAACCCATCCTAATGTACCCTTTTACCCTCTTTCATGGTCGCAGCACTTTTCTCCAGACCAAACTTCACGCCACAAGTCATCGTCGCTTGAAGATCCGCATAGTCTGCACCTAAGGAATCAATCTCTTTCTCATTCTTCTCAAACAACTTCAGTCAGCTCCATGAAGAGAAGATGATTAATCCCGCATCCATCCTTCTCGTCATCTCATATCCTGCACTAACCTTCCACAAAATCACTCTGCCAAGGGGAACAGTTTACCAAACAAAACAACAGAGGGAGACAGAGAATCGCTTCGGGAAAATACCGTCGCCTGATAAGTTTACCTTACCAAGACATTCATCACTGGCCATCAGATTTGTTCTCCATGTCTTCATGCAAGCTCTCACCCAGGAGAGATTTCCACCCGCACTGGCTGCCTGCCTTATCATATCCAAACATTCCATAACCACGAAAGGTGATACCATGTCGAAGCCTTCTTGTAATCTATATCCATGCCATGGCCAGATTAGTTTTCCTGTTTCCTACAGTCCTTAGCAACCGCCTTATCAATGATGAGTTGGTCTTCGCTCCCTTTTGACCGCTTCTTGCAACCTTTCTGCTCATCTGAAATAATTGCTGATCTTCTATGTATTATACAGATCTTCTGCAATGATACCGTCAGAAGTTTATACATCATGGGGTAGACATGTAATAGGTCGATAGTTACTTGCAACGCAATTCCCCTCTTAATGTCCTCTTCATGATGAGAACCGTTTTGCTTGCTTCAGTCATCCACGCCGGAACGCTACACGTGCACTAAGCATTGCTGCAGCTGCTTGGGCTGGTTTCTTTCGCGGAAGACTACTGAAGTTCTTAGCCAGTATCCGCAATTTGTCTTGGTCCTGCCTTCTTCCAATTCGGCACTTTCCTCGTCTGTTTCTTCACCTGTGCACATCAATTTGAAATCCCTCTGTTGTTGTACATATCTTTAACCTCGCCTTTCACGCCGGCTAACCATTCTCCTGCTTGTCTCGTTATGATCACCAGGCTGATCCCAAAAAGGGCCAATTCCCCAAAATTCCTTGCCTCTGCTGGCTCTGGGCCCACTTGTGAGTTGTCATATACTTCCCCGCTCCATTTTTTTTGAATAATTGATCGTTGATTTGTACTGAATAGGCGACGATTTTGATGAAACTGCCCGACTCTGTCATCGCATTTCTACTTTGTACTTCAGCCTTTTTAAACCCTCGCTTATTTTCTTCCTCAACTAAGCACCCCATCCCCTTTCCTTTTACTTCTGATATTTTTCATTAATCTGTTCCTCATATTCTGAATCTTTTCATTGCACCTCTAATCCATTTGCCTCTATTCTACTGAGATCTTTACAAGAATTCGTTACATTTGGCCTCAAGTTCATGCGTTTCCACCAAGGTTTATTAACTTTTATGTCGGGATTGTAGAATGTGGAATGTAAATTTTACTCCTGATCTCTCCTACACTACAACTGCAAATTCCTGCAAAGACAAGATCAAGTAATTTCAGAAAGATTAGGTAGTACTTATCATTCTCAAGATTCATTTACCATAGCTGGACACATTTGTCAGCTTTTTCCCTTGGGGACTCACAAAGAATGCAGGAATACCCACTCTACCCGTCCCTTTTACCGCCAATACCATTACCTCTTCAATCCTTCCTTCCTAATCTCTAGCCCTTTCCTCCCGCCCAAGTCTTCTGTTCCCTCTCTCTATTCTCCCACTGACCCCCTTATCCGCACTCTGGGAACTTGCCAGCTCACCATGACCACGTAATGCTGTCCAGTTCCTCCCCTATAACGCTCTTCATCCCAGCCTCTGTCCGTGATATATTATTCACTCATCATCTTCCACCTCAACCATTCAAGTGAAGCACTGATTATGCTTCTGACGAGCCGTTTTACCTGGTCGTCGGCAAGCCGGCTGTTCGCCTATTTCAAACATGCTTTTATCCTGCCATATGTTTGTCCATTCCTCCTTCTGTACCCTCTGTTCTTCTGGCTTGCTTCCTTATAAACATTCCGCTGTGCAATTCTGTTATCGCCCTTACTCTACCCCTCCTCGTTTACAGCACCAATTTAATCGTTATTGTTCTATAGTAAGTGTGTACGATCTGGCGGTACTACCAAGCATACCGAATTCAGAATGGCGGCGGACTTCCCTCTTTTGAGAGTTTGTCGCTGATTCAATGTTGAGCGATGCTGCATAGCATTCATTATTATCATCACAAAATTGTGCAGAAAAAAGTTGTATTGTTTCAGGGGAAATTACATGCAAAAGCCGATGTGTATTTCACCCTGCAGTAGTTCACTCATGCCGCTAGTTGCTATCAAGATGTTCTAAAAGGATCTAGACGGGAAACGCGGGTCTCACTGCTAACCACACACTATACACATATTATTATTGTTTATGCATATTATTATTATTATTATTATTATTATTATTATTATTATTATTATTATTATTATTATTATTATTATTATTATTATTATTATTATTATTATTATTATTATTATTATTATTATTATTATTATTATTATTATTATTATTATTATTATTATTATTATTATTATTATTATTATTATTATTATTATTATTATTATTATTATTATTATTATTATTATTATTATCTTTTACACCATTAAAGGATGGTGGTATTCAATATTCCTGATGTTAGCAAACTGCTTCTGTGATCTTTTTGAATCAAGATATACATTTTACTATGCACTAATAACTGTGAAAATTTCACCTTATAACGTTATGTCATTAAGGAGCAAATAATGAAAATGCATTCAGATTTTTCATATGTCATTCAGATCGCATAATTTAGATTCAGGAAAAGAGTACTCTTCTTAAAATTTTACATCGAAATTATTTCACTTTTCTTAAAGACAGGACAGCAACTCAGATAAAATATGTCAAGGAAGATAAGTTTTCACATCACAATTCAATAATATTTTATTTTTTTTTATCTACACCATTCATTACCTTAACTTTAAAGAGTTGATATTCTTTCATCAATTGGTCTTTTTTTATAAGAGTGGCCATCTTGAAGTAATTAAAATGGCTTGGGGTCTGAAATTAGACCTGGTGCTTTTCTTTACAATCATATTTTGTCATAGTGTTTTCATGATCAAAGTTAGGTGTCAGGAATGAGGCAGACATTTCTTCCCCCATTTTTTTATATTGTATCTGTATTTGTAATTTTAAATCTGGAAAATTCTAAAACCCAAACCCCTGTAAACCCTTGGGAGGGTTTACATCAAGGTATTAATTCACCAATTAATAACTATCATAATAATAATTAGGATTTGAAGCTTTGCATGTAGGGAAGTTAACAGTAGAGTAATGTTTGAGGGTAGGCAATTCACTGTAACAATCTCTGAAGATTACAACTATTGTTACACAAACTCTTACTCCTACAAACACAATTAAAATATTCATTATTGAATTCTTTCCCCAATTAAAACATTTGGTTGTCAGTACGATGCACCATTCAGATCCTGGCACCATGTTTGAATCTGAGTTTTGACTAGTCTTTATTGCTTTTTTTTATGGTTCGATCCTTTTTCTGCAGTCGCCGTCAGGGTCATCTGGCACACAAAGCAACCCAGAGAAACTGGTCGAAATCCAATGTGGTGGGGGGGTCACAGGCCTGGGGTTTTTGCCACTTGTCCAAGGTCCCGCTGCCCTCATGGAGAACTCATCAGATCCTGGGCAGTTCCCCACCCAGGAGCTAACGAACGATGGAGATGGTAAACGGCAGGACGTCACTGGCAGTGTTTGGGCCGTATTATGCCAAGAAAAGGTCATTGTGTGCACCGGCCCGCGGAGAAACCTCAACACCATCCCATACCGAAGGTGAGGCCCACAGATTGTGCAGGTATTGATGATAATTAACGAAATCGTCTACTCCACATGAGGTGTGCCAACCCTGCTGTAATCCATACCATGGCTTTTGTTTCCCAAGGGTGCTGCATTCGCATGATCTGGTAGCAATTTTGCTGACCCGGCCTGCCATGGGCCCAAGCTGGTTCCCAAACGGGGCGGGCAAACAATGGGCTGGGGAAAATAAAAAAAAGGGGTTGTGCATCACGCGTTACGGTTCTCAACTCCCGGGGGTAAATCCCCCAAAGTGCCCCCTTTTTTTTTGAACTTTTGCGCGGTGGTCTGGGGGGAAATTTCGTCATGAAGGGCCCCCAAATCCATAGTTCTTGGGGCTGGCCGTGTACTACGGGGGGTTAGTACAAAAGTTAAAATGATAATGCAAAAAGGGGGTTGGGTTCCCGGGCAAAGGAAAAAAATTTTTTTGCCCATTTTGATATTCAGTTTTACTATTGCTTTTACGGGTTTAAAAAAAATAATTTGAAAAGCTATGGTCTTCATGCCCCATTCCCTTAAGTAAAATTTTTAAGGACTTCAGTGACTGTTTTCCCGGTAACCCCGGAAAAATATTTTCCTTGGGTTTGTCGACCGGCCCATTTTTAAACCCTAAGATGGTTTCCCCACATCTAGTTTAGTTGCATCTAGTTCTTTTGGGACTATTTCCTAAATGGTTTGCCCACATCTTTTTGCATCTAGTTCTCTAGGGACTATTTGCCCTACAGATGGTTTCCCAAATCTATTTTAAAAGATTGAAATTTTAGTTCTCAAAGGGACTAGCTGCCCACGGGTTTGCCCAAAATCAATTTAAAAATTTGCATCTAGTTCTCTGGGGACTGGCTCCCCCTAAAAAACTTGCCCACATCTATTTAAAAATTTAAACCCCTGGTTCTCTGGGGACAAACCGGGATCTCCCTGCCCCATGATCCCCCTGGCAGGCCGGGAAAGGAACAAAACCCCTTAAAAGCTCATTGTGTGCGTGCATTTAAATTAAATGCCGTGGTGTGGGTTCAACAGGCTTCCCGGCTTCATGGGTGATAACTTCCATACTACACAATAAGGGAATTGGGTAATGTGAACTGTGATCACCAGCTAGACCAATATCAGGCATGCAACTTTTCAGCTAAATTTCCCCTTTTTTTTTAATAATAGTGTTAGAAAATAAAAAACACTGTAAAAATTTTTTGTGTGCTCTGCCATTTCCTTTTTTTTTGCAATTACAAGTTGCATTCTGCAAGATCCAATGCAGCCATACATTTCCCAAAAGTAGTTATTCAAAATTTTAAAAAATTTTTTTATACGGGGAATTGTGTCTGTGTTGGCAGTAAAACATTTAAATTTCCCCAAACATTACCCGGGTTTTGTAGATCTTTTTTTTTTTTTTTCCCGGGGGGGGTTCATGGAAAAAAGTGAGTTTCTTCAAATATTTTAAAAATAAAATCCCGGGGTTGGAAGTTCAAAAAATTTAATTTTCTGTTGGGGTAATCAAAAATTTTTAATTTTTTCCCCTTCAAATGATCTTGACTGACCTGAAACAAAATGATTTCTCAAATTTTTCCAATATCATTTTAACAAACCCAGAAATTTTTCTTAATTTTTGTTTTGAAATTAAGTTTTGGAAAAAAAGGGTTTACCCATTTTTAACTTAATATAAAAGGGGTTTAAAAGGTGATGATTACCCTGAAAATTTTCCCCGGAATTGATTTTTTTTTGGAAAAATAAAAAATTTAATTAAAAATTGTACATTTGACAACTTTTATAAGAAAAGGGAAAAAAAATTCCTTATCTTTTCCATTTGGGAATGGGGGGTTTGGAATTTAAAAAAAAAACAATTTTTTTTTTTTTTTTTTTTTTTTTTTTTTTTTTTTGGGGTTACCGGAAAGGGGTCCGTTTAACCCTTTTTTGGGGGGGAAAAAAAGGGAAAAAAAAGGGGAAAAAAAACAAATTTGGGGTGGGGTTTTTTTAAAAAATTTTTTAAAAATTTTTAAAAAAAATTTTTTTTAAAAAAAAAAAAAAAAGGGGAAAAAAAAATTTTTTTTTTTTTGGTTTTTTTTTAAATTTTTTTTTTCCCCAAAAATTTTTAAATTTTTTTAATTTTTTTAAAAAAAAACAAACCCCCCCTAAAAAAAAAAGGGGGGGGAAAAAAATATGGAAAAACCCCCCGGGGGTTTTTTTTTGCTGCGGTTTTGGGGGGGAAAAATTTTTTTTCCCTTTTTTAAAAAAAACCCCTTTTTTTTTGGGGAAAAATTTCCCTTTTTTTTTTAAAAAATTTTCCCTTTAAAAACATTTTTTTTTTTTTCCCAAAAAAAACAAAATTTTTTGGGGGGGTTTTTTTGGGAAACCCCCCTTTTTTTAAAAAAAAAAAAAAAAAAAAAAAATTTTTAAAAAAAAAAATTTTTTTTTGGTTTTTTTTGGGGGGGAAAAAAAATTAAATTTTAAAAAAAAAAAAATTTTGGTTTTTTTTTCTTTAAAAAAAAAATTTTTTTTTTTAAAAAAAAAGGTTTTTTAAAAAAATTTTTTTTTTTTTCGGGGGGAAAATTTTTTCCCAAAATTCATTCCCCAAAAGGGGGTTTAAAAAAATTTTTTTTTGGGGGGGGTTTTAAAACCCCCTTTTGGGGGGGGAAAATTTTTTTTTCCCCTTTTTTCCCCCCCGGGGTTTTTAAAAATTTTTTTTTTCCCTTTTAAATTTTTTTTTTTTTCCAAATTTTCCCCAAAAATTTTAAATTTTTTTTTTTTTCCCCAAAAAAATTTTTCCCCAAAATTTTTTTAAAAATTTTTTTTTTTAAAAAAAAAATTAAAATTTTTTTTTTTTTTTTCCCCTTTTTTTTTTAAACCCAAACCCCCAAAATTTTTTTTTAAAAAAAAAAAAAAAAAAATGGGGGGGCCCCCCCAAAAAAAAAAAAAAAAATGGGGGGGGGGAAATTTTTTTTTTTTTTTGTGGTGGGGGTTTTTAAAAAAAAAAAAAAATTTTTTAATTTTTTAAAAAAAAGGCCCTTTTTTTGGGAAATTTTGGGGTTTAAAAAACAAAGTCCCAAAAAAAAAAAAAACCTTTGGTTTTTTTAAAACCCCGGGAAAAAAAAACCCCGGGGCCGTTTAGGCCCCCAAAAATTTTTCCCCCAAAAAAAAATTTTTTTAAAAAACCCCTTTTTTTCCAAAACCCCCCCCCCAAAAAAGGGAAAAAATTCCCAAAAAAAAAAAAGGTTTTTTAAAAAAATTTTCCCTTTGGGGAACCAAACCAAATTATTTTTAAAAAAAAAAAGGGTTTTTTTAAAAATTTTAAAAATTTTTTTTTTTATTTTTTTTAAAAAAAAAAAAAAAAAAATTTTAAAATTTTTTTTGGGGGAACCAAAAATTTTTTTTTGGGTTTTAAAATTTAAAATTTTTTGGGGGGGGGTTTTTTCCTTTTTGGGGGGGGGAAAAAAAAAGGGGGGGAAAAACCCCCCCCTTTTTTAAAAAAAGGGGTTTTTTTTCCTTCAACTTCCCTTTTTCCCCTTCAAATTTTAATTTCCCCAAAAATTTTTTTTTTGGGGGGGAAAATTTAAAGGGGTTTTTTTTTTTTTCTTTTAAAATTTGGTTCCCCTTTTTTTTGGGGGGGAAAAACCAAAAATTTTTTTAAAAACCCCCCCCCCCCCCCGAATTTTCCCTTCCTTTGGTTTCCAAAAATTTTTTTTTTCTGTTTCCAGGGTTTTTAAAAACCCAAAACCCAAAAGGGGGGGGGGGGGGTTTTTTGGGGGGGGGGGTTTTTGGGGGGGTTTTTTTTGGGCCCAAAAATTTTTTTCCGGGGGAATTTTTCCTTTTTTTCCCCTTTTTTAAAAAAAAATTTTGGGAAAAAATTTTTTTTAACCCAAAAACGGGTTTTAAAGGGGGTTCCCCAAAACCCTTTTTGGGTTTTTTTAAAAAAAAAAAAACCCCAAAAAGAGAAAATTTTTTTTTTTTGGGGGTTTTAAAAAGGGGGGTTTTTTTTTTTTTTTTGATTTCCCCCCCGGGTTTAAAACCCCCCCCCAAAAATTTTTTTTTTAAAAAAAACCCCAAAAAAACCCCCCCCCTTTAAAAAAAGGGGGAAAACCCCAAAAAAAGGGCCCCGGGGGGGTTTTTTTTTTTTTTTTTTTCCTTTAAAAAAATTTTTTTTTTTTGTCCCCCAAAAAAAGGGGGGGGAAAATTTTTTTCCCCCAAAAATAAAAAGTTGGAAAAATTTTTAAAAAAAAACCCCCCCGGAACCTTTTCCTCCCAAAAAAAGGGGGGGAAATTTCCAGGGGAAAAAAAAAAATTCCGGAAATTTTTTTTAAAAATTTTTTTTTTTTTTTTTTAAAAAAAAAAAAATAGGGGGTTTTAAAATTTTCCCAAAAAAAAAAAAAATTTTGGGGGGAAAAAAAAAACCTTTTCCTTTAAAAAATTTTTTTAAAAAATTTTTAAAAAAAAATTTTGGGGGGGTTTTTTGGGGGAAAAAACCCGGTTTTTTCCCCGGGTTTAATTTTTTTTAAAAAAAAATTTTTTTTTTCCCGGTTTTTTAAAAAAACCCCAAAATTTTTTTGTAAATTTTTCCCAGGGGTTTTTTTCCCTTTTTTTTAAATTTTAATTTTTTCCCGGGCCCCCCCCCCCCGGGGGGGGGGTTTTTGAAAACCAAAAAAATTTTTTTTT
>CM055820.1:6677852-6718713 GCA_029582265.1 Zoroaster sp. YZ-2022
TTTTTTCAAAAAAAGATTTTTTTAACCCCCAATCTATGTATTTTCATTTTGAGTAAGTCTTTGTTTTTTTATTTATTAATTTTTGGGTTTTACCTAATCTTTGTTGACGACCGGGTAATTGTTCAAACATTATTCAAATTTTAAAAGTTACAAACGTATTTTTTGTTCTTTATTCTACTTTGAAAAACTAATAGATAAAATAAATAAATATATTCGTCAAAAAAAATTATTTTCAGGGTTTTTTTAAAAAACTATTTGGAGCCCACATGTTTTCTAAAGAACGTTTTTTGGATTTTTTTTTTCAAAGAACTTTTAAATTGTTCTATGAACTCTAAAAATTGTTCTATAATTGTTTATAAATTTAAATTGTTCTATGAACTCTTTTTGTTCTATAAATTCTATTTTTTCTTAAACTCTTTTAATTTTAAACTCTAAAAATATTCTAGAACTCTTTATTTGGGGGAACTCATAAACTTTTTTAAAACCTTTAGCATTGTAAAAAATATATACTTTTTTCTATAATTTATCGTTTTTTTAGTTTCTATAGAAACTTTTTTTTAAAGTTTTTTTAAAAAAGTGGCCCCCTTTTCATAAAATCAAAAGCTGTAATTTATGAATTTTAAAAAACTTTAGAAACTGTATGGACATTCATAGCACTTTTTGAAATCTAAAAATTCTATAGAACTTTTGTAAGGGTAAACCGTTAGTATAAGCTCAACTTTTTGTCAAAAAATATCAGGAAAAATTATATAAATATAAATATGAAGGGTGGAAGAAAAAGGGAAGAAACTTTAAACCGTCTGACCGGCCCTAAAAAAAAGGGATGTTATTCCCTTGGTATCATGGGTGACGGTTTAGGCTGGCATGGGCGAGGGGGCCTACCGGGGAAGGAAACCCATCTGGGAAAAGGACACTCTAATTACCAGGACTGCGGGGGTTGCCCCCCACAGCCCTTCAGCATTAAAAAACCGGGGAAAAAGTCATCCCAAATCCCTTTTTACGGCGGGGTCCCCGGGAATTTCCAACGGACTTTTTGGTCCTCCCTGGAGGACAACATGCAAAGACCAAACCCCAAGGAGTTCTGTCTGACCCGCCCCCCGAAAACCTCTCTGGAACCATTTGTAATGGGAATTCAACGCAACCGAAGAAAATAGTTGGTGAACGCACGTGGGAACGGGGTAAGTCCGGGGAAATCAGGAACACAAGAGTGCACATGTGCATTACCGGGTGGAGTGCTTATCCCTGCATCTGCGGGGCGAAACGGGGAGGCCCAACGGTGGCGAAAATTGTGGGTTCTCGGGCAAGGGCTCTTCCCCGGGTTTTACCATCACCAATGGACCCTTACCCAGGTTCTAAAACCCCCCGTAAAAACACCTATCGTTCTCCCCCCCAAAAGTGGCACCATCTGGGGGTGGAAAGTTCTTTGGGACCCAGCGGTCGAGACGCCCCAAACCACAACTTTTGGACCCTGGGGGACCTAAATCAGGGGCAGGACGCCCCCTTCCACGCTCCCCCGCAATGGCTACCTCGCTCCCTTTTCCCCGGAACGACTCGGGCGCAACACCATGTTCGGAAAAGAACAGGCGAGATGGCCCCAGATCGGGCCCCGGGTATGCTACGTCAGTTGGACAATCTTTGGGGGAAAAAAGTGGAGAACTCCATCCTGAATCTGAACCCACCCGTTCGCTCTGGGGGCTCGACCCCCGCGGGGGTTCCATGGGGGTGCGACTGGCCTCGGGCCCCCAACCCAAACCCCCAACCCCGGCATGCTGGAAGGCTTCCACCACCCGGGTTAAAACCGGGTATACGGAGGTTGGGGCGCTTTCGGCAGCTGGATAAGGGGTGCCCCAACCAGCGGAGATTCGTTGTTGTGTAGGACGACCGGCTGTGCGTCCCCGTGCTGGGGCCCGAACCTCTCCGGCCCAGACCCCAAGGTTGTAGGGCACGGGTAGGGTGGGGGCCGCCTCAAGCGTGCCAACCCATGGGAAACGTGGGGAACAACCGGTTTTTTTCGTTTCCCACCCATCAAGGGGGGAAACTGAGGGAAGTGTGCAAAGGGGTGCAGGCTGCGAAAGGTGAAAAACAATATGGGGGGGCCGGGGGGTCTAATGGATGACTGGGCGAAAGGGGGCTGGGGGGACGGTTGAGGACCCCCTGGGGGGGTAACCTGGTTCAACCCTTCAAGGCTGCTGGGCACAACGGCGGACGGGCGGGAAGTACCCCTGTCCCCAAACCTACTTTATATTCCCCCGGTCATGGCCCGGGGAATCCCGGGATGGAAAAGGGGGTGGTGGATTAAAACCCCCCCCCGGGGCCCAAAGCTTGGGGTCTCGATGACTCATCTTGGGGTTTTTAAACCCTTTTTCTGCACAACAAGCGCCCAAAATAGGTCTCTCTCAACCCTCCCCGTGCCTAAACGGAGCCTCCAAAAAGACAACTCCGAGGCATCAAGGGGTTTCATAAGTCACAACCGCATGAATGAACGGTACCCAAAATCGACCTCGGGGGGGAACCTGGGTTTCGGTGGGGAGAACACCACAGCCCAGATCTTGGCCGGGGGGAAAGTTGAGGGGTGAAAAGGACAACCCGACTGCGGGACTTGTATCGATTTCAAAAAAGGGATTTTACTCGATCCACCCCGAGGGACGATTTAAAAATCCCCGGGGGCCAGGTATTCCCCCCCAACCCCCTCCCGGGGAATAGGCCATGGCCCCGGAAAAAGGGAGGGGGGACCCCAATGGCAACGAGGTTTGACATCCTTTGGGCCCCGGAAGTGGGGGTTTGGTTTTAGGAAGATTCAGGGTCGTTCCTAACACCAGGGGGTCAGGACCCCCGCATATCCTCACAGACCTGGACTTTCGGATGACATCCCTGCCCCCGACAACGTGGAACCGACAGGAATTGCCCAAATGGAGCTGGGGCCAAGGTTGGGAGGCTAAAACCGAAAACTGAGTTTCCCCCTTCCCAACTAACCTCTGACAACGCGGAGGGCCTTTCTGAAGGAAATGGGACTTCTTTCCGGGGGCTGGGTCAACTCAACTGGCATGATCTAAAAATGAGGAAGGCCTTGCTAGGCCCCGAACGGGATGACCGGGGTTGGAACTCACCTCCCCCCTAAAAAACAAACTCCCCTTCTTCTACGCAACGGTGGGGCTTTTTTCCCCCCTTGGGCCCGATTTTGGACCTGAACCAACCTTAAAAAGGGGCTCAACGGGGGCCAAACCCGGATGTTGCTCGTACTTAATATCAGAGACATGTTCCAACAAGATCCTGAGGGGAATTCAAGGGTGAGCGAGAAAAAAGCTGTCAGGGGAATGAGACTAAGGACATTGCCAAAAAACATAGGCCCATCCAGCAAATTGGTGCTTGGAACCAAACATGGGGATCGTCCGGGACGTCCTACTCTTCAGGGGCGTACTCAGGAAGGATCGGGGGGCTAGTACCAACGCGGCCGATGTTGGGAACCGGGGTGACTGGAAGCGTCGATGGAGGGGGTCGTCTGGGACGACCTAAAAAAGGGGGCTGTGGTATAAAAATGGTAAAACCCTTTTGGGCCCGGGGAATAATTAAAAAGAGGAATTCGGTAAAAGGGCCCCATTTGATTAATAATTTCAGGAAAATTTTTGGCAAAACATTAAGTTCCCCGGGGCCTGTATAAAACCCAATTTTTGGACACGGTCGAGCGTCTAAACACTTTCGATTTTTTGTGTCCCGGGGGAAATTGTCAAACACCCACGTGGGGTGGGGGATAACGGGTGACATCCGCAATCGTTTCCAAGTCCCTGGGGTCACGGTTCGGGGGCCCCGACAAATCCTCAAATATGAACGAGTTCACTCTTTTCGTCGATTTGTTTTAAACCCCTATCCCAAAACATTTCCTTTGACTCCAGCTGAGGATTTTTTAAAGGGTTTTTATCCATTGTTTTCAGGCTTCATCTCTCTCCCGGTTCCTCTTTTCGACCGGGCGCGGTCGCTAATAGGGCCCTTGCATCGGGGGGGCCCCAAAGGTTGTGTGCTGAACAAACACAACCTAATTAAAAAAACCATTTAATTCTCAAAATGTCAATGGTAAAGGTGTTTTTGGGGGTCGAACTTGGTTTCATTAAAAAAACATTACAAGGGGGTGAAATTTTTCCCTTTTAAAAATAAACCCGCACGGGGACGGAAAAAATTATATTCCCCGGGAAAATTTTATGTCCGGGACCATTGTTTTTAATATTAAAATTTGTTTTTTTTAATATCAATATTTACTCAATTATTTTTTAAATTATCATTAATATTGATTGACATTTCAATGCAAAGAATTGTAATTTCTTGAGAAGAAAAGTTACATTTAAAGATTTATTATAAGTTGAAGACCTGGCACATTAAGACTTGAATCACTACATTGTAGATTTACCTTCTACGAGCCTGTCTGCATCCTTCTGACTAATCATAGTCTTAAAATCTCCAATAGGATCAACGGTACCAACCTGCAAAAAAAACATCACTTTCAGTATTTTGGTACTTTTTCAAGACAAATTCACTCTGGAAACATGTTTCTGTGTTTTAATCAAACTACATGGGGCAATCAATCATTATAATGCAAGGAATTAAGTTTTCCTATGCTTATTATGTAACCATGTGCACATTTATTATACAAATATTAGGTGTCTTAGAGTTGAATGGGAGCATTTACATATGTAAAATGTATATCACTCGGTAACATCTGGACTGTTCCAGTTTCACGAGGTGAAGCCGTGTGAAATGCAACAGATCAGAATGATAACGAAATGATATAACAAAGTGCTCTGCATTGGATGAAAGAAAGGCACTCAATATTTGTTTAGCAGTTCCACGCAAAGGTTTCACCAGTGACAAAATTAAAAAATCAACTAAATTTCTTTTTCTGAGAAGTACCAGGACAAGTCAAGCTTTCAAGAACAATTTGTTTTACCTGTGCCATGTTTGCATATTTTTTTATAAACGCGCTACAGCAGCATTAGATGTGATGTTAAATGTGTGCAATAAATTATCTTGAAGTCTTGCACCTTTAAGTTGCACTCTATATCAGGACACAATCTGGTGTCAGTTAAAATTTTATTGTTTAGCCCTACAGTGGTCATGATTAGAAAGACCAAGCAAATGTCCCATCTGTCATGGAAAATGATGACAAGTTTAATATTTCCAAAGTCCAACATATTTGGTAACAAAGTTTATGTCTATCTTCTAGACAGAGAGACAGCATAACTCAGAGCATATAATATTTAATATCTTGATATTATCCTTGAATATCCTTGTGGGTGTCGTAGCCGAGCGGTCTAGCTTACCGGACTCAAGTTCTGGTGTTAGCAGCAAATGTGGGTTCGAACTGGCCGTGACACTTGTGTCCTTGAGCAAGACACTTAACCATAATTGCTTATATGGCAGAGGCGGTTTAATAACTGCCTTGTTCTGAACTAATTACCCTCTCAGTCCTTGTTTCGGTGTGAGGGGCTGGTTTCGTCAGTGTGGAGTCGTTGTAACAACTCAATGACTTAGTAGCCCCATTGGGTAACCATTGGCCTTGTGTGGGGCAATTGCGTAAAAAAATGTGGTGAAGGCAATATTTCAGCAATATGTCCGTCTGTCACAGTAAAACATGTTAACTTATGATCCCTTATCACACAAATCTAATTCTAGATTTTTATTAAAAGCTACTAATGGCTCTGGCCAAAAACAATATTTGTTTCACTTTGAACACCTCTTTGAATTTTTTATTTATTTATTATTTTTTCTTCTCCTTCTCGATGAGACTTATCTAACAAAAAAAAACATAGTTCCAAAGTTCTGAACCTTCAAACTTGACACATACTTAGACCATAACATGTAGTTGTCAATAAAATTATGACATATGTTTCAGGTAAGTTGTGACGTCATGGTGACGTCATCAAATATCAATACACTAAAATCAAATTTTAATATTAAAACAAAATCATCTCATGAACCACAAAAGATATTTACACACAATCTTGCATCATCTTACAGATCTTGAATATGTGACATTTCGTACACATGATCTCAAGCTGACCTCTCCTTCGGTCGAAACCGGAGTTTAACTGAAAAAATATTCTGAAGTACTTTTATAGGGTCTCAGCCAACATGATATGGTTGGTATATGGGCGTGCCTTCCGTGAACAAAATTGCTATTAACATGTGACCTTTTCAAAAATGTGATTGACGACTAGGTGGGCGATATCAATTTTTCATCCATGATATATCGTCAAACTATATCGTGATATTCGATAATATCACGATTATTTTTGTTTTAGCATAGTGCTTTAGAGCCGGTAATGAGGGATGTACAAGCGTCACAATAAATTGCCAGTGCTTACCTTGAAAGACATGTCAATTGCACCGTTTACGAATTCAACATATGGGTGGATTTTCGCTACCTAACCAAAACAAAGCGCACAGCTACGCGAAAATGCAAACGTAACCGTAAATTGTTTTCAGTTTGTGACATGTTCAATCATCAACGTTTCTCAAAATAGAACTTACTCGTGAGTGCTAGTAACTTGAAAAGATATACTGGTACAGAATAATCATTTAATCATGTTTTAACACTTTTACAATCTGCTATATTGAAACCAAGTCTAACCGATCACAAAGTTCGGTTTATGTTTGGTCAGAACCATGATGTCATCCAGCACAACCGAACTTGAAACAGCAACAATGACCAAAGCCCAAATATGTTTGGACGTTTGCATAATAATTATGTGGGACGGTTACTGTGTCGCGTCCAATCAAATCATCAGCCCGGATTCACGTGATTCGCTTCACGTGACTGGGTCATCACAAACACGGTTTATCTGCATATAGTACCGTGGAGAATAAAACCATGTGATTGTGAACATCATTTGCACTTCAGAAAATGTGGATTTGTCACTATTTTAAATAAACATCACTGGTTTATCAAGAGTATGTATGTGTATGTGTTTTGTCACACTAGACAAGGTCCCAGTATGGTATCATAGAATAGTGTCCTAATCACTCAACTTTGATCGACACTGCCGATCCATGCTTATTTAGTTCATGACTAATGTAGATTTTTAAGGTAACGCCCATATTCTGCATACATGATATTTAAATATGTATTTATAATGTACTCCCCGTGGTGCGCAGCCAGAGTCACAGACCACCATGGATAGACAGTGAGACGAACATTGTTGGATCAAATACCCATTCAATCAACCTTACTCAGGTCTGAATAGATTTCTTTGAGTGGCGGTGGATTATTAAACAACACCCTGTCAGGCGCTCCTTTGTGATCGACAGTCGTTTCACTACAAGTAGTTAAATTTGTTTCTCACAGCTGAAAAGACTTCCCTAAGTTTTTCCATGGATTTCTGACCCGACTGACAATCGAGGATTTTGTTTAATCGCGATATATATTTTTCTTCACGAAATTTTTTCATCGCGATATATTTTTTCATCGCGATCAGCCGATATCTCGATGATTTAAAAAGGTTCTCGATATCATAATCGAGTAAAAATATATCGCAATATTCGATTATCTGTCATCGCCCAAACTATTGATGACATCATCACCTGTCACAGCGCCCTCTATCTATCTCAAAAACCATAGGAAGTTTGAATATGACTTCTGTGAATAAAGTGATTAGTGACATCTTATCTTTAAAAAATATGTTTGATGAGGTCATCAAGTTCAGAGTGCGTTCAGAGCGCCCCCAGAGGCATTTTTCAGTCTCAGATATTGAACCAAATCGTTGGGTTGTTGACATTTTATGATTTAACACACTGTCTCTGTGTATGTAAACTAAAACAAAATAATTATTCACATGAGAACAGATACTTTTGCAGATATCTAAGTTGTGTGAAATGGATGTAAAAATGCCGTCTGTTCACGCTGGACTAATTACATGTGTGCTCCTGTGTAATTAGTAAATAATTATGTTTCAAAGTTTTCATTTAATTTTGAACTATAGTATTATACTTTAACATGAGGTGTTTCATTTAGGTTTATCTCTAAGTTTCCAGTAGATAACTTCAGTTGAAAGAGGTACGTTTTGTCCCATCTGTCACGCTGGAATTGACAGCGACTCACAGATCAAGCAGATCATTGTAGTTTGATGGCTAAAGTTAAAATGAGCATCATACATGCATATATCCATAGCATCATACATGACATATATCATAGCATCATACATGCATACATCCATAGCATCTCACATGCATATAATCCCATAGCATCATACATGCATATATCCCATAGCATCATACATGTACATGCATATCCATAGCATCATACATGCATATTCCCATAGCATCAGCATGCCATATATCCCATAGCATCATACATGCATATATTCCATAGCATCATACATGCATACATCCCATAGCATCATCATGCATACATCCCATAGCATCATATGCATATAATCCCATAACATCATACATTATATCCCATAGCATCATACATGTACATGCATATATCCATAGCATCATAATGTACGGAAGCCCATGGTCCACGGGTGCGTTTCTCTTTCAAGTGGAGTGTTTCTCTTTCACAGCAATGCGTTTCTCATTCACAGCGGTGCGTTTCTCATTCAAGTGCGAGGTGTTTCTCTTTCACAGCAGGTGCGTTCTCTTTCACGTGTAGTGTTTCTCTTTCACCTGGTTGCCGCCATGCAACTGGCGGCCGCCCGTAACGGCGGCCGCCGCCGGTAACTGGCGGCCGCCCTATAACTGGCGGCCGCCACTTGGTAACTGGCGGCCGCCGCCTAAACTGGCGGCCGCGCCAATAACGGCGGCCGCCCGGCAACTGGCGGCCGCCGCCGGTAACTGGCGGCCGCCGCAATAACTGGCGGCCGCCCTGCAACGGCGCCGCCGCCACTTGCGGCCGCCGCCACAACTGGCGGCCGCCAGCGTAACAGCGGCCGCCACTGTAACTGGCGGCCGCCCCTAACGGCGGCCGCCGCGTAACTCGGCCGCCGCCGGTAACGCGGCCGCCGCCAGGTAACGCGGCCGCCGCCGCTAACAGCGGCCGCCGCCAATACTGTGGAACACACGGTCACGTGCAAATCTGGTAGCGAGACTTGTTTTCATGCTTCGGCAACGTAATTAGGAAAGAGTCAGATCCTTCTTGACATAATGTAGCTTTCAGTGTTACATGTCAACGGTGACCGTCGCCTCGCATTCCTGGTGATTGCATCGGATTTTCTGTAAGTATTAACTGTTATAATCAGTCAGTTTGAGAATAATTTTGATGTACATAAATTTAACAGCCGTGACAATTAATACAAAAATTACTTTAAATAAATAATAAAATTTTTTCTTTTATTGATAAAACGTTACGTGGGTGTTCTGTCTAACGTTGTACTTAGGCCAATCTAGTGGATCCAGTCAACTGTGAAAACTCCCCCCCCAAAATTTTCCCCGAAAAACTCGCCCCCCCAAACTTTTAATTTTGGTCTCACGTAATGAGACTGTTTCAAAAAATAAAAAAAACTTATTATAAAAAAGGCGGGATGTTGGGATATAATTATTTAATGAACCCTTTTAAAATTTTTAAAGTCAAAAATCTGGTAATTATTTCATCGTGGTGCTAGTGAGACTAAAAAATAAATCAAACATTTCAATTGACTTTTTATTTAAAAAAAATATTAATATTAATATTAAAAAATTCATTTAATTACAATTAAATATAATAAAAAAGGGAATAAATAAAAAAAATACTGAGTAAAATAAATAAGAAAAAAAAAAAAAAATAATTACATAAAAATACAGAAAAATCAAAAAAAATAACTGAAAATTTTTTAGTAAAACAAAATACCATGGAGAATTCAAATACTTTGTAAAATCAAAACTGTTTTTTTTTGTTTTCTTTTTATTTATTATAGTTGTAACTGTTAAATTATTTCATGAAATTTTTTTTTTTGTTAAATTATATTAAACCAGTCTCAAAGCGTGAGATGCGTCCAAAATTACAGGGGTGAGTTGTCGGGGGGGGTTTTTTCCGGGGGGGGTTTCGGGGCGACTTTGTGGGGGGGTTTGTTGGGGCGGTTTTTTGCAGGGGCCGGTTTGTCAGGGGCGAGTTTGTAAGGGCAGATTTGGAGGCGAGATTGCCAGGGCAGTTGACTGCATACAAATTATAAGGGGTTTTATATCTAGGGTTTTAAAACCCATCTTTACATATATACAGTACCATCTTTTTTGGTTCAGTTTTTTCGGGTTTCCCGGTGCCAAATTAAACTCTTTAACTCATGACAAAAAAAAGCTATCAGAAGGGGAAAAGACTGTGTTCTTGACCCTGCTCTCAAAAAGTTCTTCATTTTCCCCATATCTTGACAATTTTTTCTTAAATTCGTGTTGTATCTGCATCTTTTACAATTTGTTGTATGTCGACAATAATGGCAAATAAATTGAATAACAAACTTCCGTTGCTTCTGTATGATTTTTGTTGTTTTCAATTAGAATTACATTATCGTGCAACATATGAATGGACATTGCCAAGTTGGTTAATGATTCAAGTCTTTAGAGCATTCCCAGACGTCAATGTTAAGTCCCAAAATTTTTTTGACGGTCTCAACAAAAGCTCGAACATTATGGGAAAAAATTAAAATTAAATTTAAAATTTTTGTCATGGGTTAAAACGGGGGGGGCAGTTCTTTCCTTTTGTTGACAATATTTCCACATTTTAGATCTTTTTTTGTCTTGATGTGTGCCCATATAATCTAAATCTAGTAAAGGGAAAAAAAAAAATATTTTTGTTTTTTCAATTGACGACAAATAGTTTCTTTGATGAAAAGAGGGGGTGACAAACTCCTCCCTCCCTCATGGGTGACCGAATTCATTACGTTTTGGGCAGATCTGGGCGAACAGATACGTTAAAAAAGATTACAAAGAATGGTAAAAAAACAGATGAGCGCAAATTTTTCAAGGCCCTTTTTCACAGATGGTTTCGCCAAATGAAAAAAGGGTGGATCCCAAAACACGTACAGAGCATCTTCTTGAGAATATAAGAATCAAGTCTCTGGTGTACCTAAGTAAGAAAGCCGAGGCTAAAGGCAAAAATCCAATAGAGGAAAGGTCAAAAATTATCTGGAAAATATGCTGTCAGGTGGACAAAAAGAGACAGCAATAACATTTGGACTTTCTCTATACACCAAAGGGCAAAAATACAAACAAGTAAGGTGTCAAAACGGTGGTGGTATTAGTCACTGCAGATTGAAGAAGCCAAAGTTTGGAAGTCCGATAATATAATAAAAGGCATTCTGCTTTTTTCCTGATAGTGAAGGATGCCCTGGAAGATCAACCCAGATTTTACATTTGATTTAGCCTCGGATGTTTCTGGAGTAAGGACTTTCTTTGAGACTGAGACAGCAGAAACATTTATGAAGAGACTTCATTAGAAAAAAAAGCGATGTTGTTGCTGGCAAGTCTAATGTTGAATCTTCAAGTGATGAAGAACTATGATTTTTGAAGTACCTCAACCTCGACCTGCAAAAACAAGAGATACGACCTACAAGTGATTGAGCATCATTCTCATCATTCAGCCACGCACCAGCCAAATTCTACACCACCTACTAACACCAATGAGAACACACTGACATCAGATATCAAACCATCTACAAGTACATTGTCTGGACCATCAAATCAAACTGATGAGCAGGTTACCTTTGATAAGTAGATGTCTGGGAAAACACAGGAGATGCCATGTCCTTGCTAGAGTTGCCAGATATGAATAGGTTCAAACAACGCTTCAGATGCAATTAACCACAGATTTTTTGTGAAACATTTCCCAAAATTTCTGGAAGAAGATCAGCTGTCAGAGATCCCAAACTCGTCGGTAAAACAACATTTCAACCCAGCTACATACAACTTAAATTTAGTGCAGACGTGGAGCATAAACCTCCACCTGAGAGTATAGAGTCAGACAAATGTGTGGCAGTGATTGAGGCATCGTGGAGATAGCATGCAAAGATCTCATTGCCTATTTCATTCAAACTATACTCTCATGATTACATATGAAGTAAAGATGCTGAAGGGAAAGGCAGTTTCTTCGGAGTTAGCTAACAAGACAATGGTGGTGATGCGAGATCTGACTGTTAATTCTGGGATACATTTACCACAGTACACAGTTGGGAAACAACTTCAGGTGCCATGGATCCCGCCGTGATATGTCTAGAAAGTCGCAGCAATCTGTTGCTATGGTGCTTATGATGGGTTTCACGCAAGGAGGCATATTTCTATCAAATTGGCACCTCCATTCCTTAGAATATCTGGAATTTTAAAGACAACCAACCAGCCTATATTCTTGCAGTATGTTGCTGAAATGGATAGAAATGTAATTGAAGCTTTGAAAAGGTAGGAATCTGTTGATGGAATGATTTTGCTGGACTTTCTTGATGAATGTAGGCTAAGAAGATGGCAAGCAAGGAGAACTTCAAGAAGAAATTGTGAGAGAGATTGCCCACAAAGAAATGGTGCAAAAGCCATGTTTATTTGCTCAGAAATGGCGTGATACTCTTGCTCTACTCAATATGGATGCTAACAAATTGTATGTTGCTTGGGTTGCAGCCAACTAACAAAAGGTTCTAAAGGTATTGAGTTTCCGGAGACATGAACATAGAGCAGAATTACTTGTCAACCCTCAAACGACTCATTCGAGGAAATTCAATCCAGAAGTCTTAGGCCTATTCCTTAGATTCTGCACTGGCTCAGATATGATGGTGAAGTACAATAACCATTTGTTTCATCAAATCAGACACTTCATGCACTGTTAAATACTCCAACATCTCATACTAATGCGGGCAGTGCTGGAACTGCCTGTTAGTTATAGTGAGTGAACCATACGTGTCTCTAAAGTCTGAATTCTCTACTCTTTTTGAGAAACCGTTTCTGGAAAATGGATATCATATAGAGTCATCTCACGAGTTCTTGCACATTCAATGTTTTCATGGTAATTGCCTTTAAACACAGTGTATATGGATACATGCAGTGACATTATTTGCTAAGGACATACCAATCAAAGTATCCCTATTCAACGTTTGTGCAATTCTTTGTATATTGTCCAGTAGTTATTTGTTTCTACTTGACAAAAGTATGTTAATATAACATACAGAAGTGTTTAATATAACCAAATGTTTGACACATATATGCAGTGTTTGACATGCAGATGAGGGGTCAATCCACAGCTACTCAGGCAGGTATAACTCAACAAATATAAGAGTGTAGCTGTAGCAAACTTCAAAATCCCTTATAATTTTAAAATTGGTACACATGCACTATGAACATTCTTACACACCTTTTGGAAACCTCTGCCTTGGGGGTGGGAAGGGAGAACGTGTCAAAAGGTCACAAATAACCTGTAACCCCAACCACCACCACCCACCGCATTGGGAGAATTTGTGTTGCTTATGATGAAAGGAAATTTGTTTAAAAAAATCAGACTTTATCGTTTACCTCACTCTGCAAACAGTTTATCTTTACAAATTCAAGTTTTTTAAATAGAAAATAACTACATTTTGGGGAAATATGGGATTGTCAGGGAAAATTTTGGGGTTTTTCCAGTACAATATTTTGATACAGAAGAAAAAAATAATATCAGAAGGCGAAACAAAATACAATTAGCCTTAAACTGACAGCAGGGTGGGTGAAGTGTTACAACTGTGGTGATTCTTGGTTTTTATGAAAAGTTACCAGACATTTGTAAGCTTTAGTGCTGCTATATTTTGTGACAGGGAATAAGGAAACGTATTAAACAAAGATGAAAATTAAGCCTCAAGCCAGCAAGGGGTTTGGTCTTTACTTGATATTTTTCTGTTATGATACATGTATGATGTTTTCATGTTAATGCTGCTTTTAAGGAGTGTTTTACTGTTAACCCCCCCCCCACCCCACCCACCCCCCACCCCCCACCACCCCACCCCCCCCCCCACCCCCACCACCCCCCACCCCACCCCCACCCCCCACCACCCCCACCCCACCCACCCCACACCCCACCCCACCACCCCCACCCCCACCCCACTTGGTATTTTCCATCATTGTGTTTCGTAATCATTGAAGCATGGACCAACATGAAGCTCATTGTGCTCTTTCATCACCTGTAGTTTTAACGACTGTTATGGAAAAAATGCATAGGTATGAACCAACGTGCTTGAAAAATTGTTGCTAGTTGCATTAATATGGAAGCGTAGAAAAGGACATTGTACCAAACGTCAAAATTATGACAATTTCTCATGGTTGGGAGATATTATGTAAGTATACTATAAAGTATGACAATTAAGCTGTCATAATTTTGAATTAATAATAATATTTTTGACTTTCAACTCCCCATTAGTCTCATAATATCTCATAATGTAACTTCATTAATTGAATTAACTATTGACCATACCTTGTTTCGATCTAATGCGCTTGTTTGCATTATGCATTTTACAGTCGGACAAAGAGCTTTGTACTGCCTTGCTACAGTCATTATTCCTCCACATGTTCAAACTAAGTCAGGTTAACTCATAATTATGACATAATGGGTAATCGTTTTGTCTTAGCGTAGGACCTAAGCTATCTCGCCAGTTTTGAGATAATCATAATTAGGACTTATGACAGTCATAGTATTACTTTTCTCCATGCCCCTTTAACGCCTCCGTACATTTACTTTTAATAAAGTTATGTGTTAAAGTTTAAGCAAGAATTAACTGTGTCTCGCTTCTGTTTTTCTTTTTTGTGTTCTGCCAAACATCGTAAATTGATGTTGTACGGTAAATTTAACGACTGATAGGATGCTGGAAATGTTGAGGAGTTATTATAAGAAAAATGAGTAAAGTTTGCTTTAGAAATATAAATCAAACACTATAGATCACATTTTACAATTATATATTTGGACTACTAGTTTACAAACTTAATAGATGTGTTATCTTTGACGTACAAACCTGTCCACCTCATTGACTGCATGTCTATATGTACGCAACCTTAGATAAAGAGAGAAAGTGCCTGTCGATGATTTGTAGGCAGTCTTGCCCTGTTCTGTGCCATGTACTTAATGCATAAGTGAAATACATCCTCATCACGCGGATAGTCTCTGAAGATACTTCATGTCAAGCAGGGTTTGAAGCTTTGTCTGATGTTCACATCAGCCTAGCTGATCTGTGTGACCATGCAACTCGGGCATCGTGTATAAAGGTGGTGGCCGCCGTTGGGAACATTCTGGTTTTGTAGACTTCCTGATTCTGTGCTTGATTCCATTCGCCGAACACTTCATCTAGCCATCCTGAAAATACCATGAACATTTGCATTATACGTAAATACAGCAGTCACATAGATAAATTATGTGTAATTGCCTCAAACGTGGTAACAAATTGTCAACAAGTTTGGTCAGTGGCCTGAAGTTTATGATAATTTAAATACTTTACTTCAGTCATTACTTATGAGTTGTAACGAAGCAGTCAATCAATTGTCAAATGTAGACTAAAGCTGACATCTGCTGTTTAAATCACAATCAAGTGACACTTGCTAACACAAGATGATTCAATGTAAAGTCATTTCCCCAAATGAATCAGGCTTAATTTAATTAAGTTTGACTGGATAATTTTGACATACAAAATTTCCCTCAGCTTGTATTAAATGCGAAAAAATGTAATTTCTACCTCGCATACCTGTATCAGTTTCATAAAAGCAAAACTGCAAGATGTTGGTATCAAAAAGTCTCCAGTAGAAACTCCCTCATCTCTTAGCTGCCCAAAGAATTCATCCAGTATTGGAAAAAGTTTCCGAAGGATGCCATAACTTTTCAATTCTTTGATTATGGACTTGTTCCGTAGATAAAGACACCTATCGGAAAGAAATATTTGAAAATGCGGCCACCGATCCATTTTCAGTTCCACGGTCCTCTTACAAGTTTTTGGATGCCCATTCTGCTACGTACCGCATCAATGTAATATCCCGCAATGATACGAGGATCGCTATTGGTTTTTATAGACGTTCAACCATATAACAAATCTAGAAAAACCGTCTTTCATGCCTGATACAAAAACCAAAGGGTTTCAGTTTGTCGTAGGAATCAAAGTGCCAGATAAGTTGGGTCCCCCCTAGCCAAAATATTACGCCTTCTTAGACGGTTAGCATTACGCGGAGAACACCTTCAGGGGTCAGAATTTGAATCAGAGTCGAACTGTTTCGCGAGACAACAAATCATACTGGGCCACACCTCAGGTGCGTAGCCTATATCCGTGACATCCTCTCTGATGTTTCCGTGATGAACCTGGCAGCATCTATAACATCAATTTGTTTTCATTCGAAAAGGCTCAAGCCTCTTTAAACTTCGTTTGAAGTTCGCATGCAACAATTATTCTATGATTCAGTGCCAGTTCATTAATGATTTCCTTATACTGAAGTCCTGGAAAGTACAGCTGGATGTGTGCATCGTGTTTCCATTCTTGATTCGTTCACACCCTAAAAACAAAATAAAAAGTTTGTTATAGTTTCGAAAACAATTTTCTGGAAAATAAATTTAAACACTCCAACCATCAAATTTCACGGGATGATCATAATACTGTCTTACAGAACGATATTACCGCACAGTTGATGAAACTTTCTAGGCCAAGTCAGTTTCTGGGCATGCCAATAAAATTAATGTACAGTGGGCTTTAAATAATTTCAAAACAAAAAACCATTTATTTATTAAATATAACCATGGGATATTCGTTGTAATATTGCATTTAATACTAAATGTAGTTGTCTTTTGTAAAAAATGAGACTTAAAGGATGTCTTCGTGTCAACAACTTCAATAAAAGAATTGGAATTATGTATTTTATTATCCTAAAGTAGTAACAGGAAGGGAGTATTTACCAAGGTTGTATGTCGCTAATGCTTATTTAGAGGCAACCACTCAAGACAAATTCTCATTGTCATTTTCCCAAATTTTCAGACGATTTCTTTTAAGTATGATTTTCAAATGATTATAACTTTCAGGCGGATTCAAAAGACAAGAATAAGTGCTAGAAATGTGTGCAATTTTAACGTAAAGATCGATTATCTCACTAGTTTTAGGAAATATATCATCTTATCATTATTTTCTATTATGGTGTGGACCTTGGCCTAATAAAAGAGCTCTTATTGTGATGTACAATTGAGCCTATGCCACTATATTCCAAAGTATGGGCTAGAACATGCTTGCAAACCCTTTTCATTTGCATCACTTGGATTTGATTTAAATATATACACTCTACGTGTCGTCAGACCGTTTCTTAACAAAAATTCAGCAGGCAAAGGGCGAGCATCATCGAGAAAGCTAAGTTAACGTTTCAAAAAGGGTTGAATAGGCTGTTTCACACCTCACACCGTGCAATAATAGCCGATTTATTTAAGTGGCGGCCGCCAGTTACTAAGTGGCGGCCGCCCGGTTATTAAGTGGCCGCCCCGGGGTTACAGTGGCGGCCGCGGTCATCAAAGTGGCGGCCGCCAGTTACTAAGTGGCGTACCGCCAGTTTAAGTGGCGGCCGCCAGTTGTTAAGTGGCGGCCGCCAGTTACTAAGTGGCGGCCGCCGAATACAAAGTGGCGGCCGCCGGTTATTGAGTGGCGGCCGCCGGTTATGTGATGGCCGCCAGTTCTAGTGTGACGCGCCAGTTGTTAAGTGGCGGCCGCCGGTTGTTAGTGGCGACCGCCGGGGGTCTGGCGGCCGCCAGTTGCTAGTGGCGGCCGCCGGTTACTGGTGGCGGCCGCCAGTTACTAAGTAGCGGCCGCCAGATACTAAGTGGCGGCCGCCGGGATGCCAGTGGCGGCCGCCAGTTGTTAAGTGGCGACGGCGAATGAAACACTTACACGTGAAGAGAACGCACCGCTGTGAAGAAAACTGCTCGCGCTTGAATGAAACGCACCACGCTATGAATGAGAAACGCATTGCTGTAGAGAAACACTCCCATATGAAAACGCACCGTAACAATGGGCTTCCGTACCCTTGGTTGCCTGACGTTTGCCCAGCAATACTGCACACACGGCTTGCCGATGGCCTGTGGTGCCCTGACATTTGCCCAATAATTGCTGGACACACGGCTTGCTGATGGCCCTTATGATTGCAGTGACGTTTGCCCAATAATACTGCACACACGGCTTGCTGATGGCCCTTGTGGATTGCCAGGACGTTGCCCAATAATGCACACACACGGCTTGCACTGATGGCCTCTTGTGATAACAGTGACATTTGCCCAATGATAGTGCACGGCTTGCTGATGGCCCCTTGTGATTGCCATGATGTTTGCCCAATAATGCTGGACACACAGCTTGCTGATGGCACCCTGTGATTGCAGTGACGTTTGCCCAATAATGCTGGACACACGGCTTGCCCGGTAATGGCTCCCCTTGTGATTGCCGTGGACGTTTGCCCAAATATGCTGCACACGGGTTTGCCGATGGCCGCCTGTGATTGCCCTGACGTTTGCCCACAATAATGCACCACGGCTTGCCGGTGGCCCCTGTCAGGATTGCCTGACGTTTGCCCAATAATGCTGGACACACGGCTTGCTGATGGCCCCTGTGATTGCCCTGACGTTTGCCCAATAATGCTGCACACGACGGCTTCCGATGGCCTGTGATTGCCTGACGTTTGCCCAATAATGCTGCACACACGGCTTGCTGATGGCCCCTTTGTGATAACAGTGACGTTTGCCCAATAATGCTGACACACGGCTTGCTGGTGGCTCCGTGAAATTACAGTGACGTTTGCCCAATGATGCTGCTGACATACGGCTTGCTGATATGGCCCTTGTGATTGCCCTGACGTTTGCCCAATAATGCTGCACACGGCTTGCTGATGGCCCTTGTGATTGCCGTGACGTTTGTCCAATAATGCTACACACACGTGGCTTGCCGATGGCCCCATATGTGATGGCTGCTGACACCTCATCAGGCATATACCATAGCGTACATGTGTATGTGACATTTTAACCATAGAGGAACAGATAGTAAATCATATGCAATGTATAAATAGTAAAGTAATATTTTCAAACATTTATTCTGATAGGAACTGTCAGATGAAGAAAGTTTGCATACAATGTCAAAGTTAAAGGGGTATGTTGAAGCAAGGCAAGATGGACTGCACTGGTCAACTTATAAGCAAGTAATTATGGACTAAATGATTAACCCTGTCAAGCCTCTGGGCAATTTTTTTTTGTTCTCAGAGCCTGGGGAGGTCATTGGTGCCCCTCCCCTCGCTCCGGGTAGTTTTCTGTATTCCAACAGCTGATTTTTATGAAACTTTGTAGACATGTTTTCAGTTTTGTGATCTGTCGAATGAGGCTATACAAACTTTCTCATAGGTCACCATCAGGTGACGCTATACTGCCATTTTTCAGTCAGTTTTCCTCATTTTGGTAAAAATAGTATTTTCCCATAACTTCCTTATTTTAATTGGCCTGACATTTGGCACATGTGACAACATTTAAAATACCACTGAGAGCGCTATAAAATAAAGCTATATTTTTGGGTCATTTTTTCCAAAAACATGATTTTTAAATATTTGGGATCCAAAATTGTTCTTTTTAACCAAAAGTACAATAAAGAGCAGATATAATAACATCCATAGTACTAGTGATGACATAAACTTATACATTGAGCAACAGAACATTGGAAAATCAGGTTTTGGCGAGAAAATAAAAGTTATTGTATTTAAACGTAATGGCGGCCATATAAGGATTCCCAGAATTCATTGGAAGTGGTCACATGACTCAATATTGTCCAGTTCAGAGTATAAAATAAAAGTACCCCCAAAAGGCTTGATCGAGTTAATGACTGTAACTTATGTAGGAGTCTAACTAAAGATATATTTTGAATTGACTTGGATCGATATGGAGACATACAGTACAAATGTATGTAATTATAATAATAACATTTACATTTTACTTAATTAAATAAGCGTTAATGTATCCAACCAAACTGGTTCTCAAGGCACATTACACATTATTACTCCTGCTCATCAGGCACATCAATCATTCCTGAAACCATCTCAGCTCCCTTGGGAGTACATGTATACAGCTCAGTTGGGTAAGCCATTTCCATGCATATAGGACTAACCAAACCGTGAGACAAAAACAACTCTCTGCCCTCATAGGTACCCTTGTTTACTCATCAGGCACATAAATCATGTCCTGAAACCATCTCAGCTCCCTGGTGGGAGTATACAGCTCAATTGCAGCCATTACAGCGCATATAGGAGCTAACCAAACCGTGACAATTAAAGCCAATTCTGCCCTCATAGGTACCCCATTTACTCATCAGGCACATCAATCATTCACAAACCATCTCTGCTCCCTGGGGAGTATACAGCTCAAGTGCAGCCATTACCACAGCGCATATAGGCTAACCAAACCGTGACAAAACCAATTCTGCCCTCATAGAATTTGCACCCATTTTTACCTCATCAGGCATAAATCATTCCTGAAACCATCTCAGCTCCCTGGGAGTATACAGCAGCTCAATTACCCAGCCATTACAGCGCATATAAGGCTAACCCAAACCGTGACAAAACCAATTCTGCCTCATAGGTACCCTATTTATTCATCAGAGCACATAAATCATTCCTGGAAACCATCTCAGACTCCCCTGGAGGGAGTATATAGATCAGTTGCAGCCATTTTTTGTGGATATAGGACTAACCAAACCGTGACAGAAAACCAACTCTGCCTCTCATAGGTAGCCATTTACAACTCATGATGAGCAAGTTGCTTGGTCGAAGATTCTTTACCTAGCAGAGGGGATGGAGTAGGATTGAATATTTCATTTTACATCATCATATTTATTTATGTGTGGTTGTGTTGATCTAAGAATTAAGGACAGATGGTATAACTTTGGACATCAGTGTGAACTAAATCTGTCTTGTGGAGAGGCTACATATACATATAACTCACAGATTGAAACTTAGATTTAGATGACTGGTCTCATGTTATAACAAAACACAACCTACAAATTAGGTTACATACTTATAGTATGTATGTTCTTACAAACCGATCTACAAGTCTTGATAACAATTTGTTTGTATGCATGTGCATACACTGAAGGAGAGAGTAGATTTCGCGAATGCGCCTTAAATGAGAGAAGACTGAGGAACGGAAACAGTTGATTCAGGAATTGGTCAAAACAGCATTAAAAACCAGTCAAAGAGAAATGCCCCTTGTGGGCACAATCTGCATTTGGTTCTACAGTCGAAGCAGTCAGTTGACTGGCTTTGACCAATAGCTACTTGGTTATTATACAAAAACAGACCTCTGGTCACAATGTGTATTGATAGGAAGTAAATTTAGAGATTTGTTTGTACAATGTTACATTTATATATATATATATATATATATATATATATATATATATATATATGTTATATAGTCCGAATCGCTTGGCAGTGTGTCTCTCACAGGACAGCGTTGGATGAATATTGCAGATGTAATGCCTCAATGGTTTGAGTGCGTCAATTGTAGATGTGGTCTCTTTTCAAGCAGGAGAAGAGTGGTCACCTGAACATACAGCTTATCAATTAATATTAGATAATAGATAACGTAAACCACAAAACCTAAATATAGTAATTTGTTCTACAAAAAACATATTCGATTCCAGAGAAATGAATTCATTAACCAATTATATTTACACAATTAAATTTAATCAACTTTTCGTTTACAGTCTAGTACTCGGGTATTTGACTATATGCAAAGAACATTCTTCGTTTTAACTTAACAATCATGGCTAGTTTAAGTGTGAGCCCAGTATGTCATTACGGGCATTAACCCAAAAGTTATATCATTTCAAACACATCATTTTCTAGATTCTCAAAATGACAGTATGAATATATAATATATAATATCAGTCAATTTTAAATAATCTCTATCCATAAAACTTACGGTTGTTGGGTAAATGTTGGTGAAACTTCTTGATGTAATTCGGGCCCTGTGTTGCTGTTGTGATTGTAATGTGAACGGGAAATCGGGACTGCTGTTGAAGAGAATCTTAGATGTCTTTTTGGCACTGTATTTGCCAAACTGAAAATTTTTGTTTGATTTATTGTGGCTGTATTCATGCTATAAATCAGCAAACTAACTGTACTCAGTGTGTCTTCAGGCAGTTGATACCGTTTTTACACAAACACGCACCTCCAGACCCTCAATTGATGTTTTCTTTCTCAAGAGTTTGGATCGATCTCTCTCAAAACTGTATATCTATCTCTCTCTATAGCAAACCCCTCGTCAAACCCCCACGTAACAACAATACCACTATAACTACAATAGATTTGGACAATACCAACGATTAGCTTTTGTCAATAAACACGTTACAACATTACGCAGTTAAAGCAGCTTAGACGCCTTAAGCGTGAGTGGCTGAGCAAAAACTTGCAGGAATTTATTTATCGTTGATTGGCTAAAAACTTTGAGTCGATACCGCACTTTGAATAGGTGTGTTCGGTTATACCAAAATATAGAAGGTGCAACAAATGATAACCTAAAACAAATCCCGGGTGCTGACAAGGTCTCCAAGAGGTTTGGATTACAAGTTAAAGTGTTGATTGATTTAGCAAGAATAACAATTGGTTGTGGTAATCCCTGACCCTAAGGGGTGACATCATACAAAAAACAAATTTTTCTTTTATCAGCAAATATCATTGATCGAGGGTATGTGGAAAGCTGTAGAAAATTTTTGCAAAATGTTGAGCTTGTTAATTCAATAAGCCCTTAATTAATGGCTGCGATAATTTTTACACAAAGTACTTAAGCAATATGTACACATGTATGTAGTGAACGATGAAGTATTGCATTACTAAAGCTTGCTTAAATCATTGGTATGATTAAATATCAACATTGTCGGTGTGATAACATCTGAATATCTGAATATTCATTTGTTTGGTGTATTTAATGAGTGTCAGTCAGGGTTTCCCGCACTGACCACCACCAAATGGGCAGAACCCTGTGATAACATCCTGAATATCTCGATTTTGTTTGGTGTATTAAATGAAGTGTGTCAGTCAGGGTTTCCAGCACTGCCGACCATCATGGGTAGGAACCCCTGTGGATAACATCTTAATATCTTATTTTTCTTTGGTGTATTTTAATGTAGGAATTGTTGTGATGGTTACAATGCTACAGTCTTTGCATATGGTCAGAACGAGGAAGTGGTAAAACCTCACAATGGGGACAGGAGTTATGAACCAGGTATCACTTCCTTGAGAAACAACATGGTATAGTACCCTAGAGCTGTCTGCACATCTCTTCAATGGGATTGAACAATGCAGGTATCAGGCATTACAGAGAAGTGAACCACCACCACAATTCCAGAATCCATGCACAGTTGATGATGATGGAGGTAAGTAGCCAACATAACTTGTAAGTACGCATACACACGTACATGCAGCTCATGTCATGTCTCTGAAATGAGAACACTGAGACAGAGTCATTTTGTCTGAATGATTGTAACCTTGACCAACATCAAGTTAGCATTCAGATAATGGTGGACAGTGTAATCTGAATGATTGTAACCTTGACCAACATCAAAGTCAGCATTGATCAGATAATACTGGACAATGCAATCTGAATGATTGTAACCTTGACCAACATCAAAGTAGCATTCAGATAATACTGGACAGTGTAATCTGAATGATTGTAACCCTTTGACCAACATCAAGTTAGCATTCAGATAATACTGGACAGTGTAATCTGAATGATTGTAACCTTTGACCAACATCAAGTTAGCATTCACAGATAATACTGGACAGTGTAATCTGAATGATTGTAACCTTGACCAACATCAAGTCAGCATTGATTCAGATAATACTGGACAATGCGAATCTGAATGATTATGCACCTTGACCAACATCAAGTTGGCATTCTAGATAATACTGGACAATGCAATCTGAATGATTGTAACCTTGACCAACATCAAAGTTAGCATTCAGATATTACTGGACAGTGTAATCTGAATGATTTGTAACCTTGACCAACATCAGAAGTTAGCTTGTTCAGATAATACTGGACGATGTAATCTGAATGATTGTAACATGACCAACATCAAGTTAGCATTCCAGATACATACTGGACAGTGTAATCAGGAATGATTATGTAAACTTGACCAACATCAAGTTAGCATTCAGATATAATACTGGACAATGTAACCTGAATGATTGTAAACCTTTATGACCAACATCAAGTTAGCATTCAGATAATACTGGACAGTGTAATGGTGAGCTAATTGATTGTAACCTTGACCAACATCAAGATTGAAGCATTCCAGATAATTGGACAGTGTAATCTGAGATGATTGTAACCTATGACCAACATCAAGAGTCAGCATTGATCAGATAATACTGGACAATGCAATCCCTGAATGATTGTAACCTTGACCAACATTCAAGTTAGCATTCAGATAATACTGGACAGTGTAATCTGAATGATTGTAACCTTGACCAACATCAATTTAGCATTCAGATAATACTGGACGAGTGTAATCTGAATAGTTGTAACCTTGACCAACATCAAGTTAGCATTCAGATAATACTGGACAGTGTAATCTGAATGATGTAACCTTGACCAACATCAAGTCCAGCATTGATCGAATAATTACTGGACAATGCAATCTGAATGATAGTGTAACCTTGACCAACATCAAGTTAGCATTCAAGATAATTTGGACAATGCAATCTGAATGATTGTAACCTTGAGCCAACATCAAGTTAGCATTCAGATAATACTGGACAAGTGTAATCACGAATGATTGTAACCTTGACCAACATCAAGTTAGCATTCAGATAATGACTTGGACAGTGTAATCTGAATGATTTCGTAAACCTTGACCAACATCAAGTTAGCATCAGATAATACTGACAGTGTAATCGGAATGATTGTAAACTTGGACCAACATCAAGTTAGCATTCTAGATAATACTGGACAATGTAAACCTGAATGATTGTAACCTTGAAGCCAACATCAGATTAGCATTCAGATAATACTGGACGAGTGTAATTGGAACTGATTGTAACCTTGTAATACCACAACATCAAGTTAGCATTCAGATAATACTGGACAATGTAATCCCTGAATGGGATTGTAACCTTGACCAACATCAAGTTAGCATCTCGGAATAATACTGGACAGTGTAATAATGGAATCGATTGTAACCTTGACCAACTTGTATCAAGTTAGCATTCAGATAATACTGGACAATGTAACCTGAATGATTGTAACCTTTTGACCAACATCAAGTTAGCATTCAGATAATACTGGACAGTGTAATTGGAATGATTGTAACCTTGACCAACATCAAGTTAGCATTCCAGATAATGCACTGGACAAGCTGTAACCTTTGAATGATTGTAACCTTTGACCAACATCAAGTTAGCATTCAGATAATACTGGACAGTGTAATTGGAATGATTATGTAACTTTGACCAACATCAGTTAGCATTCAGATAATACTGGACAACGTGTAACCTGAATGATTGTAACCTTGACCAACATCAAGTTAGCATTCAGATAATACTGGACAGTGTAATTGGAATGATTGTAATCCTTTGACCAACATCAAGTTAGCATTCAGATATATTTGGGACAATGTAACCTGAATGATTGTAACCAACATCAAGTTAGCATTCAGATAATACTGGACAGTGTAATTGGAATGATTGTAACCTTGACCAACATCAAGTTAGCATTCAGATAATACTGGACAGTGTAATTGGAATGATTGTAACCTTGACCAACATCAAGTTAGCATTCAGATAATACTGGACAATGTAACCTAAATGATTGTAACCTTGACCAACATCAAGTTAGCATTCAGATAATACTGGACATTGTAATCGGGTAATTACCAATGTTGTACCTTCCCTTTAAAGGGACAGTATCGTCATGATCACAGCAGACATTAAACAGGGCATGGAATCAGTGATCTAATTTAAGATGAGAACAAAAGTTGATTACTACAGGTAGCTCATTTGTGCAGCAAGCTTAATGATAATATGAGCATTGTATCTTTGTGAGGGTATTATTTCCAGTCATTGAGTTAATCTAAAACTGATATTGGTCGAGACAATATTGCCTTTTGTTGCCGGACAGTGTGGAAAATAAAACTTAGAAC
The DNA here is from genome assembly GCA_029582265.1 of Zoroaster sp. YZ-2022. Taxonomy (NCBI): domain Eukaryota; kingdom Metazoa; phylum Echinodermata; class Asteroidea; order Forcipulatida; family Zoroasteridae; genus Zoroaster; species Zoroaster sp. YZ-2022. The sequence continues at coordinate 6,703,934 of CM055820.1, forward strand.
TTCCCATACCTTCAACTTATCACTCTGTTGCCTTCGTTGCTCCTGGTGTTGGCCTTGGTACCTCTATGTTCACACACAAACATATTCTTAGATATCTTTATCATGGAAATACTGCGGTGTCCTTACAAGAACAAAACTCAAGAACCCTGGACACAATTAGAGTTGAAGCAAATATATTTGGCAAGCAATTTGAAACGGACAACCAGCCAAGGTGTGTACATTTTGTATGAAAAGTGTACTGGTAACCAACCAAACCTACTGTTACGAATCTTACCCTTTGATTTTGATATTAGCGCGTCGTCTATTTTACTCCTTTCACTATTAAATATTTTCCAGCTTCGATGCAATTTCTAGTCCTCAATTTCCCATGGATTGACTTTCCCCGGACCTCTCAGTTATCACTTTGCTATGGAGAATATGCAATCCTGATACAATGCCGCTACTTTTGCTCATGCATATCCAGCGCCAATGCAATGCATAACGCAACACCAGAGGCCTGTGTGCGTCCCACACCCTCCCACCAAGTGGCTTGGAGCCGTCCTTTGGACTTAGTCTATTTTCTTCCTACTTTCCTCGGAGTCCACCCTACACACCGCAGACACGGTTCGTGGGTGTTTGCACATGACCGCCTAAACTGGCCCGCTCATAGTCACTTAGGCATCTGAATGCAATGTGACCGGCTCCCATGCCCAACCGCTGCTCCCCATGCAATATGCAACAGCTTAGCCCCAGTGCAGTAACAGTCCTTGAACACACCCTCAGCTTTCTGAGTTGTCCACCACTTTACTTTCGTCAAACACCTTGCTTCCTGATATTATATGAACGGAACAAGGAGGACTGTTTAATATAACCTGATTTTGCACACGTTTCTACCCCCTAAGACATGGAAGGGAAGGCAAGTTCTCATTGGCATTGGCTAAGACGCTAAACCAGGGCTAATATTTTGTTGTTCATTCCTAGGCCCCAGATTTCTATATACATATAAACCCAGAGATTTCCTGATCCTTGGGGAAGTACGGTTCTGAATGGTATCTGTGGTAATGATTCTCGATCCGATCCATGACAGTGCACGATATACCCGAACTATGACAGTCCAGTGCCTCGTTCGTTGAACCAATGGTGCAGTGCGTCGATATACATTGTACACGGGTACAATGGACATGCTATACATAATGCTTAGCAATGTTAGCATATAAATGCTTAGCAATGTTAGCATACATGTATACTTAATGCTTTAGCAATGATAGCATAATGTATACATATTGCTTATGCAATGTTAGCATGGGTGTATACATATATGCTTAGCAATGTTAGTTTAATGTATACATAATTGCTTAGCAATGATAGTATAATGTATACATAATGCTTAGCTTAATGTTAGCATAATGTATACATAATGTAGCAATGTTAGCATAATGTATACTACATATATGCTAACAGCAATGTTAGCATAATGTATACATAATGCTTAGCAATGTGCATAAATGTATACATAATACTTAGGAATGTTAGCATAATGCTTATACATAATGCTTAGCAATGTTAGCATAATGTATACATAACATTGGTACATTAGAAGCTCCTAATGAAATTGTCTCCTACTGTATCCCATTACTGCATGATTACTGTCAGTGGAAAATCAGCTGTTACTATATGTAGAAAATGATATTCTTATGTATGGTGTATTTCACCGATTCTAAAGGACTTTGTGCTTGGCGTGTGGGCTGGTGTACTGTGTGTAACAAAAAAGATTGACTGCTTACAGATAGTACTAGAAGATCTACACTACTGTAACAGAAAATGGTGATTGTTAGCGTGGAATGTGTTTAGCATCACCATGAAGTAGGACCCTGGCAAATGGAAGAACACTTTTAATGTTTTTTTCTTTTTTCTTTCTTTTATTATAAAATGAGGAGATTGTGGATCTGTTTGACTCGACTAGAGATGTAAAGCAACAGAGTAAGTATATCCCTTTCAGTACCAAGACCATTTTTCATTTCTTTTTCATGTCTACTTAGTTTACCACAGGACTTTTGACAAGTTTCATTGTATAAGCGCCCTCACGTGATGATGCAATGCAAGGCAATTTCTCTATTGATTAACACTAGGTGTCATAATGAATTACTCTCAAGAGCCATGAAATCAACTTTTATAATAAAATACCAATTATGTTGAATCCTACATTAAAATGGCAAAACACTGTTATTGGAGTTTGTTAAGTATTATGCGACTTATACAGAAAGGAAACTGACTGTGTAACCAAATTGTTAATCCATTTTTGTTTGAGAGGCAAAAATTAAAGACTGAACCAGGACTTATACAGAAAGGAAACCGACTGTGTAAAATTTTTAATCTATTTTGCTTGAGCAAAAAAAAAAGACTGAAGCAGGACTTATACAGAAAGGAAACTGACTGTGTACAATTTTTTAATCTATTTTGTTTGAGCAAAAAAAAGACTGAACCGGGACTTGAACCCAGGCTTGAACCCGTCCAGCCTCTCTGTTTCACCCCCTTCAATGTTGGAAAATATGGGCTTGCGGTGTGTGTGCATCACATCAACATTGAAGCGGGGGGAGTGTGGAATTAAATGAAATCACATGTATACAACCAAAAGTAGGTGGGCAGATTATTCGGTATGAAAATTCTCAAAACAGGGAACAACACACATTGGCTTATTACACTGTTTACAGATCATACGCGTTTGTGTTATCTTTTGGCCCTCTAGTACTGCAAACAAGACAGTCATGCTTTTTGCTGGAGAACATATTTCCAGGATAGTGTTGACATGAAAAGGGCCTGGAACCACATGGAAGTTGGCTTGCATGCTGTACGGGCTTGTACTTCCAGGTGGATACAAGTCCTTCGATGACCTTTACCCTAAAATCCACATTGGAAAGGTGCTGGTTTGTAGGTATGCTGTTGTATACCACAGTAGCATTCAGAAAACATTTCATTGTTCTGTGCGGATGACAGTAATACTGCACAATTTGTGCTGCCAGATCAGTTCCTCCCATGTATTTATTGTAATCGCAAACTACAGAAGGTTTTTAATCTCGCAATGTCCGGTTATACTACGAATCTGCTTAGTGGTGACACTGCAATTCCCGTAATTTGTCAAGAGAGTTACACGCTTTGTGTCTTGCCAGACGACGCAAAGTTGACCTGCCTTTATATAAAACCGGGGGTCTTCTGTTTTTGTTGTCATTGGGAACTTTTTGGGATGAGCAAAATCAGGAATTCCTTGTGTGGTGTAACGCACAGTCGCACAAACTCCAAATCCTAGCTGTGATAACTTGGAGACCAGAGCTGGGCTGTTGCACCAATTACCAGTATCATGAAGATGACATAACCTTTGTGTTCCAGTCCTTTCACTAGATCCAAGACAACCTGGCCTGGTGCATGAATGAATGGGAATGGATGGTGTGTTGCCATGGTTGCAAGCATGCACAGTGGAGGGTTGAACTGTTGCTGTGCTTGGTTGAGGACCCTGTGTACATTGCACATGGCTGCCGCTAACACGTATACCCGATTCGGACTCATTTTAACCCCTTTCATTACCAAATAAATATGCCAGTTATGCCCAGAGTACCCTTCTTTACCACAGTAATTAGAGAGTAGTCCAATGTCACTTCAGCACCAGTTGTGGTTTTCACAATTTCATTTGAGTGCGCCTCACTCACTCGGCAGTAATAATACTTTTTGCATGTGTACTTACCAAATACCAAATGGCTCATTTGTATGGACAATGATGGTAAAAAATGAGTATACAAAAGGGAGGAAAATATTGTGCAAAAGGAAATAATTAGATCAGTATTTACACCGGAAGAAAGTAATACAAAATGGGGTGATATTTCATGCAAATACGGTACAGGTATAAGATTTCTTTCCATGAAAAACAATAACTTCTTTGGGGATTTATTTATTACTTGAAATGAAACACTTGGCCGTATTCAGTGTAAATACATCACAATCCATACTAACACCCCACCCCTCACCCACTCCCCAATTCAATGTTGGTTTGGACTGTAATCTGCAGATTTTTTAGTGTAAAGCAAAACAATAGAAATATTTGGATCAGAATTTACAATAAAGAAAAGTAATACAAAATGGGCGATATTTCATGCAAATACGGTACAGGTATAAGATTTTATTTTTCCATTTGAAAACAATAATTTGGATGAGATTTGGGGGATTTTTTATTGTTGTTTTCATTGGATGATGAAACACTTGTTACTTGTATTCAGTTAATAAATACATCACAATCCCCCCCTCAATTCATAGCAACCCATAATTATCTTGTACAGACTATTAATAATGAGCTTAAACTATTGTTAACTGGTTTACGGTATTTATTAATTGTCCCTTAATATTGCCAAACTAACTACTATGTTATTATTCAGCAACTCGGCCAGTGACGTTTCCATGCTTGATGTCAACAGATTAATGACTCAATCATAACTAAAACATGATTGTTGCAAGTTTTGGGAATTTTGTTGACAAATGGACTCAAAATGGAATAGTCATATTGATTACATTTGTAAAAATTATTGCTAGAAATATTGGTGTAATCAACAGGATCAAACATTTTCTCCTGGACTGGTACTTTAATTCCCTTTTATAATACTTCTTGATTGTTTCTACCTCAACTATGGGATACTTGTATGGGGAGCTAGTTCTGCTGCTAATCTTAATAGACTCCTCCTCTTACAAAACTGGGCCCCTTCATTGGTATTAATTTTAAATTTAATGCACACAGATCCCCTTTTTTAAACATAGGACCCTTAAAATCAAGGATATCTATCGCCTTCAGTTTGGGTCCTCATCGTATCAGCTTACCCGTGCAAAGTTACACTGCATCTATAAAATTTATTTTCTCTTAATTTGGAAATAAATACATTCACATTTCTCACCCGCCAAGTTTCTAATTTTCACATTCCTACACCCCGCACTGCTCTAGCTCATAAAAACAATTAAATTTTGAGGACCAATGCTTTGAATACGCTTAAGCAATAGGCAACTTAAAGGTTCCAAAATATATGTATATTTGAAACGTGTCTTACCGTATATGTTATATTGGAATCTATTGTTAATGAAGTGTTTTACAGTATATATTAGCACATTCTAATCCATATTACCAGACCTTTCAAGACCGTCTGTGTAGTTGTTGTCCTTTGTCTGTGTTAGTCCATTGTTGGTTTAGTAATTGTTGTTTTTCTCTTTGTGAACGTGCATTGAGACCCCCTTTATATAACTTTGTTCACAGGTGGTTTGACCAGCGACCACGGGCCTCATGGTTCATTCAACTTATTTTTATCTCTGTCTCAATGCGCGTGCATGTTATCAAAGGACCATTGCCTACAAAGCTTTGCTTGCATAAATGGATCCCCACTGCAGTATCACTTTGCTGCTTGTATCTATTTTAAATTTGTTCAGTAATATCGTTTCTTATGCTTTGTACTTGACTTTTCTTGATTGATATTGTCATTACTGTCTTGATACTGTGGAAAATAAATGAACTCTATGAACCTATGAACCTATGAAGACCTGTAATCTGCAGATTTTTAAGTGTAAAAGCAAAACAATGAAATATTTGGATCAGTAGTTACACTAAAGTAAAGTAATACAAATGGGTGATATTTCATGCAAATACCGTACGGTACAGGTATAAGAGTTTCTTTTTCCATGTGAAAAACAATAACTTGATGAGATTTTTGGGGATTTATTTTGGGTTTTCTACTTGAAATGAACCATTTACTTGTATTCAGTGTAAATACATCACAACCATGTTAACACCCCCCCCCCACACCCCCAATTCAATGTTGGTCTGGACTGTAATCTGCAGATGTTTTTTTAGAGTGTAAAAGCAAGACAATTAAATATTTGGATCAGTATTTACACTAAAGTAAAAGTAAATACAAATGGGTGATATTTCATGCAAATACGGGTACAGGTATAAGATTTTTTTTCCATGTGAAAACAATAACTAACTTGATGAAGATTTTTTGGGGATTTTTTTTTTCTACTTGAAATGAACCATTTACTTGTATTCAGTAACAAATCACATCACATGCTAACACCACATTGCTTCATTCCCACCCACCCAAATTCAATGTTGGTTTGGACTGTAATCTGCGGCTTGTCCGACCTTCCCAACATTGAATGCACATAGAGGTTGAAGGCAACAAATAGTATAGATTTACAAATCAAGTGATGGATGGTATTTCTCAAAGCAAGGAACCTATGCATAGGTTGTGGTACATTGTTTACAGATCATCTTTGTATTGTTTTCGCTCTGCCTAATTTTCGGTTACTGCAAACAATGCAGTCGCGTTTCTTTCCATTGGTGTTTTTTTTTCCAGGATAGTGTTGTTGCCCCTGTCAACTCGATAGGAATATGGTATATCAACCTGACTTGTTGCGTTACATCTCCAACCCAACAACAAAGCCCTGTACACAATCCCTATACACGAAATCATCATGTCCACGCAACATTTTGTTCCCTGCTATGCTGGTGAATATTACTCGCTATTGACAATACAGGATATTCAGCATATAAGGAACAATCCTTCCACCTGTTCAAGCTTCTGTGTGGTAACCATGATTGTAGTACTGAAAAACATTGGTCGGCAGATCAGTTTCCACCCATGTTTTTTGTTGTAATCGTCAATACAATTTGGGCTCATCATAACATCACAAAATCCACTTGTGCTCTTATTACACCGAGATTTGCTTTTGGACAAATCAGTGTTGCCTAAATTAATTAAGTGTTGTACCAGATTTGTTGTCTTGCCAAACGATACACAATTGCCCACCTTTCACCAAAAAAAAATGGGTCATCCTTTCTTCATTTTGTATTTTGGGAGTTTGCGAATATAGGAGTATTCCCGGTGTAGTGTAACGAACAGTTCCTGACATCGAATCTAGATTAGCAAGTTTGCTTCTAAGAGCTGGGCTAGTATAGTAACTATCACAATATATTACGTGTCCCTTATTCTCAAGTCCCTGGACCAGATCAATGACGAACTTTTCCTGCAACTGTTGGGTTTTGGTGGATGGCAGTCTGATGACTTAGAATATACGTACCATCATAAACAGTTTGGGTGTCGTCGGCTCCCTGTACAGTTTCAAGCACACGTGTATCCTGTTTTGGGCTCATTTGAGGAGAGAGCTTTATTACACGTTGATAGGTTTTATTAGGCATGCTGAACAAAACCCAGCGTCCCTTAATTCAACATACTCTCGTCTGGAGACAGATTCTGCGCAGGTTATACAGGTTGAAACTTCGGGACGGGCTTCTATCAAGGGCCGAACTTTGGAAAGTTTGGCCATTTAGCCAAACCAGGAATTTGGTTATTTGAGATGTGGAGGAACCGAAGAATTGAACTGAAACCGATTACGGGACATGATCGACGGATAGAATAGGATATGAAGAATTCAGATGTCGACCAGTAAATCTTGTATTGAGAGGATTTGTTTATGCCCATAGCAATGAGGAAGTGCCAAAATTATCATTTTCTGGAATGTTGGTTGGGTGCCAGGAGAATTGTTGATCAGGATTTAAAGTCTATTGTTTGCATGCGCAAAAAATTGATCTCGTCGACGAGCACAATTATTCCCAACAGGTTGACAAAATACAGCTTGAAGATCTCCACTACCGACAGTGTGGCAAAGTCGCGCCAGTGCAGTTAAGAATTTCCTGTAAACGCAGTCCCCACACTCGTAATGGTCTCGTCGTTCCCTAACGGGATCAAAATCTAACTTTCCTGTCGTCCTCCTTGATCTCGATGGCTATCACCTTGGTAGGTGGGCTGCAACAGAAAAAACAAGGCAAGGAGGATTAATCTCAGTCTTACATTTGTAAATGCAATATCTCAATGCTACTTTGCTGCATGCAAGGCACAAGAAGTTCATGCCAAAATAGATATTAATGAACTTAGAAATATGGCGCTTCATCCGCTCTCCAAAACTCGTTGCCGATAAATGTTTTGTTTAATGTGGGATTGGCGAAAGTAGAATTTTAACTTCTTGTGTTTACGACTCCTCAGGGCCTTTCCGAATACTAGTACGAGGCTGTTCTTTTGGAAGCTTGAGACTAAGAGTGCCATTTCAGCTTGTTGACGCCTAAATAGCGACGACCTCGGTGGATATTAAAATTTCTATACTATATCTACATGCCATACTTCAACTTGCTGTTTCAATGATTACAAATAGGCCTATTACCCCAACAAACTACTAAAAAATTGCCTTTCACTTGAGCACTTTGTGCCTGACTTTTTGGGATTTGATCCAGGGGTGGGATTTAGTCAATCTATTCAAGGATCCATTTTCTAGGTTGTTCCCTCACTCAACCCAGTTGTAAACCCTTTGAGCATATTTACAAAATAAGCCAATATTAACGCTATAGCCTAGGAAAATATGAATTACATTAATTTGCATTGGGCCCGGGAAAAGGTAACGTTAACTGTTGGATTATTCATTTTTACTGTGATTTGTAACTAGGCCTACCTACCTCTTGAACGAATTCCGCTGGAAGTTCTACTAAAAGATAATGTACTGTCATCATCTGTTACTTCGTCATCTGATTCTGAACCACTGTCTGCCAAAATCTCAGCCAAAAATGCATCATTTTTGTCCGTTTCCATCATAGTTGCAACTAAAAACTGACCGTTTGTAGCAAAAGCGGGTGGACTACAACGGGAAAAACCATAGTGACGCGCATTTTCTTTCTTGAACTTTTAAATACTTTCATTCTGTATGTCAATAGGGCACTAAACATAAAACCACTCAAGCATTTTCATGTGGTGAATTTAGTAGCCGTGGTCGTCAGACCTGCCGATTCCAACTTTTAGAGCCCACAGGATCGAAAGGAGTTAAAGAACATTTCAGTCCCCCACTTGCTGGCATTCGCGGTAAGTACTACTAAAGCTCAGTCGTCCTTTAAACTTCTTATACTCTCGTCTGGTGGAGGGTTTCGTCAAGGCTGTATATTTCGAGAAAGGTTGGCAGTACAACCTCGAGTAAAGGGCGAGATTTTTTGATTCTTTGGGAAGACTGTCGACTTGAAACTCTGTTGTTGGCTAGGGTGAGAACATCTGAGGTTGCGGTGAATCTGTTGCAGGGACATAGATGACGGATATACCAGACTTCGAGAGGACATCGGCAGCAGACCCAGTGCATGCTGTATCGAAAGGCCTTTATTTGATGCCCATGCAAAGTAATAATGCCACGTGTTGCCACCAGAATATCCTTTTGGTTTGATAAATATTTTTCCGCAGTGCAGCGACTCGCCTTTCTTCGATCAATTGAGGCGTGCCTGATCAGTTTACCTTTTTTACAACAGATTGGTTTGGCGAAAGGAAGCCACGTTGCTAAAATTTTAGAAGATAAAATCACTCAAAAACAGAACAATTTAATTTCCCGACAACCCAAAGTCAACAAAGCAAAGTGGTGATAATTTGTTAAGGTTTATTTTAATGGCAGTTTCTAGAAGATTTGTTAGTGGTTTTATTGCCTATATATTTTTGTTTGCTGAGTGAAAGTTTAACGTTGTGTAGGCCACCTGATACATTGTTGTAGTGATTTGTTATACATAGATCCGCGCTGCTGATGTCAATTATAAACCCTTTCTAGTACAAACTTTAGATTATTATTTTATTTAGATTGGGGATATAGGCCATGTAGGTACTTCAATATAATAGCATTCTTTATTTTCCTTTCTTATTTTTCTAGTCGAACCACCAGTATCACCAGTATCACCAATATCACCCCCAATAGTCATCCAGTATTATAGTCATCTGTTTTCATTCTTTCGTCACTTATCGTCAGCTAATATTTACCCCGTAACCTCGTCAACAAAAATTAATTTACCGTCAACCGTAATACAAATTTATGTTTGAGACAGTATTGCATTTAATTTTGCTTGAAAGTAGAACATTAAAATAAAAAGTTTAAAATCATTAGATGGTACGTCTCATTGCTGAGCCTTGACAAAAAATATAATATGAGCAGTCTGTGGCATTATGCTACACCACGAATACCATCATTTCAGATATTTATTTGGAGTCAAACAGACTGACGGGTGGTTGGGTTTGCAGGCAAAGTTTGCTCAGCATATTGGTTGTCTCCGTCACCATCAGCTCCCAGGTCGCTTGACGGAAGTACAGTTGAAACATTTGGGAAAGGTGTACAGTTACTCCGTCTTCAGTAGTTCCCCCGGTTTCCTCGTGTATGCGTTGGTTTCACACCAACCAGACCGGTTGTTTGGCTTTTCAGTGATGATGATGGTGATGTGGGACGCTTTCCTCTTCACTACCATCGACCTCAGTGTAGAATCCTCGTCAGAGAAAGACGTGTCCATTTACTATCTGCGAAGATTTCTTCCAAAATTTGTGCACTTCATTCAGCGTCCATAGTTAGCAATAGCACACCAAAAGCTCGCGGGCGTCCTTTTCAGCCAATCAGAAAATACTTGTCAAGTGGGGCCGCTATTGACATTTTCCTGAGTGTTACCGATGTGCCGCGAGGCACGCCGGAACAAAGATAATTGTTTTCGCGTGCCAAGAACACCACGGTACCCAGAGATATACAATATTGAGCCAATATAGCACTGTGGGGTTGAAAGGATGTGTACGTATTGGACGTTGAACATCAGACAGTGGTGGTGTTACATGTATATCATGGTTTGACCAAGTTGAAACAAGAAGGCCTGTCTCAATTAGATTCTCATACTGTATCAAGATACAAATGTACATGTGGCTCGCTGGAGCTTTCAATTTTCCAATTTGAATGTGTTGACTTTCATTAGAGGAATTATGTTGTTTGGGGCCTTTGGGAACAGTCACAATAATTGCTGCCCTATGCTTACGTTGTACATTTGTGGTAAATATTATAGTCTTTCGACTATTGACTTGACGCCAAATTAGGAAGCTTGAGCCAGTCTTGTAGAATTTGTGGTGTAGCTTTATTTATTCGTTGATTCTCCACAATCACAAAAAACCTAGTAAAATAAAATATACATACAAATAACATTCCATATAATTGGTTCATGTGTGCTGATCATCATCTTCAAAGTTATACTGAAATTTAATTTAAATCATAAAATGCATTACCATGTGTGGCATACTCACTATCACAACAGTCTAAATGTGTGTGCATATCCTTTGTCAGTCAGACATACATGTACATTGTACATCCACATATATGCCTATGTTATGTATACATACATACATACATATTACATACATACATACATACATACATACATACAAACCATGCCTTTTCCAACATCAATAGTTTAGAGCATTAAATACCAAATATGTTAACTTTTTAAAAGTAACTCACCAACCAAGCCGATCCTCAACTTTCTCTACATAGGTGTGTATTGACCGTAGCAATGTCAACCTGCTCACCCATATAAAGGTGAAATCTACTCCATCTAATAGCAGTTCAGCCCAAAAGTGGTGTAGCTTCTCTAAAAATTAGAGAAAGTTCGAGAGACTTTTAACCAAGTATATTATTAGTACGCACCCAGAGTTGTAAACATGTTTTTATAACCTACATATAAATAGCTCTAAGTATCACTAATAAACTAAAACATTGGACAATGAATACTAATTGGATGCAATAAGTAGTTTCATTTTGGAAAAGATTACACAATTAAATAAATGTTGTCAACAGAACTATTTTGCGCTCCTGGCACAACCCCAAAAAGACGGCCTTCGTGCGCGACCTTTTAAAAGTGAAGTGCGCCCTCTGTTGATCACTCAATTTATATAGCCCCAAGAAAAAGAGCTACATGTACGGTACATATGGTCTAAAAACTTCTACAAATCTCCCCTACTGGTTGATCCACGCCTGGGGATCGATTAAAGAATTAATTAAACATTTTATTTTCAAACAATCTTAAACTTCCATAAATAACATCATTCTTGCAACAATCAACACCAACAATCAATCAATTACCGATTAACTGATTAGTAAAAAGGCTTACCTACTATCCCAGATGTGATTCAAAAACTTAATGAGCTGTCGCAACGTACGTTTTGTACTGCAGCATTCCTGCTGTATTGAGATGTGCTCCGTCCTGAGATTATAGCAGGGTGCTTCAATCCACAGTGGTCCCAAAACCCCCCTAACTATCTTCCACAAAAGTTGATTGCTGTGATTCAGATCTCATCACTCGAGGTTTAAAATTTCTTCGAAAACCTGACCCTCGCGTAAATTTCCAGTTCGTGGTAAACTGGCGAAAAACTTCGCTTCAGAATAAGATGCCCCTCGCCAGCAATGATATAAGTCACACAACAATCGGTGAACGTGTTCCGGGTTCCATATCACCCCACTACGTCATTGGGTTCCCCAAGTCCTGATAAAGCCAACCTTGGATTGGCTTTCCTTATTTGCTCAGTATTTTCTTAGTCTGTGTATTCTCTCAGACCCAGTCTCCTTCTCCTATACATTCTATAGAGACAGTCCTACTCTGTAAGCTTAATTTCACAAAGAGGGGCCTTCATTTTCCGTAGCCGCTTAAAGCAACTGTGACCAAAAGGACAAAACTCATATTGCTATTAAAACATACTATACAGGAAAGTCACTGGACATGCTACAGTACAATAATATTTTGTCAATACAGTTCACTTTTCACTAGAATTGTACTTTTGTGTGAGAATACTTGTGGATTATAATCAGCCAGGTGGGTCTCCATGGATTGGATGCTAAACCTTTTCCAGAAACCCCTCTGACCTGCCAAAGCCAATAAACACAGTTTGTGTGGGCTATCACTATATTTGTAATATATACTTCCTGTGACCATGCAAGGGCTGATCTACAAAACGCTACATGAGGTAGAAACTCCCTAACTCATCGCTACTTACTTCTATATGTGTCATACCTAAATGCTGCTCACACAGTTAGTTAGTTATTTTTTTTTATTTTACATGAAGATGTTTGTTAATACTGTCCAGTCAGATTTGAGCCACTGTGGAAACTAGATGCTGAACTCAACAGGCAACCCTCCCTGACCTTATGCAAACAAACACCTCAGTTTGACAAAACAACTATTTTACAGCTGAGCAAAGGGAAAGGTGAAATGAGTTGCTATGTTTGCCCTGTATGCTCCGTCGTGACCTCCTCGGAGCATTGGATTTGCAAAACCATGCAAGTGAGGGCTCCCTACTTCATCGAGTACCTACTGTTGTTGTTTTTCTTGGGAGCCCTACTTACTGGCACTAAAGCTTCCCCAATCCGAGTCGTCATCGGACAACCTCACTTCCATCATTCAGACCAACTTTCTGCCATGTTCAGATTCGCTTTCTGTCTAGTCGTAGGTATTTCCCCTGCCCATCTCTGGTCCCCATTATGGGATGGTACATCATAATGCTCATTACCCACGACAATATGAGGGTCTCGCCCATCGGTTTGTGCAGCAGGTTGCCGCCTTCCATTCTCGTCGTCCTGAACCGACATGCTCCTAAACCTGTGAGGCATCTACCTCCAGAATGAATGGACGTGAAAAGTCAGGTAAACCAAAACTGGCGCCTGCGTCAATGCCTGCTTCCAACGTGTCAAAAAAGCCACCTGTACGTCAGGTCAAACAAAAGTAACATCTTTTTTAGATTTTTGCCTTGCCCTTAGCCTAGCGGGGCGCAGGCGTACAACGATGCGATCTTCGCAAAACCATGCACAAACCGCCTGTAATACCCAGCCAGGCCAAAGGAACGACCTTAGGTGGCCTGCTGTCTGAGGCCACAGGCCAATCAATTATCTTCTAGATCTTATGCATCCACTGACACCATCCCGGACCAACTTCATGCCCCAAGTAAGATACCTGGTTGCAAAACAAACACCTTGCTGCCCTTAATCTTCCAACCCAAATTCTGTCAATCTAGTGAATACTCTGTCTAACCTATCAATGCTCCTGTGTAGAAGCGAAAACAACCCAATATATCATCCAGATATTAACAACTCCCGATAGGGTTCATGTCGGCGCATCTCCATCACTCGTTGAAAGGTCCCAGGCGCATTTACCAACCCAAAAGGCATCCTTGTGTATTCGAATAAACCGAATGGAACTCGAAAACAGTTTACTAATGGATTCTTGGTCCATAACAACCTGATATCCGTGTACTAAATCTAGGAAGAGAAAGTACTTGGGCCTTGGAGGGACTCGAGGGCTCTTCGATTCGAGGTAAGGGAAACGAGTCACGCACAGTCTTGGCATTGGTACTCCTATAGTCAACACATATTCTCAGTGAACCATCTTTCTTTGGACAAGCACTATGGGACTGTATGAGCCACTGCTCTTACGAATAATTCCTGCTCTAGACAATTTTGAGTAACTCCCTAACCTCTGAAAATGGTGTGGGGAAATTCGCCGATATAGTTGGCTGATTGGATGATCATCGGAAGTTAAATTTTTGTGAGGGACTTTGTCACAGGATCCCAAATCCAGTGGAGAAAACTGCATCATGCCTCTGAATCAGTCTGTCGTCTTTTTTCTTACATTCAATTCTGCATCCATCAAGAATTTAACCACTGGGCAACTGGTACTCAGAACCGTCTGCAAGCATACACAATTCCCCTGCATGTTTTCTACCATTACCCAATTCACAACTAAGCATCGGAATCATGAATCTGTCTGTCCAACCTCTTGTGATTCCCTTGGACTCCTGCAAAGAATAACTTATTCCACCCAGACATAGATCCCATGTCCTTTCTTCCAGTTCAACACTGGACTTGGGAGAAATCTCGTTGACCATGGTAGCCTTGTTGGAATAACCAAAATT
>CM055820.1:6719213-6884890 GCA_029582265.1 Zoroaster sp. YZ-2022
ACGAATGATGAGCACATTGACCATAAGGTTATTATCAGAACAATGACTCAAGAGAGATTCATTCTTTGCACCATGCTGAACTTAACTTGAAGATGATGAGCACATTGACCATATAAGGTTATTATCAAAACAATGACTTAAAAGAGATTCATTCTTTGCACCATGCTAAACTTAACTTGAAGATTATGAGCACATCGACCATATAATGTTATTATCTCAAGAGAGATTCATTCTTTGCTGAACTTAAAGCCAATATACATGTTTAGTTAAATATCAATTAAATGGTCTTTTAACTTCAAATATATCTTTAGCCTTGCAAATGCACAAGAATAAGTTAGCTCAATTGGCAGTGCGCGTGACTGACGAGCCAGAGATCCTAGGATCGAATCCAGACCAGAGAATTATTAATTTTGTAAAAGCATATTCCTGTTGAAAACATTGAAGTGCTCTTTTAACTTCAAATATACCTTTATCCTAGCAAATGCACAATGATCGGTTAGGTCAGTTGGTAGTGCGGTGGACTGACGAGCCAGATATGCTTGGATCGAATCACAACCAGAGAATTGTTAATTTTGTAAAAGTGAAAACATTTAAATAGTCTTTTAACTTCAAATATATATTTAACCTACCGAATGCACAAGAATCTGTAGCATATGTTTCTATCACAATTAACTTTAGTTAAATGTCAATAAACCTTTTTCTCAAAATGGGACCAAACTTGACTATTCCCTGTTGAACGTGGCATCGTGTTGATCGGTCAGTCAAGAAATGAGTCTAAAATTTAGGATGCGCATAACTTAACAAAACGTATCGGTGTAAGTTTTGTGTACTTTTAAATTAGTATTCAGCCAATTTGTCCCCTCCATCAATGTTTGACGATCCATAATTCGCAGCTCATCATAATCATTAGCAACCGCATTTCGTCCCTCATGAACGTCTTTTCAACTGATAGGAGATTAGGTGATTGTAAAAATATGGTATTATCCGATTCATACCGCCCCCTCAAGAAGAACCCCATCCCATCCATAGAGAAAAGAGTCGCTAGCAAACTCCTTCCCCTACACCGTGCCGGTGCCCTCTCCACCCAACTCTACCGACATCTCAGACCATCCAGCTCATCCTGCCCTAGGTTCTTTGGCCAGCCGAAGATTCACAAACCTGATGTTCCTATCCGCCCTATCGTCGCTTCCAGAGGTTTACCTACGTACAACACAGCTCGTCATCTAGCTAAGATCCTCCGACCCTTGGTGGGTCTCACTCAGCACCACGTGTCCAACTCCAGTCAGTTCGTTGAGATCACCCGGGGCTTCACCCTTCAACCCAGCGACATCTTGGTTAGTTTTTGATGTTGTCTCCCTATTCACCAATGTCCAAACTACAGAGACATGCCTCCTGGTGAAGGACAGACTCGTACAAGATCTTTCCCTTGATGATCGCTCATCCCTGACCAAATTCATGATTTGCTACTAACATGTGTCTCTTCAAGTTGTTTTCAGTTTCAGGGCAAGTTCTACGAGCAGACAGCTGGGACCTCGATGGGATCTCCTTTATCCCCGGTCCTTGCTGATATTTTCATGGAAGAGTTTGAAAACTCTTCCCTCAACACCGCCGACCTCCAACCCAAGCTGTGGCTCCGATACGTTGATGACACCGTACCCTCGTACAACGCGCCTACAACATTTGTGACAAGGACAGCCTTCCCAAGGAACTACAGCACATCCGAACTACCCTCAAATGCAACGGTTACAATCCCAGCAAGATCAGCACAGCGAAGCTGGTTCCAAACCCTGAAAGCAAGGTAAGTAATCTAACCCTCTCTGCTTGTCTCCCCTATCTAGGTTCGACGTCTCACAAACTACAACGCATCCTCCGACAAGCAGGCATCGATGTGTTCCACTCAGCCCCCAGCAAACTCCAAGGACTTCTACACACCCACAAGGACAAACCGGACCCAAACAACAGAGCGGGAGTCTACCACAACCCCTGTGAGTGCGGTAAGGTGTACATCGGCGAAACAGGACGCAACCTCCCCATCAGATTGAAGGAACACCGAGCACACGGCCTGAGAGGAGATTTCGAGAAGTCCGCCATCGTCAAGCACTCGCACATCAAGGACCACCAAATCGACTGGCAGGCAGCCCAACTCATCACATCCATCGACGCATGGCACCCCAGACGCATCAGAGAGGCCATCGAGATCGTCAAAAAACACAAGATTAGAGGATGTATAATAAGTCTGTAAGACACAATGTTGATATCTCTTTTGATATTAGCATGGCATACTCTTACAATTTGGGGATAATATATGCGATTTTTTTGCATTTTTGGCCAATTGGCTACACAACATACAAAATAATTTAGTGTACATGATTTGTGGATTATATTGATTTGTTATCAATACATGTAGTCATCAAACATGTAATACAGTAACAAAAATATACAAAATATGCATTTGAAAGATCGGGTCAATTTATGTGGGTATGGAAATTTTCACATTTCGCATAGCTTGCTACTGTCAACAGAGGGCAGTTAGATTTCATCTCGGAGCAACCATGAACCCGGATGTTACGACGTCATCTTTTCTCTATGTTACACAATCATTCAATCTCACGCCATCTCCACAGGCTGCTGCTATGTCCATTGCAGACAACATGGCTACTGGTCGAACCCCTCGCCTCCGCCGGATTCCAAATCATCTCGTACAGGACCATCAGTTCACTGTCCTGCCGAGTCTACGGCACGACACAAAACCTTCCTTCTCCCAGCGACCCATAAATGCGCAGAAAGCTACTTCGGTGCGCAGTGAGAGTTCACGACGTTCGAGGACGGTCAGTTCATCAAAGTCCTTGTCCCCATCAGAGATTCAGAGACGACGGGCAGAGCAGGAGTCACGCCAGTAATTAAATGACCTGATGAGAGTAGGAGAGGAGGAGAAATCACGAATTCGTCGGGAAACAGCCGAAAGGGAGGAAGCTATTCACCTTGAGCGAGTCCAGATGGAAATACGCACTCAACGACTCGCGGCTGAGGCTCGTCTAGATGCGGAACATCGTGAGAAACAAATTGAATTTGACTTTAAACAGGCTGAGATCCAGATGGAGACCGAGCGAATTCAGCGTGAACTGAAAGACGCTTTTGAGTCTACATACATAGACAATTTACCGGACAGTAACCTAGATATTCGAGTGGTTAATGATGCTTCAAAGGCATTTTAACAAACTTGTGTTTCTTCTGGTGTTGTACAGGTTGGTGATAGCACAGGCACGTTCTCTGTTTTACCCACACAGTCGGAAGATCATGTTGATATGCATGTCAGTGGATCAGAACGTCAGATACATGGTTCCGGGACCAATATTGGGGGTTGAGAAATGCCAGTGTCGTTACTGGTGCAGCACCAGGGCTTACTGATAGTACTAAAGGTTATGTGCCATTTTGTTGTATCCCTACTGTGGTAACGTCTGCGCCCATGTATACCCAGGCCCATGTATGGAAATAGTGTATTGTTTAATCCCTCCCATAATACATGTACTACAGGTTTAAGTTTGCAACCTGCAGGTTTTACACTCACCAGTGTGTCCACTGCTATGACACTTCACTCACCTCAGGAGGCAGGATCGGAGTTACCAGCCTCACTAGAACCATGTCAGCATCGCCGGGAGTTGCCGTGTATCAACAACCAGTGATGAACCCCAGCACACCAACTCAGAAGGATGCAGTTGATCATGCAGTTACACCTCTGGGTCAGAAATTGAGGGGAACACACAAGAGTGAACAGCCATTGGACACCAGTGTTGGTGAGTCGAACAACATGGGTGGAAGTGACTCGGATGAGTCAG
Source organism: Zoroaster sp. YZ-2022 (assembly GCA_029582265.1). Classification (NCBI taxonomy): domain Eukaryota; kingdom Metazoa; phylum Echinodermata; class Asteroidea; order Forcipulatida; family Zoroasteridae; genus Zoroaster; species Zoroaster sp. YZ-2022. The sequence continues at coordinate 6,723,050 of CM055820.1, forward strand.
AGGAGGATGACCATTCTAGTGATGATAACGGTGAGGATCTTTCATAGCGAAAGGGCAATAAATACAAATCACGAACTGAGGCTTCGTATCAATACCGATATGGTATGTTGGTAGACAGTTTGCCCAAGCTTGACATTCCTAAGTTTGATGATGAACATAATGTGAAACAATACGTCACCTTTAAATCATTGTGGGATAGTGTCATGAGCAAACAAGAGTTCAGACTACCAGAGGCCACCAAGTTTGCCTACATGCGTAGTCATCTAGGAGGACGTCCACTAGCTATGGCAGACAGTAATATGATCCTGGGTGATAAGGCATACGCAGCCACCATCAAGCAGTTTAACAAGTCCTTTGGTGACCCGGGGCGAATCGGTCAGAGCTTGCTGAGCCAGCTTGAAATTCAGTCATCACTTGCCTACTACGACTGGGCTGGATTAAGAGATTCCTCCGATGAACTAGTGACTATGATTCAGACCGCGACTCACCTGAAGTTCAAGGCAGAGTTGAAGAATCATAAGTATGCTGCTGAGTTGGCCCAAAAGTTACCGGATTGCTGATCACGCTGAAAAACTGAACAAGCTTGAGAGATTCAGTCGACGAAATAATCTTCAAATCATTGGCTTTCCTCAGGATAAGGGTGAAGACTGTCTGGCGCTCACCTCCACGATGCTAAAGGATAAATTTGGATTTCAAGATGTCAAACTTGAGCGTTCCCATCGTGATGGACCTAAGACCCCTGGCCGTCCTCAGCATCTCCTTGTAAAATTCAACTGCTATCAGGATAAAGTCCGTGTTCGTCGCCAACAACGCCAGGCCCTGGATGATTGTCCATACTTCTGTGTCGAGGATCTCACAAAGCAGGACCTCCAGGAGAAACGACGCTGGGCACCTGATGTATCCAAAGCATATAAGGAGGGATTGAAATATCGGTTTGTGGCTGGTAAGTGGTGCAACAATGCTGGAGCACTGGTTCACTTCTACAACTCGTGATGATATTCTGCATGCATTGCATCCTACTATACATCCCATCCATAGCTTTGTATCATTCTGCCATCCCATCCGCCACTTTCATCGGATTTTTTTTTCATCTCTCTTCCATCGCTTCAGGAACTTTTGTTTGCATTGAGCTTCTCTAGCTGAACTGCTTATTTAATCATTTTGCCGCTCCTATTTATCAATAATTACGTTTATTAATTTGTAATTTTATTAATTTGCTTGCATGATTTTGCCTTAATTTGTCAGCTTTGTTCAGATGTAACTACATTATTATTCTATTTTGTTATTTTCATTATCTCCTGCTTGTACCATTGTGCCTTTCATAACTCATTTTCAATTTTAATTTGCTCGTCTCAAGCGTGATATTTTCATGTTGCATTTATTGACTTTGTTTATTCCGAGTCATTTGCATGATTTTTTTCATTGTCTTGTCTAAAACACTTGTCTTTTTCCGCTGATGTTTTCTGACTTTGTTGATGATAATGACAGCAATAGCAGCAGTTCTTATTACGGCAATTTTTTTTCGACATTCAGGATTATGTGTCAACTCTTAGTCATTCCTTCTCAATATATGGTTTTAGTGAGACATGGTTTAAAGAAACACCCCCTCCTTACATTCACATGGATAACTACAGTCTTGTTCACTCATCACGATCTCACAAGATAGGCGGAGGGGTTGCCATGTTGGTTAAAGACACGTTGAATTTCAAAATTCGTGGTGACCTCGGTTCTACTTCATGTGATTTTGAATCTGTTTGTATTGAAATTCAACGCGACCATGCCTGTAACATCATTGTCGGCAATGTCTATAGAGCTCCGGGTAGTTCCCTTGACAAATTCAATACTTCTTTTGATTCTTGTTTAAATGCCATTACAAACGAAAGGAAGCTGTGTTACATAATGAGTGATTTCAACTTAAATCTACTCAATTGTTCGGAGCATCAGCCTACTGACGATTTTGTTAATTCCGTCTTCGCTAATGGCTTTCACACTCTAATTGACAAACCTACTCGCATCGCACCTCACACTGCTACACTTATTGACAATATACTAACTAATTCTGATCAGGATATACTAGCTGGGATGTTTTACTCAGATATTTCTGATCATTTTCCTCTCTTTCAGATAACTTCTTCTTGCTTTTCAAACGCCAAGACTACTCCTCAGAAGTCTTTCACTACAAGGAACATTAATCCTGCTACCATTCGTTCCTTCCAATCAGACATAGCTGGTGCTGATTGGCACCAAGTCTATGAAAGTGATCAACCTGACGCAGCTTACGATTCCTTCCTCTCTATTCTCACTTCTCGGTATAATCTTCACTTTCCTTACATTACCAAAACATTTGGCGGTACCAATAAAAACCAGCGTTGGATTAGCCAATCTATTATTGATTCTTGTCGTTATAAAAACAGGCTTTATAGGCGTTTCCTACGTAATCCTAACGAGGTCAATGAGCGTAATTATAAAACTTTCCGTAATCGCCTTACCGCTACTGTTCGGAAAGCGAAACAAGATTATTACGCCCACAGATTGGATCTACGTAAATCGAGTCTTAAGCAATTATGGCAGGAAATCAATGGTATCCTAGGTAAAAAAAGAAAGAAGCGACTACTTTTCCTGGCGAGTTCACTGATGGTGAGCGTCTGTATTCCAACCTGCTTGACATTGCCAATTCCTTCAATTCTTTCTTTACTAACATTGGTCCCTCATTGGCTTCTCAAATTCCTCCCACCCATGCTCACTTTTCGAACTACTTGCACAATTCAAATGCTTTCTCTTTCTTTCTCACTCCAACTAATGCAGCAGATTTAATACGTGTCTGCGATACACTGAAGACTAATACCAGTTCCGGCTTCGATGGCATTAGTTCTTCTATTGTTAAGTCTATAATTTCTCTCATTGCTGAGCCTCTTGCTTACATCTTCAATCTTTCTTTTCTCTCTGGATCTGTTCCTCTGAATCTTAAAGTCGCTAAAGTTGTTCCTATCTTTAAAAGTGGGGACAATAAAGATGTCGGCAACTATAGACCTATTTCCATTCTTCCTTGTTTTTTCTAAACTTCTAGAGAGACTTGTTTATAATCGTCTTTACACTTTCATCTCTAAATTTCATCTTCTGTGTGATCAGCAATATGGCTTTCGCAGTAAACATTCCACTGATATGACTCTAATCGAGTTCATTGACAAAGTTATTACTGCCCTTAGTAACAAACTCTTTGCTATTGGCGTATTCATTGATCTCTCTAAAGCCTTCGATACAATCGACCATACTATTCTTCTTTCCAAACTGGAGCACTATGGGATCAGAGGAGTCGCTCTTCAATGGTTCGCTGATTATCTTAACAACAGGCAACAATTTACTACGTTTAATAAGCGACTCTTGCCATCTTAATATTTCTCATGGTGTGCCCCAAGGCTCCATTCTTGGTCCTCTTTTATTTCTTCTCTACATCAATGATTTGTATCTTTCTTCTTCCTTATTATCATTCACACTATTTACTGACGACACAACTATTTTCCATTCCAGTCCTAACTCTGTTACTCTGATCCAAACTCTGAATTCTGAACTTGCTCGAGTCTCTATGTGGTTAAAGGCAAATAAACTGTCTTTAAACCATTCCAAAACTAGCTTTATTTTCTTCTCCAAGTCTAATCTCTCCATCAATCTTGACCTTCTACCTATTTTTATAGACAACATTCCAATCACCAGGGTCTACTCCACAAAGTTTCTTGGTGTCATTATTGATCACAAACTTTCCTGGTCTGATCACATTTCCTCTCTCACAAAAATCACTTCTCGTAATACCGGTGTTATGTCTAAACTGCGTCCTTTTCTCCCGCCCTTTTCCATGGTCTTACTCTATAATACTCTTATTCTGCCCTACTTAATATAAACTACTGTACTATTGTTTGGGCTCGGTCAAGCAATAACAAACTGCACTCCCTTATTGTCACTCAAAAACGGGCTATCCGCGTTTGTACTTCTTCACATCCTCGTGCACACACTGCACCACTTTTTGCACAGCTCAACACCCTCACACTTTCTGACATAAACAAACTTCACACTGGGATATTTATGTACAAGTATTCCAGAAATCTTCTTCCTAGTACCTTCTCTTGTTATTTTTCTTCTGTCCAAGACTTGTATTCCTACTCAACCAGATCTTGTCATAATCTCCTGGTTCCTTACACCCGCACTACCTATTCCATGAACACCCTTCGTTTCTATGGTCCTCGCTTATGGAATGCCATTGACGAAGAAATAAAAAGTCAACCGTCAGTGGACCGTTTTAAAGCCTCCTTCAAAAGAGTCATTATCTCCCAGTATGTAACATAGCTTTCGTTTCATTTGCTGCTTTGCGAGGTACATCATCATTTGTCCCTCTCCATAAATATTATTTTCATCTCGTTACAGTTAATTAAGCGTTTTTGTTGTTATTGTAAAATATTTTGCTCATAATTTGTACGTCCTATGTTTTTTTCCGTTTGTCTTGTCTTTGTCTGTCCATACGCCGATTTTCTACAAGCCCTGGCTTCTCAAATTGGCCCCCATACTGTTTTCTATTATTTGATTGCTTAAGCAGACTACTCTGTTTATTATATCACTTTCTTTGTGACAGTATGGAAATAAATGTAAACTGAAACTGAAAAACTTAACAAGTGTGCTAAAAAGCACGAAGGAGAATGCCCATTTCCCAAGAAATGCAAGGACTGTCAGGAAGACCACCGTGCTAGTCTACATGAAGTGGTAAAATCGACAGCCAACAACTACGGTACCGTCCTGTGCTCTGGAGTTGGGTCAAAACCCAAGGTGGGCTACGACCGTGATGTGTTGATAAAGGTGGTGCCTCTCACTGTGTATGGGCCGATGGGGATAATTGAAACCTTCGGTGTGCTGGACGAATGTGCGGAGCGAACCACTACTAATTCCTGGCCAAGCTGAGACGCTGAGGATTGAAACTGTACCAGGGGATGCTGATTGGAAGGGAAAGTGTGTGGATGTCGCTTTTTCGGCTGGAGGTGACCCAAGTCAGAAGTTCCATATCGACTGTGCATTTACCGGAGATGATTTCAACTGGTTGACTACAGCGTCTCAGCCGACTAGTTGCAGTCAAAGTGGCCTCATCTACAAAACTTACACCTGTTTACTATACTGCAGACAAAGTCCAACCTGCAGTACTGATTGGTGCTGACCACATAGAATTGACGCTCTCAACAGAAGTTCGGAACTGGCCCCAAAACTAGTTCTCCTGTAGCAGTGAATACTCTCTTTGGTTGGACCGTTCAGGGTAGGCAAGGTCTTCAGCAGCCTGGTATCAAGTTACCTACTGGCCATCAGGTCTTGTGTACGATGTGTCAACTTCACCGAATGATGAAAAGATTCATGGCAATGGACAAGCTGTCACACATCAATGAGAAAGAAGCAACTCATTCCCAACTTGACAAACTAGCCATCAAGACTCTTCAAGAGAAGACTGTACAAGTTGAAGTTAAGGGAATACAGCGTCTTCAAACACCGCTGTTGTGGAAGCCAGGCAGAAGTATTCCTCAGAGTTCACCATGAGCCATCCAAGCTCTGGCGCGCTCGCACAGAAAGAAAATGGCAAGTGACCCAGAGCTGGCGGAGTACTGCAGGGCATACATTCAGAAACTCAAAGAACAGGGACATGTTGAGGAATAACAGGGCTGGTATATCCCATATCATGTGGTTCACAGTAGTGGCAAGTACAGGCTAGTATTCAACTGCTCCTTTGAGTTTGCAGGCCATAACTTGAATGACGAGCGTTGCATGTTTCGATTTCTTTGGTGGGATGAGAAGACGGATTCTTGGGTTGTCTTTCAGTGGTTAGTGCTCCCGTTTGGAGCTACCTGCAGCCCTGGCTGTGCAACATTCGCATTGCAGAAAACCACAGTAGATTGCAAGGGAAGACACCCGCTTGTTCAGAACACCATCGAGCTGGGAACTTATGTAGACAATCAGTTGGCAAGCCGTGACACCGAGCAACAGGCGAAGGAACTTCTACACGCCAGTGTCTTCAGGAATCTGGATTTCAGATGGTGAAATATGCCAGTAGTCACCCGGAAGTGGTGGAGAGTCTGCCAACAGCAGCCCGCTCTAATCACCATTTGAAATCGCTCTCACTTGATCAACTGGTAGGTGATCCTGAGCCAGCTCTTGGTCTCAATTGGGACTGTACGAGTGATGAGATGTATCATCCAGCCAAAGTTCCTGACAACCGTTTGCTCACCAAGCGTACTGCTCTGAGAGTTCTGGCTAGCCAGTTTGAGCCCATTGGTGACATTGGTGATATTGCACCATTCACAGCAAGAGCTGAGATTATAGTCCAATAATTCTGGATGAGCTAACTCGACTGGGATGAAGAAGTCACTGATGCTGATATCAGGAAGAGATGGGAGGACTGGTGTTCCGAACTGGAACATATTCCCTCTTTACGGCTGCAGCGGTGTTACACTCACATGTTAACAGTGCTGGTGTCAAGCGAGCACTTCATGTTTTCTGCGATGTGTCAGAGAGGCGGTATGGTGCGGTGGCATATACGCGCTCAGTGGATGAGCAGGGGCAAGTCTTCATGAGTTTCGTACTAGCCAAGTGTCGAGTGGCACCGAAGCGACTGACCTCCATGCCACGTCTAGAACTGATGGGTGTTCTCGTTGGTGCACAGCTGGCTTAGTTCTTCAGCCAAGACCTAACTGTCGAGTTAGATTATGTGATGATGTGGAGTGATTCTACTACGGTGCTGACATGGATTCACTTGGATTCTTGTCGCTTCAAGGTCTTCGTTGGCACTCGCATAGCTGAAATCCAGACATTGACCGATGGCATGGAATGGCACTACATGCAAACCACAGACAACCCTGCGAATGATATAACTCGCAGATTGTCAGTCTCAGAGCTAGGGAAGGGCTCCCGATGGAGTGAAGGACCATCATGGCTACTTGGTCTACCAGACACCTGGCAGAGTGAGAGTGCACCAGTCCTTGCCTAGACCTGTGCTTCATCATCTGCTGATACAAGTGAGCTTAGGAAGTTTTTTTTCTGTGGAGTGACCGTGACCGGCCCAGTGAGTGATCTTGAGAGTTGGACTGACTTGGTGAATGCATTGGGTCAGAAACTGTATTCACTTGATGAGGGGAGCGGTGCACTCTCTCCCAACCAGACACGTAATGTTGAGAATCAGCTCCTCCAGCGGGCACAGATGGATCATTTCAAGGCAGAGATTGCTGCTCTTGAGGCTGGTAGGGAGATATCCAAGGAAAGCCGCCTTCTACAACTCGCACCAGAGCTAGATGGAACTGAGAAGTTGATCAGAGTTGGTGGTCGCCTAAGGAAAGTGCCTCAACAGGATTGTACTGATTTCGAGCTACATCCAATTGTCCTGGACCAGCATCACCCAGTTACCAAGCTCCTTATTAAGGATGCTGATAGCCATTTCAGTCATCAAGCTGGCACTGGGCAAGTTTTTGCCTTTCTTCGTCGACGCTACTGGATCATTCGTAGGCGCAGTGCTGTCAAGGGTGTACTCTGAGCCTATTCTGAATGTCGACGCTGGCGTGGGAAACCCACAGTCTCATGTATGGCTGACCTGCCAAGATCCCGCTTACGATAACACAAACCTCCATTCTACTCAACAGGAATGGACTGTTTCGGTCCCATGACTGTCACAATTGGACGGTGACAGGAGAAATGCTGTGCCTTCTGTTCAAGTGCATGACGACCTGTGCTGTGCATCTAGAACTTCTGGAGAAAATGGATGCGGATCACTTCTTGATGTCATACCGGAGGTTTGCTTCACGCCGAGGAGTCCCCTTTGAGCTGCTCAGTGACTGTGGCACTAACTTACAGGTGCTGCAACAGAGATCGAGAATGCCTTGAGGGAGATGGAGCCAGAGCTGGTTACACGTCTTGCAAGGTACAAGGTGTTGTTCAGGTTCAATCCGCGCAACGCACCTCATTTCAGCAGCCTCTGGGAACGTAAGGTACGTTCTGTCAAGGCTGCACTCAGAGGAGTACTTGGAGACTGCACTGTCCCTGAACCAACCTGTCCTGCACACTATTTTGACCGAAGCTGAGGGCATTATGAACTCCAAGCCACTCGGCTAGGCATCGTCCGAGGTGGCAGACGTCGATCCTGCACTTCCCATGGTGGTCTTCGATGAGGGTCGTCGCAGTTGGCGTTATAGTCAAGTCCTGGCAGACCATTTCTGGCGTCACTTTATACGTTCCTATCTGCCAGAAGTGGAATCGAGGTTGACAATCTCTCTGTCGGAGATGTGGTGATGATAGCAGATCTCCAACTTACCCGTTCCCATTGGCCAGTTGGTACAGTGTCAGAGCTACTTCCTAGCAGTGACGACAGAGTCAGAGCTGTTAATGTGAAGGTGGGCGATCGGACCTACAAGCGACCTATATCAAGGCTTGTGTAGGTTGTCCAAGTTTGAGGGAGAGGACTCATCTGCCGTAAGGAAGGTGCTACTCACTTGCGCTCATGTTCCCTTCAAGTTCTATACTTGTTGTAAACCAAGCAGTGATTAAGCTCTGGGAAACGCTCAGTTCAGAGGTGTCTATCTAGTACAGTGCCTTAAAGTTTATATTATATGTAGGTTATTGTTCTATGTTTTTAAAGCTCCTTTGCAAATTTCCTTAAGAAATGTTGGAACTAGCCATTTTTGGACACATGATGGCACTGTTCGAACTCACCGTTTGTAAAGTTTTCAGAACTAGATTGATGGCGCTGTTCATTACCTGACTTTTTGCCAAAACCCCATTTTGTTAATGTTCAGGGTGTGCCAGTTGGCACTGCAAATTTCCATTTGTACCGGGAATCCTGATTTTGTGTAAGGGGAGACATCGAATTCTAACCTGCGGTTAAGCCTTGCGGGCACTCGCGGTAACTCAAGTTACACGTCTGCTGGAAAGTAAGGAGCTCATTATCTACGGGTCACTGCACATTGCGGGGTTTCGTCATGAGCATATTCATAGCTCTAGCTGGAGCCAGCAAATCCTGCCGGCAGGACAAAGGACCAATTAATTGGGCTGTAATCCCCTACTTATCTGCAGTAAGTTGACAAAAGGTTGACTAGGGCCTTTGTGTTTGGATTTTGGGGAGAGTTGTGGCTTTGATACAAGTGTGAAAACGGACATGACCACTCTGAAAATATACATGTATATTTTGTACAATGTACATGTACTGATAAGTATAACCATTCAGTATGTCATTGAAAACAATTATCTAATTATTGATAGTTTCTTTTTTTCAGATTAGATTTGTCATGTCACCACCCCTGGAGTCTCTTTAATAATTTCGACAATTTACGCAATTATATTTGGAAAGCAGCTTCTGGAAAATGTCTTTTTCATCGGAACGTTGCTATTTCACTTGAGGAAAAGATAAAATTGAGTGAAATAATCACGATCAGCATGGTTTCACAGTAAAATATTTGTGTTTAGATAAAGTGATGACAAATGCTGCAAAATTTCTCAAAATAGTTTTGAAAAAAGCATAGTTTTACAGTACATATGTACCGAAATGATATAATGGAGGTCCCGCCAGAAATTTCTGGCACATCTTTATTGCTAATCAACTGTAGTAGTAAGAAAAATGAGGGTCCTGGCTCACTACCCAAAAAGGGGCGTGGTTTGTAAGAGAGTGTATAAAAAGGGGGTGGATGGGTTGTTATGGATAGTTGGTGTGCTACTTGGTGTGCTCCGCCAAGTAGAGGTAGGCTACTTGGTGTGCTCCGCCAAGTAGAGGTAGGCTACTTGGCGGAGCGATGACATAGAATTTGCTAATTTTGATAAGCCAACCTGAAAGGAAAAAAAAAAAATTCCTGCGTGAATTTTTGGAGGCAGTTTGTGCATTGTCACGTCTAGCAACATGTACAACAAAGCCGTCGCAAGCGTAACGGATTGTTGCTACAAGTAACTATTATATTAAAAACTTTTTGAATTATTTATTTGACTGTGTACCAGACTACGGCTAGACCGTGCCCGTGGCAGAATTCATCCGCTAAATTCAGATTGTTGTTTTGACAAACTGTTTTATATATCATTTGATAGCAATGATAATTTATTTTGGCCTTCAAATAAACAATTCAAAAAGTTGTTAATATTAATCATCACAATTTAATGAATTCTGTAATAATTTGCGTCTAGTTATTTTCGTTTGCGCCTTCTTGGATCTAGCACGTATCCACTGCGCGAGCAGGATCAGCAATACAGGATCCGGATCAGTAAACTGTTTCAACTGTACGGACTGTCTGGTGATCGAGATCCGGATATGTGTGAAACAAACAGACCCTCAGTTGTTCAAATGAGTATCATAGATATGTAGATAACCTCGTTCAGTTAAATATGTACTAAATATGTGGCAGTTATCTTGCATTTCTATTCGTTCGGTAAAACAGTTTTAACGGCTTTTTAGTAATTATAATAGTTACTTGTAGCAACAATCCGTTACGCTTGCGACGGCTTTGTTGTACATGTTGCTAGACGTAACAATGCACAAACTGACTCCAAAAATTCACGCAGGAAATAAAAAATTGTTTTTCCTTTCAAGTTGGCTTATCAAAACTAGCAAATTATATGTCATCGATCCGCCAAGTAGCCTACCTCTGTTAGTTTAGATAATAGTTACTAAACGTAGCGAGCGTAGTAATACAGGAAATTAAAAACCAGTTTCTTTCTGAGGTTGGCCTTGCAAAATGAAGAGTGTCTCATCGCTGTATGAAATAGATGCTATCTCTATCAGATAGAGATGTATAATAGAGCAATGGGTAAAACATTAGACGGCCTATAAAATACAATTTTATGTAGATACATATTTTACCAAATATCCATGCTTCTGACCATAGAACCAATTGCATGGTAACTCAAATTATCCAGATTCTAGGATAAAAGTATTATTGAATGTTTTGCAAATTCAGTTGGCATACCAGCCATTGTTTCAATATATTGATAACTTAAACACTTCCTTAATTTTTGAATAATACCATTTTTGTATTTTGCTCAGTGAGGTGATGGCAAATTGTTTGTCTTTTAACTCAACGATTGCTTTAATGAAAATGTAATACAGCCATATCGAGCTATCACATTTAAATGCAGTAATATTTGCAGTATTCTGCCATTGCAGAGGGACCTTTAATTCATGTTTGAGTACGATTTTAAGAGTAAGGTTTGAACTATCTCTCAATTAAGTGCCGTTTCTGAGAAAAACTGGTGGTGTGATAGTTCGACTTTTCGATCAGTATACTGTGATCGTCTTCAGGGGAATTTGAATACAGTTGATTAGCAATAAAGATGTGCCAGAAATTTCTGGCGGGACCTCCATTATATCATTTCGGTACATATTTACTGTAAAACTATGCTTTTTTCAAAACTATTTTGAGAAATTTTACAGCATTTGTCATCACTTTATCTAAAAACAAATAATTTACTATGAAACATGCTGATCATGATTATTTTACTCATTTTTTTTTCTTTTCCTCAAGTGACATAGCAACGTTCCGATGAAAAAGACATTTTCCAGAAGCTGCTTTCCAAATATAATTGCGTAAATTGTCGAAATTATTAAAGAGACTCCAGGGGTGGTGACATGACAAATCTAATCTGAAAAAAAGAAACTGTCAATAATTAGATAATTGTTTTCAATGACATACTGAATGGTTATACTTATCAGTACATGTACATTGTACAAAATATACATGTATATTTTTAGAGTGGTCATGTCCGTTTTCACACTTGTATCAAAGCCACAACTCTCCCCAAAATCCAAACACAAAGGCCCTAGTTAACCTTTTGTCAACTTACTGAAGATAAGTAGGGGATTACAGCCCAATAAATTGGTCCTTTGTCCTGCCGGCAGGATTTGCTGGCTCCAGCTAGAGCTATGAATATGCTCACAACGAAACCCCCCAATGTGCAGTGACCCGTAGATAATGAGCTCCTTACTTTCCAGCAGACGTGTAACTCGAGTTACCGCGAGTGCCCGCAAGGCTTAAAAGCAGGTTAGAATTCGACGTCTCCCCTAACCTGAACTGGGTGAGTTGTGTAAAGATGTAATAGTGTTTATGAGCCCAATAAGGCAGGAATAACATGTTGTTTAGTAGTTGTTATTGGCATCCAAATATTTGGGATTTAGGTCATCGTTTAAGGTCTTTCCAATGATTACACACACACAAATGCAAAGTGTGGGTACCGTGCCTATAGTCGTAAGCTGGACAGTTGCATATAAAGTTGTTATGTCAAGCCTTTTCTAGAATATGTACAATGTACTGGTATATTTGGAGACTGATATATGTATTATTGCTTTGTTCATCACATTTACAGCATAAACTAAACCAAATGAACCAAACCCAGAAACAAGAAACAAGGACTTAAGAAACACCAGGAACCAGAAATAAACAAGTTGACTGTCAGTGACAGTACATCACATGAGGATTCCATGAGTGGTTTATTTCTGCGATGTATCTCCTTCATGTTATCGGCCAGCAGTTACACTTAACTAAACTACGTCACAGAGATTTTAAAATATCCAACCAGTTGCTATAGATAATAGCTGCCTTCAGTCCTACACTATTGAAAATGCACGGATGTAATAAGGGAATACATGTTTGTCTTAAATGCAGGTTAATGACGGGTTCTGTGCGTGGTCAGGGACGATAAGGACCGAACCAAAGAACCACGGTAAAGAACAAGTGTCAAACTTGTATTCTCATTCGTAAATGCCACTATCAATTTTGTTATCAAAAACTGTAAGCTAAATAGAAACGGGCAAATTCATAATTTGGGGACACACGAAACACTTTGAAATAACAGCATGATGCAATACAATCTTTGTCACTCTGCCATGGTCGAGCGGTTTAGTGCATCGGATTTGTGTTCCGATGGCCGAGTCGTCAGAATGTGGGTTCGAATCCCAACCGGGACCAGGGTGCTTGTGTCCTTGAGCACACTTGTGACACTTTACCACAATTGCTTCTCTCCACCTAGGGGTAAATGGATACCTGTGAGGGAAGAGTTGGTTGTTGTGTTTAGCCCACATGCACCAAAATGGCAACAATTGACTTGTATGCTCCCTGGGGAGTTTTGTTGTTGTTGTTGTTGTTGTTAGCTGGCACATACATGCAGTTCTGATTTTGATAAGCCATGTCTTTACCATCCGTAAATAAGTTTTGTCCAATCAGATTGTCTAAACTGTCTTGGTTAATGATTCTTTTAACATTTACATTTTCATTCTTGTGTTGTGAAAGTGACACAGAATAATAGTAAGCTATGACACAATTGTTTGGGCAATTACCAAAGAATGAAAGTGACATGGAATAATAGTAAGCTATGACACAATTGTTTGGGCAATTACCAAAGAATGAAAGTGACATGGAATAATAGTAAGCTATGACACAATTGTTTGGGCAATTACCAAAGAATGAAAGTTTAATGTGACGAACATGTCAATCCCTAAATAATGCAGTTATGTCAAGCTACCCATTTGTGTACATCATTTGCTACCGGGTCTTTCTATGCAGTCTTATTCCTCTTTGCTTTCTTTTTTAGCACGTTTGTCTGCCTTCTCAGTTTCTTCCTCATCGGACTTTTTTTGTTTCTTTAAATTTCCATCACTTATGCATTGATTATGCTGTTTATCCTCATTGGCAATTCTTTCATCTATATCAGGTTTTCTTCTCTTCTTTTTCTTTTTTTTATCAGTGATACTCACTGTAAGACTACCATCTTCTAGTGCATAAATCTCTCCATTAATAGTATTATTATCTTCAACCTTATCAACTGCGTCCGTACATTGCTCTATTTTAATGTCTTTTTTTCTTTTGGATTTCTTTTTCTTCTTTTTATGTGTGTTCTCCTCACTGTCACTGTCTTGTTGTATCGTGATACTGTCAAACACTGTGTCTTCTGATTCTGTCTTGACATTTGATGCTGCATATGAATTCCTTTTTTCACGAAGCTCTTTCATCTTCTGAGCAAAGTAATCCTATCATATAAAGAAGCAATCAAAAAGTAGACACGTTGAGATCTTGTTATAACACAACATAGCATCATATGTGACCCACTCTGTGAAAATGAGTCACATGTAGCACCATGCGTTTACATAATGGGCGGTTGAATGGTGAGAGGGAGTTTTTTTTTTTTTTTTTTTTTAACATCTGATTTTTGGTTATCTTTGTTTTTTTACATCATTAGGATCTAATTTTCTTAATATTTTTTACATAAACGTCAATTTCAATCAATAAAATATTAAAATCAATGATTTTTGTGAGTACATTGTTTCAAATATGTCATTTGTTTCATTTGAATGCTTGTTTACCTAACAATAAATTGTGTTAATTATGCACATTATTGACTATTACACATGCCATATCTCCATAATGCAATATGCCACACACATCTAACATATACCAAATTAAAGCCGACGATGTACTCTTTCCAGCTACATAGAAATGTGTATTTGTCAAATGTGCAACTTGTGACTCATTTTCACAGAGCGGGTCACACATATACTATGCCCAATATCCAATCACCAGTTACATAATTGTTGTATGTGCTCCCTACAATTCCAACCAATTGTAACAAGCAATCCTGTTGGTAAGTGTGACATAATTCCAACATAAACCACTCCCACGTCACAAATGCTGGATCAAAAAATCATCACAAGCCCATTGGAAATGCATTGACCACACTTAGCCATTTATGCAAGAAATTAGAAAGCTTGGGACTTGCATTTAACCCTTCTACACATGGAGGCCACTCCGATCCACTAAATTCTGTTCTTTAGCAACCTTCAGTACATACATGTACAAGCCTGCTGTCCTTTCCAAGTAATCTTACAAAATCAACTGTGTTCCACCCAAGGCCACTGTAAATGTTTGAACATTAGTATGGCCTGCAATGTATCAATGGGAGACCACCTTACCCTGCAATCTCAGTGGTGTGAGAGTACACAGAAGGGTAACCATAGGAGGCCACTGGCAACAGCTAATGTCTTGGAATGGCCTGAATAGGTTGTTTCAAAAATTGCACTGATTGTATGTGTTGTAAAGACTCAAACGCTTATTAACAATGTCAATTTCTGCCTCAAGAATTGCTTTCGAAGATTAAAATCAAGGAATTTACATTAAATTACACACAATGGTATTCCAGCTAAGGAACCGGAAGTCACGAAAAGAATGTGCGTACTACCAATGCGTGCACGAACAGGATAGCAGCTGCCCTAGACCAGCAAGCTTGTGTAGGCATAATGGGGTATTTTAATTTTATCCTACACCGATGTGTGTATAGCACTGCATCCTCAGTGCTTTCTGAGTGTCTGTGAAAATCTTCACAGGCGACTCAGGCGGGATTCGAACCAACGACCTCCTGCTTAATAGTGCAGACGTCTTAACCTCTCGACCACCGAGCTACATGTCTGTGTAGGACAACATTAAATAAATTGTTTATCACCCGACACAAGAATTTCATCAACCTATGCATTCATGCACTTACATAATTATTCCACGAGGTCGCAGACTCATGCAAGTTTGTTTATTTTGAGTCCTTTCACCCTATTGGAAACACTATTTACCAATGTAGTTGTCACCACTCTAAACTTTCTATTAAATGTGTTGGCATACAAGTGATAACAATAAATAAAAGGAAGACGAACACCAGATATACATATTTCTTGAAAACGAAATTATATTAAATTACTCTCATTATTTACATTATGTACTACATTATGAAATAATTATTTTGATGAACCAAGCTGGACCTTATTAAGTTGCTGAGTATAATATAGTGTTGAATTATCAAGATAAATTTACTTAGACATTTCCTAGGAAAACCAGGTGCTTAAACTGATATAACGAAATTCATTTCACACGACTAAGTATATCAACAATAAATCAATCACACACAAAACAATTAAATTAACACATTTACTTTTATGACCTAGTCTCTGGTTTTCTTTGAGCTTAATTAAATATAGTAGATTATGCCTATAAGCTGTCTTGATATATTTTGAAGTGTGCAGAAGTTATCTCTCAGATATATATCTCTTGGTTGGATCTCTAGTGTCCACCTTCTCTCGCAAATTCTTCTTCCGTCGACTCTCGACTCTCTATACTGCCTCTGCGGGCTTCTATCCAAACATATCGGCCATCTAGGATAACATAAATGTATAATACCGAATACCGTTTTACTAATAAATCTATTTTCTAAATTATGTAAACAGAACCAACAGTTCCATAGATTAAAATATCATTCACTTCAAAACAACCCATGTTTTAGTTTCAACGTTTATATAATAGTTTTTGTTTCTCTTCAACGACTACTTCATTACTTCATTTCGAAATGACTGGTTTGTTTTACACTATTCTTATACACTGAAATTTCTTTATAATAAAGTTAATGTTACACATAATCATTAAAACTTACGGTTATTGTATTGTTGCTGATCTTCAACGGCGAGGAAGAGTGCTTCTGTGTATGATGTGGACCAGCAAGGCGATGTTTTTTTGCCTACCAATTTTATGGTGATAAGTTTGGCCTGTTTGCCAAATCTTACTGTTTAATACTAGCTTGATCTACAGATACTTAGATCACTGAGTTTGCTGATATACAGTTATACCGGTCCTAAAAGATAAGCTCACTCTTGTTTTCGATGTTTTCTCTCATAGATCATTTGGTATTCTACCCACACTCTCACTTTACCCACAGACTTTGTTACCGTGACGTAATAGGCCTCGCATGACAAAGTAAAACGTTAATCGAACAATAACCATGGCTAACAAAATAAAGCAAGCATTGTTATAATATTGATCATCGTAGTTGAAAAAGACGCACTAACGCTAAGTGGCTAAAACGGGAAGTCCGCGGGAACTATAAACATCACTGATTGGACTAGAAGCTGAAGACTGACTGCTGGCTGAAGGCCGACTAGAAGCTGAAGACTGACTGCTGGCCGACTAGAAGCTGAAGACTGACTGCTGGCTGAAGGCCGACTAGAAGCTGAAGACTGACTGCTGGCCGACTAGAAGCTGAAGACTGACTGCTGGCTGAAGGCCGACTAGAAGCTGAAGACTGACTGCTGGCTGAAGGCCGACTAGAAGCTGAAGACTAAATATTTAGTAAATTAGAAATTTAAATAAATATAAATATTGATAAAAATAAATATTGCTCTTGAATTTGACTCATTATTTACCAAACTGTGATTGCAATCAAGTACTTATTAAAAATAAATATTTAGTAAATTATAAATTTGTTGTCATTACAAAGAAAGATTTAAATAAATCAAATTAATATTGTTTAATTACTGTGTATTTTGTTCATGAAAGTTATAACTTATAACTGTTAAAACTGAAACCAACTTTAAAATGTTGGAATACAATCTTTGATGAAGGTACAACTTTGATAACAATTAAATATTGTTTTTAAATTTGCACTGCCATCATTGTCTGCTGATATGGATAAATGGAGAAGTGTACTATTGTACTTGTCTCGCTTGAAGTGAACTGACAATGGAATTTGCAGAATTCAACTCGAAAATAATATTTTGGTGGATGACTTTCGTAATTAGATTCTTTGTAAAGTTACTGGTGTTTGGTACCTTCCCTTTATTGAATTTTGAAAGTGGTACTGCCACAACTTCTTCAGCCTAATATAATGATCAGGTCACTAGGACGGGCCAAGTGAGGAGTGATGTGATTCACCAGGTCTTCGGCCAAAGCCTTTCTCACCACTTCCATGTAGGTTCAATACTTTAATAGTGTTAATTTACGTCTCGTCTGAATTTCAAGCTCCTTTGCTTTCGTATTTCAAAGGTTTAAAACTTTAATTATCACTATAGGCCTATATAGTATATATAGGCCTACATGTACCTTTTTTAATTGGCCTTACCCGACAGCCCCCCCATCACATAAAAAAGCGTAAAAAAGCCCAAACGCACATGAAATTACATTATCGGACATAGGCCTAGGGATTTATACCCTATTTAGTCCCTACGGTACAAGTTTTTAAACGGCCGAAACAATGCTGCGGCTTCGTTTGTGGTAACAAGAACGGCGATGGTTAGGTTTCTCAATATATTTCTTGGTACATGTCTTGTGTTTTCGTCGTCCTTTCTCACTTTCAACGTCAGCTTCAAGGCTATTTATCATTGTCAAAATGTGCTGGCTTACAATGTATAAATGCAAAATATGTCTTCTTTTACTTCTATTTTTATCCAATAATTGAGTTTTGTTTGTATAAATGTTGTCGTCGATTTTAGTTTCCCGCGCTTCCAGAGCTTTTCCCGCGAAGAGAGACGTTGATAATTTCCAATGTAGGCCCTAGTATATATTTAAAATACAATTTAAAAAAAAAGTGTTTAGGCCTACTCATATTAACATAAATAATGTTATTTGTTTAATTTTAATTATTTTATTTTAGAGAACAACAGCCATGTTTAAAGTTTTGTTTCATGAATGAACCATGCGTAAATGATAATCTTGATTGAGGATGTATTCTTGCCCGTCAAAAATGGAGTCACACGTTAATCGTCGGATGGGCTAGAGTGTTGGTTTTTTTAAACGGTCATTTGCAAGAAAATGCAGATAACTTTTTGATGTGCGCAGATAGGAATTTGGGTAAGGAATCAAAAAACATATTTTTATGATTTTCACTATTCCAATTTGGCATATTTCGTTTCCCTTTTTGCGTTTGAATGAAAGAGTTGCCGTATACGGCAACCCTAACGTTGCCGTATAATGAAACGTTGCCGTATTCAGCAACTCAAGGTTGCCGTATATAGCAACGTTGCCGTATTGGGAGTTTTCCCGGACTGAGTTGCTACGTTACTCCCAACGCACACTATTCCCCTATTTTTCACGAAAATTGAAGGTTTGTGCCATGTGTTTATAAAATTTTTGAACACAAACTGATTTTTTAAATATTAATTTAACTATTTTTGACCCATTTTGGTGGGAAGTTTCAAAGTAAAATATTTCCCAAAATTATGCCTAACGTTAGGCCCTGCGTTTATTACCGATGTCGCCTTCACTCTTCGGGCTTCAGCGGGGCACTCTTGGCCCAGATTCGGGGTTACGGGACTGCAAAGGTGCAGCCACATCTAGGCCTACAAATAACTATAAAAAAGTATAAAAGGGAGTACCTGAAAAAGACGGGCTTACCTTTCAGGAGTACTTCTTTTCTTAAAGATTAGTTCACTTCAGCAGTTAACTTCACGTTTCTCACATGCACATTCGGCTTCCGGATCCCACGTACACTGCACTACACACATTCGTACACTGCACTACACACCTACCAACACTGTACCTCGCCGCGTCGCATTATGCATTATTTTATACACGGTGCATGCTATGCACGCGATCGGGACGCTACCACTTCCATGTGACGTCACACTTTTGGACCAGATTTGGGATTACTTAGGGGTGTAATTATTGAAGAAAACCACAACTATTGTTAAAAATCCTAGGAATTACTGCCATGCCTATAAAATAACACAGCTGCGGTAATATAATAAAGATATAGCGCATGTTTAATTAGTAATCAAGGAAAAACATAAGTTCTCCCTAATGTACCGTTTCTAACTGTGTTCGATATACCCACCCTAAACGCCCCTTTCATTTTCTCCAATTTATAACCCCCCACAACAAAATGGAACACTGCATAGTTTTGGCGGGCCCCCTGGCATGCAGCGGAACTGTGTTTTGAATACCTGTTGTACATGGAAGTACAAATAAACTTAGTCAAAACATTAGGGAGACACGAAATTGTCTCCCCAATGTCAGTGTCTCCTTAATGTACTTCTCTAACTGCGATGTGTCTCCCAAAGGTGCCATTATCGCTAATATATATATATATATATATATTATAATTATTTATTTAAGTGTCAAGTTTTCCAGCAGGACCATAGACTGTCAGGGGGACAACCTTAATCAGCACATCTCTACTGTAATCCATTCTCGGATTTGGCCCTACAGCACAACACATGACAGGACCACCATGTCCAGCTGAGCAACATCATGCAAGCTTGTGCGATGATCACCTTTGAACTCTCTGCATTTCTTAGGAAACTGGCACTCTTTTTCATGTTTCTTCGCACATCTTTTGCAGCGAAGGTTGTCTTTAAGCCATTTTCTTTTTTCTTCGGTGGACAACTTCACAAATCTTTCACATGTTTCTAAGTAGTGACCCGTTTCTTTTACTTTACAGTATAGACAGGTGATCCTTTCGGGGGACATAGTGTTGCCGATTACGCTAGATTTCTTCACCGCACAACTCTTTTCAGCTCCCGTCAACAAGGTGCGAGATGGAGGGGGTTGATCCCTGGGGAATTTCTTGTGTGCTGGATGTTTGCGATCTTGATCCTTACTTGGTTTGAACCTGTTGGCTCTTTCCATGAGGATTATCCCTGCTGGTCCTGTTTTTTCCTCAAGCCAATCACTCAAGTGCTGTACGGAGTAAGTCTGGCCCTGTTTTCGACGCCACATCTTTGATAAGAATTCTGTGTGGAGCCTCTCGGGTAATTTCTTGACTAGTCCAGCTGCGTATCTGTGATGCTTCAACTCTACCTCTAAATCTAGTTTCTTGGCTGTCTGCACTACGGTCACCAACTCGTCTGAGAAATCACGGAGGCCAGACCAATCATTGGGAGCTAGCGATGGACGAACTTCTAGTTGGTTAAGCAAGCCTTGGATTATTTGACCAGGATTCCCAAAGGCCTTATCAAATTGACGGATAGTCGTTGCATATGCATCATCCCCCAAAATTAGGTTACGGTCAGCCATGGTGAGTGGTCCTCCGCCCAGGTAACTCCGTAGATACGTGAATTTAGTTTCCTCTGGAAGTTGAAACTCCGGTCTACTCATGATGCTATCCCACAGGGACCTGAAAGTGACATACTGTTTAGTATCATGTTCATTGTCAAATTCTGGAATATCCAATCTAGGGAGACTGTCCCACATCCGGCAACCATAGCCTAGCAAGCCGGCCATAATTTGGGCAGGATCCTGCGTCGGGTTGGTTGCGGGAATGGTGGGCATTTTTCCCGCCTTGGACTTTCCGCCGTTTGAGCATGTTTTACCTGAGTCACCGTCCGATGGGTCATTACCATCACTAGAATAACCTGGCATGCTTCCCTCTTCCTCGCTGAAACATGTGTTGTTGATGTCTTGAGGCAACTGACCTTTTCTGGAACCTCTTGACTGATGACTTGGTGCTTGGGTAGAAATGGGATGAGAATTACTGCAGCCATCATTCACAGGTACACAAACTACTGGGGCCTGGGTCATCACCGGTAAACCACCAAATAAACGCACACCCTGTGACACAACTGAGTTAGGAACGAAGGGAGGCAAAGTGGGGTTAAATTTCAATGGCATCGATTTGGGTACACTAACGCCTGCCGCCCCGTCATAACTGCGCAAGTGCACTAGGTTAGCTACGCTAGGCTGCAACAGCTGCAATGGCTGCGCAGGTGAGTAAATTACATTTGAGCACGCAACTGCAACAGAACCTACAGGCCTTGTGGGTTCAAATGTGTTTGATACCTTGTTTACCCAATCAGATGTCATACTTTGAATATACTCATCTGGACCCTGTGAGTTAATACTTAGCTCTCTTTGTTCTCGCTCAATGTCTTCTGCTATTAAGAGTTCATGCTGCAGTCTTTCTGTTTCAAGCTGAATTATAGCCTGTTTCAAGTTCGAGTCAATTTGTATTTGTTTCTGTTCTGCTTCGAACCGAATACGAGCACTCTTCTCCTCTGCGGCTTTCTTCAGTTCCTGTGCTTTCTTGAGAGACTCCTGCTCTGCCAAACGTGTTGCTATCTGTGACCTTGAAGAACTGGCCGAAGTTCGAGTCCTCCGACTGCACACCGAAGGGGGTTTATCCACATGGATAGGTTGCTGGGAGATTCCGGTTTCATTTCCATGTAACAGACTCTTAGGAAGATTGAACTCATTGTCCTGCACCAAATAAGCCGGATGATGCTTAATTCGAGGGGGTCGGTTTGCTGCCAGACTGTCTGACAATGTAGTCACGGTTGTTCCACATGTAACTGGTGATGTGTATGTAAGTGAGGTACAACCATGCCCCATCGTAACGGGTTCCATGTTTGTCAGCTATAGCACAATTGCAGTTTGATCAAGGGTTCAGATAGTAGTCATCAGAGATGAACGGCTGATGTATATCCGGCTCGAAGGACCAATTTTCTGTAAGACTGTTATCCAGGGCCAAGTGAATTGCTCAACTAATGTACACATATCATATCATAATAATCACAAACGAGAGTAGAGTTCTTTGAGTATAGTTTTGCGGATTATTTCTGTCTCTCACCAAGCCTGGTAACCAGTTTAATGTAAGGTTGATGTTTGTATATATAATGATTATGATGAATCAAATCACAGATCAGTATATCAGATCAGTATAGCGGTGTAGCGGTGTAGCAAAAATTCCCTCCCTTTGTAGCATCCCTCCCTTGCTGAGGTTGATCTTATTGGCTGCATAGAAATGACAAGGGGAACATGAGCATTTACAACAACCGGGTCCCAGGCAATATTAAAATACCACATGAACTTTAACCCCTAACTTAAACGAGAGCCATGTATTAACATGTGGGTCATATCGATGAGTTATCCTGATCCTCATTTTGTATTTTACTTGAAGAAATTACCCCAAAAAACTACTATAATTAATACCATATAAAGCCCACTTTATATGCACAACAATTGGAAAAAAGTATGTTTATTTTACTCACCCAGTAATAACTTTGAACCCTGAAAAACCTGCAACTGTGCAACGTGACAAATGTGTCTGTGCAAGCAGCTTCCTAAAGCGCCACGCTGGGCTATCGCGCGCACATGAAGCGCGCCCTCTGCCGCCAGAGACGTGAAGTCGCAACACTACCCACACTCTCACTTTACCCACACACACACAAAATATTGCTTTGTTACCGTGACGTAATATGCCTCACATGACAAAGTAAAACGTTAATCGAACAATAACCATGGCTAACAAAATAAAGCAAGCATTGTTATAATATTGATCATCGTAGTTGAAAAAGACGCACTAACGCTAAGTGGCTAAAACGGGAAGTCCGCGGGAACTATAAACATCACTGATTGGACTAAAACTTTTGGACTAGACGATTATCTTAACAGGTAAGTGCAAACAAGCGAACTCGCGGAAAGGTAACTGCGGACAATAGCTACACGTACGAACGGGACGATACAACAAAACCGGGACGACAAACAATTAATTAGGAACGCTGTGACAGTAGTGTCTAAAAGACACCTATGGCTAGCACCTTGACTGACAATAGTAGCAGTTTGGGAAATTCATAAGTTCATACTATTGAGTTGATTCAGTGTAGCAGACATTATTCAAATATAATAAACATCTAGACAACATTACCTGCATGGAGTTAGTGCTTGTAATAGTCTGGACACCAAAATTGTCTTGAAGTGATGTGTTATGATGTTGACTGCTCGAGCTAAACCCTAGACCAGCTCTACCAGTACTCTCACCATCGCTATTTGCATCATTGTCTGAATTGGTCTCCTAAGATCAAACATACACGACATACATTGAGTCAATATCAGCATCAGTAAGAATCATAACATTTAAAATGCACCCCAACAAATCATATGTTTATGGCTTTCAAAGAGAAACCTTACAGTAATATTGACAACAATTTATATTAACCGTCCTACTACTACAAGGGTCAAAATTAGTCAAAATGTTTATATACTTGCCAAGGTATATCTAGTGCACTTAAAAGTCGAACACTGTCAAACCTTACGTGTAGTGAGTACATTTACAGGTCAAAATGAGTTGACTGTTTTTGACTGGGAAAAGCATTATCTGGTATTGTTCAGGGTGGTCAAAATGACAGTAAAACCAGTCAAAAATGCCCCTGTGTGCACAATTGGGTCAATAGACAAAAACAAACAGTTGACTGGTTTATACCTCTACAGCAACTTCCCACGAAAGTGCAGCAATAGTAGGAGGGTTAAAGTAACAAATATTGAAAACATAATGGAAATTGCTACACGACGCATTGTGAATTTTCACTGAGGCACAGCCAGGAAGAGGATACGTAGGCATATGGCAACACTGAATAACTGTACTCAGAAACGGAGGCACAGCCCGGGAGAGGCTACGGAGGCACATGGCAACACTGAGTAACTGTACTCAGAAACGGAGGCACAGCCCGGGAGAGGCTACGGAGGCACATGGCAACACTGAGTAACTGTACACAGAAACTGAGGCACAGCTTGGGGAGGCTACGGAGGCACATGGCAACACTGAGTAACTGTACACAGAAACTGAGGCACAGCTTGGGGAGGCTACGGAGGCACATGGCAACACTGAGTAACTGTACACAGAAACAGAGGCACAGCCCAAGGGAGGCTATGGGGGTATAATTACACTGAGTAACTGTACTCACTGACTGGCTATGTGGTGTATTGCTTTTACTTCTGACTCCCATGATACAGTTCATTGCATTATCACCATGCATAGATAAGTCTTTTCCTGCTGTGAATTTCCTGTAACTGCAAATAAAAAAGAAAAAACAATTATTTAAATATATTATAATACAAATGACCTAATCCCATAAAATGTTAACAATTCTCCCATTCAATTTTCATTTCTTTGGCTGAAAACAACCTCTCCCCAAAACATTGTTAACTATCCTAATTTACAATTTAAGTTACATTCACCTCTGCAATAGAAGCTTATGGGGTGAAAACCTTGATGTATTGCTATTAATTGGACCGATGCATATCATGTTAAGTGCATTAACCCTAACTCCTGGGCCCATTTGCTTACACATAACCCGAATCCTCCCTAACTCCCTGGGCCCATTTGCTTACACATAACCCGAATCCTCCCTAACTCCCTGGGTCCATTTGCTTACACATAACCCGAATCCTCCCTAACTCCCTGGGCCCATTTGCTTACACATAACCCGAATCCTCCCTAACTCCCTGGGCCCATTTGCTTACACATAACCCGAATCCTTCCTAACTCCCTGGGTCCATTTGCTTACACATAACCCGAATCCTCCCTAACTCCCTGGGCCCATTTGCTTACATATAACCCGAATCCTCCCTAACTCCCTGGGCCCATTTGCTTACACATAACCCGAATCCTTCCTAACTCCCTGGGCCCATTTGCTTGCACATAACCCGAATCCTACCCAACTCCCTGGGCCGAATCCTCCCTAACTCCCTGGGCCCATTTGCTTACACATAACTCGAATCCTCCCTAACTCCCTGGGCCCGTTTGCTTACATATAACCCGAATCCTTCCTAACCCCCTGGGCCCATTTGCTTACATATAACCTGAATCCTTCCTAACTTCCTGGGCCCATTTGCTTACACATAACCTGAATCATTCCTAACTCTCTGGGCCCATTTGCTTACACATAACCTGAATCCTTCCTAACTCCCTGGGCCCATTTGCTTACACATAACCTGAATCCTTCCTAACTCCCTAGGCCCATTTGCTTACACATAACCCGAATCCTTCCTAACTCCCTATATAGGCCCATTTGCTCACACATAACCTGAATCCTTCCTAACTCCGGATCCCTAGGCCCATGTGATTACACATAACCTGAATCCTTCCTAACTCCCTAGGCCCATTTTCTTACACATAACCTGAATCCTTCCTAACTCCCTAGGCCCATTTGCTTACATATAACCCGAATCCTTCCTAACTCCCTATATAGGCCCATTTGCTTACACATAACCTGAATCCTTCCTAACTCCCTAGGCCCATTTGCTCACACATAACCTGAATCCTTCCTAACTCCGGATCCCTAGGCCCATTTGATTACACATAACCTGAATCCTTCCTAACTCCCTAGGCCCATTTGCTTACACATAACCTGATCTAACAACTCACAAACGAAATTATTATTACAGGAAATCTCACTTATTTATGGTAATAATATGGCAATTAACCCTTTCAACCCAGCCCTGTGTAAAAATTGATCACCGGCGATCAATAATTTTGGAAGCTTGATACCAATTTTAGCTTATTAGTTTTTCCAATGATCAAGTTTGTTTTGTGATTGAATGTAATGGGTCTTGAGGGTGATATGAGAAGGACACCAGACCGCATGTTTTTCGTGAATGTTGATCAGTCCATGTTTTTCACGCTTTAACGTCAGATGTGAGAGTCACATTCTTGCCGTCGTATTCCAGTAAAATTCCCAAGGGAAAGTGTAAGTCAAATGAAGATGACACATATCATCAAAGGAAGACATTTTTCCTTAGAAATTGATGTGAAGTTTTACATTTGTTTGTTCTGTGTTGTGGCAATGCATGAATACACATGTACATGTTCATTTCCAAAGTTTACAACTTAATATACAGTGAGTTACTCATTATTTTGTACCAAAATATGCAAACATTTACGTTATTATTCTTGCATATTAAAGTATGAAAAATAAATACAATTGGATTTGTTTTATGCTTGGAATGAGAGTTGTTCTTTGGAACCATGCATTCAAATTACTCCTAACCATAGTGCATCATATACTATTTGCCCCAAAACTCACAAAAAAGCATTAAAATGTCCACCATTTTCAATGGGGGTATAATAGGAATTTATTTTACCAAAACAAATACTGTCCAAATCATCAGCATTCAAACTGGTATATAACTTACTCAGACATCTAGACAAATTTCACCAAATATGTTTGCAAGATTTCCATTTATCGGTTCTAATTACCTGTAAATGACTTTTTAAAATTCCGACTGAACATTTAAAGCCACACAAATGGAAGTACATTTTTTGGTTATAAACAACATGAAAAGAACTCTTATGAAGGCTTTAGATGTAACATTTGCTGACATTTGCATCAGTACCTATATAGTTTGTTTTGAGTTGACCACTGACATGACACCATCATCAGTTGGATTCTGTGCCCATTTGTTTCGTGCAAGTGTGGATCAAATATTTAGTTTGTATGTGTCGGGAATGGGGATGCTACGAGTTGTATTTAAAACAGAGTCAGGATAATTATTATTACATTCCTTGTGACTTTAATAAAACAAGACAAACTTGTGTTCATATTGGCTATTTTATACATTTGGGAGTATTTATGTGTTTTATGTGAAATAACCGAAAACGCGCAGCAATGGTATCAAAAACTCTAAGTAGATATTCCATCTGACATTTTGTCTTTTTTGAGAAAGCATGAATGCAAATTCATTTCTGAAATGTCAGTGATCCATTTCCACTTTTAGAAGCATTCAAACAAATCTGAATAAATGTCCACTATTTCCTCTTTAATGTTTCTATACACGATGTACATGTACAATGGGCATGTATACATGTACAATAGTTTGTTTCTATACATGCTTAGACATTGAACCAATGGTGTACACATGTCTTGATTCTTATAAAGTATGGATGCTTAGACATTGAACCAATGGTGTACACATGTCTTGATTCTTATAAAGTATGGATGCTTAGACATTGAACCAATGGTGTACACATCTCTTGATTCTTGTAAAGTATGGATGCTTAGACATTGAACCAATGGTGTACACATCTCTTGATTCTTATAAAGTATGGATGCTTAGACATTGAACCAATGGTGTACACATCTCTTGATTTTTATAAAGTATGGATGCTTAGACATTGAACCAATGGTGTACACATCTCTTGATTCTTATAAAGTATGGATGCTTAGACATTGAACCAATGGTGTACACATCTCTTGATTCTTATAAAGTATGGATGCTTAGACATTGAACCAATGGTGTACATATCCCTTTAACTTTTACAACTACATGTACATAATGTACATGTATACATATACAGTAATGTACAATGTGTGGTGAAAAGGTTTTTTAGACCATACATGTAGCTCTTTTTCCTAAATAGTATAAATTGAGTGTGATCAACAGAGGGCGCACTTCACTTTTAATGGTCGCGCACGTATACGTCTTTTTGGGTTGTGCCAGGAGCGCAAAATAGTTATGTTGATAACATTTATTTAATTGTGTAATCTTTTCCGTAAAATGAAACTACTTATTGCATCCAATTAGTATTCATTGTCAATATGTTTTAGTTTATTAGTGATACTTTGTGAGCCATTTATATGTAGGTTATAAAAACATGTTTACAACTCTGGTGCGTACTAATAATATACTTGGTTAAAAGTCTCTCGAACTTTCTCGACCTTTTAGAGAAGCTACACTGATTTTGCCGAACTTCTGTTATTAGATGGAGTAGATTTTCACCTTTTATATGGGTGAGCAGGGTCGGGACATTGCTACGGTCATCACACTTATGTAGAGAAAGTTGAGGATCGGCTTGGTTGGTGAGTTACTTAAAAGTTGGGTCATATTTTGGTATTTAATGTTTCTAAACTATTGATGTTGGAAAAGCATGGTTTTTAAGTATGTATGTATGTATGTATGTATGTATGTATGTATGTATACATAACATAGGCATATATGTGGATGTACAATGTACATGTGTCTGACTGACAAGGATATGCACACACATTTAGACTGCTGTATAGTGGGAGTATGCACACACATGGTACTTGTGTATTTTTATGATTTAAATTAAATTTCAGTATAACTTTTGAAGATGATGATCAGTAATACACATGAACCAATCATATGGAATGTTATTTGTATGTATATTTTATTTGTACTAGGTTTGTTTGTGATTGTGAGTAATCAACGAATAAATAAAGCTACACTACAAATTCTACAAGACTGGCTCAAGCTTCCCTAATTTGGCGTCAAGTCAATAGTCGAAAGACTACAATATCACTACAAATTTGGTAACACGGATGGGGTGCTGAGCTGTTACCGTTGTCCGATAATACTACACCAGACTACCGGGGATTGTTGCAGGCTGACGGAGCGCTCTGGGGAGGGCAGCTGGATTGAGAGAGAGAGTACGTCCTTGTTGATAAGATGCTGAACTGGTGACATGTACATGTAACTGTCGTTGTGGAGAAGTGGAGAAACCAGTTGGAGTACTCAAGTCTTCAAGATTGCTTGCAGACAGTTGAAGCACGGAGTCTTTGAGAGGGGGTAGGCTGTATATGTAGTATTAATTATCCAAATAGATTGTATTGTAGTTGTGTCCGTACTATATCCACATTAATTAGTTTTAGGTAGATTGATGTGAATATTTGATAGGAATTTATTGCAAATATTATTATTATTATTTTTTTTTTAAACCAACCAAAGTCAGGTAGAGAATTGTAATTTAGAGGCTGTTAATTTTAAGTTTGGCTGTTGATACGGATTCACGGAAACAAAATTAGTACTTACTTTGGTATACACTTACTGTGTTTTAGGCCTAGTATAATTGGCAGTTATGACCACTGAGGAGGCTGACCTGGTGACTCGCCTGGTGGCGGGCTTGACCACTGCTCTAAAGCAAGATAGGCCAAAGGCTATTGTTCAGAGGCCCTTGAAAGTTGCAAAATTTTCTGGCAAGCCATGTAAAGTGGGGGAGCCCACCATACGTGAGTGGTTAGATGAGGTTGATAACTATATGGAGCAATGTTCCATCCCAGAGGACGAGCAAGCCAAGGTAGTTATTAACCATTTATCCGGGGTGGCTCGAGAAGAAATTAAGTGTCAAGGGGACGAGGTTAAAAATGACATCAATGCGTTGAAAAAATTGCTAAGGCAGGCGTTTGGGGCAGATGAAACGGTGCAGTCTCTTCAAAAAGCTCTCTATGAGAGGACACAGAGGGAGGAAGAATCCCTTATGGATTTTTCTCGAGCACTTATGCGCCTGCATGACCGTATTCTTGAAGTCGCGTCCGACAGTGAGAGAAGTGCCCTCAAGGGACTGCGTGATAAGGTTCTTATCGGGCAGTTTGTGGCGGGAGCAATGAGCCAAACAGTCAGGCTTGAGTTGCGACGGCTTGAATTAGCGAATGTTAGTCAAAGCTTCAGCGAGATGCGGGATGCGGCGCGGCAGCTTTTTCGAGATCTTGAGGGGGCGATACGGCCTAAAATAAATCAACAAGTTCACCAGGTACTAGCTGAAAATCTAGTACCAGAGGTCGATGGGAGTCATGAAATTTGTGTCAATGGGCTTTCTGCTAATAAAGAGAACAATCAAATGCAGCAGGTGTTGCAACAGCAACAACAGTTGTTGCAATGCATGCAGTCGCAGCAAGCAGCATTACAGAAGCAACAAGAGCAAATTAGTACTCTTGTGCAACATGTCATTAGCCAAAAGGGGTCATCCCCCAAGCAATTCGGGCACTTCTGGTAATTTTGGCAGGCAGGGCAGACAAGTTGTTTGCTATTACTGTAAGAAAACGGGGCATATCAAAGCAAATTGTTATCTAAGGATTAGCCATGAAGCCAAAGCGGTGCATTCACAGCAACTTGATCAAAAGGAGGGAAATAAGCAGGGCCCAGTTGAGTCATCCCAAAAGGAGGGATTAAATGGACACGCTCCACGACTGTAGGCCAAGTGGTGGAGGGCAAAGTCAAAAAGGCCTCACCTATAAGTAAATCCCCCCGTGAAGAGATGACATCAGAGTTGTCTATTGATGAAGTTCTGTCTAAATTGGTACAAAATAGCCCTAAGGCTAGTGTAGTTTTGGCAGGGGTTCAAACTATGTGTGTACTTGATACAGGGGCAGAGACATCTCTTATAAGTTCTTCATTTTACAGGGAGAATTTAGCCGATAAAATGGGCAGGGTCAAACCAATAGGGACATACTTGTGCGTATTTGGTGCAGGCAGTTTAAGTGCCCATTGAGGGGTATGTCGAGGTCCTTTATTGTATTTACAGCTGTAAAGTTGTAGCTCATTTTCTGGTGGTGAAGGATTCTTCAAAGGCTAAAATAATGAAGCAAGGACATTGCCCAGTGTTGCTTGGTTGTAATGTGTTACACTTAATGAGAGATCTGGTGATAGAGCCAGGGCATAGGGATGCTAATGCATGGTCATTAGCATTACAGTGGTACAGACACACTAGGGAAACAAACCAACAACAACCCAATTCTAGTACTAAAAATACATGTCTCGAGCAGAATGTTTCTGTTCGTACGGGTAGAAACAAGACAACATTATTGCCAAGGGAAGTACGTAGTGTACCGTGTTACATTAGGACTCCACCCGATATGTTTAAGGGGTGTACTGTGTTAGTCGAAGGCCTGTCGGGGTGTATGGGAGGGTGTTTGCCAGGGGAACTAGCCCAATCTGGTAATTTAGGTGCTAACTGTAAGGTTTACAGTTCATGTGAGGTTACCAATGGGAGAATCGTGAATGTGTTGGTCGCAAACGTGGGGACACAGGATCTTGAGTTATCTCCACATACAAGGCTGGCCATGGTCAACAAGATTTCTCCTAAGTCCAGTGTTGAACTGGAAGAAAGGACAGATGGGATTCATGTCTGGGTGAATAATATTCTTGCAGAGTCCAAGGAATGCCAAGAGGTTGGACAGACAGATTCCAGTGATTCCCCCGATGCTTACTGTGAATTGGGTAATGGTAAAGAAACACATGCAGGGGAATTGTATGTGTTTGGAGACGGTTCTGAGTACCAGTTGCCCAGTGGGTTAAATTTTGATGGATGTGCAGAATTGAATGTGGAAGAAAAAGATCGAGTTGTGCGACTGATTCAGAGGCATGATGCAGTTTTCTCCCAGAATTCACTGGATTTGGGATCCTGTGACAAAGTCCCTCACAAAATTCTAACTTCCGATGATCATCCAATCAGCCAACCATATCGGCAATTCCCCCACACCATTTCAGAGAGGTTAGGGAGTTACTTCAAAATTTTCTAGAGCAGGGAATTATTCAGAAGAGCAGTAGCCCATATGCCAGTCCCATAGTGCTTGTCCAAAAGAAAGATGGTTTACTGAGAATATGTGTTGACTATAGGAGGCTCAATGCCAAGACTGTGCGTGACTCGTTTCCCTTACCTCGAATCGAAGAGTCTCTCGAGTCCCTCCAAGGGCCCAAGTACTTCTCTTCCTTAGATTTAGCACACGGATATCATCAGGTTGTTATGGACCAAGAATCCATTAGTAAAACTGCTTTTCGAGTTCCATTCGGTTTATTCGAATACACAAGGATGCCTTTTGGGTTGGTAAATGCGCCTGGGACCTTTCAACGAGTGATGGAGATGTGCCTCGGAGACATGAACCTATCGGAGTTGTTAATATATCTGGATGATATATTGGTGTTTTCTGCTTCTACACAGGAGCACATTGATAGGTTAGACAGAGTATTCACTAGATTGACAGAATTTGGGTTGAAGATTAAGGGCAGCAAGTGTCATTTGTTTTGCAACCAGGTATCTTACTTGGGGCATGTAGTTGGTCCGGATGGTGTGTCAGTGGATGCATATAAGATTCAGAAGATAATTGATTGGCCCGTACCCCAGACAGCAGCCCACCTAAGGTCGTTCCTTGGCCTGGCTGGGTATTACAGGCGGTTTGTGCATGGTTTTGCGAAGATCGCAGCACCGTTGCATGCTCTGGTGCCCTCACAGGCTAAGGGCAAGGCAACATCTAAGACAAGCATTTTTGTTTGGGATTCGATTGCACAGGTGGCTTTTGACACGTTGAAGCAGGCATTGACGCAGGCGCCAGTTTTGGTTTACCCTGACTTTTCACGTCCATTCATTCTGGAGGTAGATGCCTCCTTACAGGGTTTAGGAGCATGTTTAGTTCAGGACGACGAGAATGGAAGGCGGCACCCGGTTGCATACGCCAGTCGTGGACTGAGGGAGTGGGCAAGGTACCCTGACTATAGTTCTTTTAAATTGGAACTTTTTGCCCTCAAATGGGCAGTTGTTGATAAATTTAGAGACTATCTTCTTGGGGTTCCATTTACAGTTCTAACGGACAATAATCCTCTGTCCTATCTCCAGACGGCAAAGTTAGGCGCATGCGAAATGCGATGGGTTGCACAATTAGCAGCTTTCTTTGACGTGAAATTCGGTCAGGTGCAAGTAACCGCTGCGCTGATGCACTCAGTCGGTATCCAGGTCACTCCTCGGTAGAAGAGGTTGAGGGGGTAATTCAGTGCAAGGCACATTCAACAGTTGTTCCACTAAGAAGAATGGTGGCTTGCCAGTCAGCTGAATTGGGCAACGTTCGCAAACTCCAAAAGGGTGCCGGTCCGCCGGGTATTTTTCCATCATGGACCTCGGAGCAGCTTTCATCTCTGCAAAGGGCTGACCCGGCATTGAAATGTATTTGGGAGCGCTGGGAAAGGAACTGGAGTCCAGGTGAAACCTTTGAGACAAAACTCAATCAACCACCAGAAGTAAAACTATGGTTGTGGCTGTGGCCAAGGATAATTGAGAAGGATGGTGTCTTATGTAGGCATGTAATCGACCCTCTGTTCGGTGAGCTTGACCAGATTCTGATGCCCTCAAGCTTGCAACTTAAAGTGATCGAGGGGTGCCATGATGGGTGGGGCCACCAGGGGGTGGCTAGGACATGTTCCCTTCTTAGAAGACGAGTTTTCTGGCCCAAGATGACAGCTGCAGTGCGGCGGCACATCAGTAGGTGTAAGCAATGTATCATCGCTAAGGCATCTGAGCCACAGCTCAGGGTGCCGATGCGTCACCTTCTAGCATTTAGGCCTCTTGAGGTGTTGGCCATTGATTTTGTTAAAGTAGACAGAGGGAAGGGTGGTTACGAGGATGTTCTCGTCATGACTGACGTGTATACAAAGTTTGTTCAGGCAATTCCCTGTAGGGATCAGCTTGCAGTGACTGTAGCGAAGGTTTTGAGAGACCATTGGTTCACTCAATTCGGTATTCCAAGTCGTTTACACAGCGACAAGGGTCGGAATTTTGAAGGGGACGTAGTGAGGGAATTGTGTGCCTTTTATGGTATAAAGAAAACGAGGACAACCTCGTACCACCCGGAAGGGAACGGTCAAGCAGAACGTTTTAATAGGACCCTTTTCGGACTCATCAAATCTATTGATGAGCGTGAACGCCATAGATGGCCAGACTTTTTGCCACATCTTGTGTTCGTTTATAATGCTAGTCCACATGCTACCACATGCGTGCCTCCTTATGTTCTTATGTTTGGGAGGGAGCCCCTAATTCCACTTGATCAAATGTTAGGGAGGACCGACAGTAACTGGGAACATGATTTTGTTAAAGAACAATCCACACTGCTCGGTAAGGCTAAGGATCTGGTGAAGGAAAGAGTAGCCAAAAGTTGTGATCGCAACAAAGCTGCTTACGATAGGAAAGCTAAGTTTGAACCCCTTAAGGTGGGTTCCCATGTTTCACTTAGGAAACGTGCATTCAAGGGGAGGCACAAACTGTCAGATGTGTATGAAAGAGACCCCTATATTGTCGTGTGGGTAAATGAGCATTATGATGTGTACCGTATTCGTCCTATAATGGGGGGACCAGAGAAGGTAATAAACAGGAAATACCTACGACTAGACAGAAAGCGAATCTGAACATGGCAGAAAGCGAATCTGAACATGGAAGTGAGGCGTCCGACGACGACTCGGATTGGGAAGCTTTAGTGCCAGTAAGTAGGGCTCCTAAGAAAAACAACAAAACAGTAGGTACTGATGAAGTAGGGGAGCCCCCTACTTTGCATGGTTTTGCAAATCCAATGCTCCCGAGGAGGTCACGACGGAGTACACAGGGCAAACATAGCAACCCATTTCACCTTCCTTGCTCAGCTGTAAAATAGTTGTTTTGTCAAACTGGAGGTGTTTGTTTGCATAAGGTCAGGAGGGTTGCCTGTTGGAAAGTCTTGGGGCATCCAGTTTCCACAGTGGCTCAACTGACTGGACAGTATTAACAAACATCTTCATGTAAAAAAATAAAAAAAAATAACTAACTAATCAGTGAGCAGCATTTAGGTATGACACACATATAGAAGTAAGTAGCGATGAGTTAGGGGAGCGCCCCTACCTCATGTAGTTTTGTAGATCAGCGCTCTCAGTATGGTCACAGTGAAGTACATAATACAAACATAGTGAGCAATTTCACACAAACTTGTGTTTATTGGCTTGTAGCAGGTCAGAGGGGTTTCCTTGGAAGGTTTGGGGCATCCATGTTCCATGGAGACCCACCTGGCTGGATTATAATCCACAAGTATTCTCACACAAAAGTACAATTCTAGTGAAAAGTGAATCCGTATTGACAGCCATTATTGTACTGTAGCATGTCCAGTGCCACTCTCTCCTGTATAGTATTGTAACGTTTACTCGAGCGGTAGTAAGGCTTCTTTGGGGAACGTCTATTTCTGGTTACTTTCTCTGACAGCTTAATAAAACAGACGATGAGCCATTCTCTTTGAGTTCATGTGATTCTTTATTGCTATTAGTCTCTTCAATTCTCACTTGTATTTAATCATAAATTATTGGCTTTGCAATTACTGACCTGTAGTCACCCTGGTTCGAGCTAGCTGTACGGCTTTTACACGATGCTCTACTGAAGCCCGCCAAACGTGAACTGCGCTCACAACGCCCGCCAAAGCCACCCTTGCAATCGCACATGTCTGTACATGTGACGATCACGCGCTGCACATGAATCCGGAGACCGGATACAGCTATCAAGAACCAGGTCAGTGCGCCATAGGGCGCCACCAGGCGACCATTTCGCCACAGTATGTTTAATAGTAACATGAGTTTTGTCCTTTTTGGTCACAGTTTTGTTAAGCGGCTACGGAAAATCGAAGGCCCTCTTTGTGAAATTAAGCTTAAGAGTAGGACGGTTCCCATAGAATGTATAGGAGAAGGAGGACTTAGTCTGAGTAGAATACAGGCTAGACCAAGAAAATACTTTGAGCAAATAAGGAAAGCCAATCCAAGGTTACTTATCATAGACTTGGGAACCAATGATTTGTGTGCAAGGGATATGGAACCCGAACACGTTCACCGATTGTTGTGTGAATTTATACTTGGGTTGCCAAGGAGGGGCATCTTTATTTCAGTTGTAGTTTTTCTGCCAGTTTTACCACGAACTGGAAATTTACGCGAGGGTCAGGTTTCCCTTGAAGAATTTAACCTTCGGGTGATGAGATTCAATCAGCTGGTGCAGCAATCAACTTTTGTGGAAGATAGTTGGTGGGTTTGGGACCACCGTGGATTGAAGCACCCCCGTTATAATCAGGACGGAATGCATCTCAATACAGCAGGAATGCTGCAGTACAAACGTACGTTGCGACAGCTCATTAAGTTTTTTGAATCTCACATCTGGGGATAGTAGTAAAGTTTTTTACTAATCAGTTAATTGGTACCTGATTTGATTGTTGGTGTTGATTGTTGGGTAAGAATGATGTTATTTAGTGAAGTTTAAGATTGTTTGAAAATAAAAATGCCTAATTAAATCCTTTAATCGATCCCCAGGCGTGGATCGAACCAGTAGGGGAGATTTGTGGTGAAAAGGTTTTTTAGACCATACATGTACCGTACATGTAGCTCTTTTTCTAAAATAGTATAAATTGAGTGTGATCAACAGAGGGCGCACTTCACTTTTAAGGTCGCGCACGTATACGTCTTTTTGGGTTGTGCCAGGAGCGCAAAATAGTTCTGTTGACAACATTTATTTAATTGTGTAATCTTTTCCGTAAAATGAAACTACTTATTGCATCCAATTAGTATTCATTGTCAATATGTTTTAGTTTATTAGTGATACTTTGTGAGCCATTTATATGTAGGTTATAACAACATGTTTACAACTCTGGTGCGTACTAATAATATACTTGGTTAAAAGTCTCTCGAACTTTCTCGACCTTTTAGAGAAGCTACACTGATTTTGCCGAACTGCTGTTATTAGATGGAATAGATTTTCACCTTTTATATGGGTGAGCAGGGTCGGGACATTGCTACGGTCATAACACTTATGTAGAGAAAGTTGAGGATCGGCTTGGTTGGTGAGTTACTTAAAAGTTGGGTCATATTTTGGTATTTAATGTTTCTAAACTATTGATGTTGGAAAAGCATGGTTTTTATGTATGTATGTATGTATGTATGTATGTATGTATACATAACATAGGCATATATGTGGATGTACAATGTACATGTGTCTGACTGACAAGGATATGCACACACATTTAGACTGCTGTATAGTGGGAGTATGCACACACATGGTACTTGTGTATTTTTATGATTTAAATTAAATTTCAGTATAACTTTTGAAGATGATGATCAGTAATACACATGAACCAATTATATGGAATGTTATTTGTATGTATATTTTATTTGTACTAGGTTTTTTTGTGATTGTGAGTAATCAACGAATAAATAAAGCTACACTACAAATTCTACAAGACTGGCTCAAGCTTCCCTAATTTGGCGTCAAGTCAATAGTCGAAAGACTACAATATCACTACAAATGTACAACGTACATAGGCAGCAATTATTGTGACTGTTCCCAAAGGCCTCAAACAACATAATTCCTCTAATGAAAGTCATCACATTCAAATTGAAATTGAAAGCTCCAGTTGAGCCACATGTACATTTGTATCTTGATACAGTATGAGAATCTAATTGAGACAGGCCTTCTTGTTTCAACTTGGTCAAAACTGATATACATGTAACACCACCACTGTCTGATGTTCAACGTCCAATACGTACAATATCCCTTCCAACCCCATTGTGCCATATTGGCTCAATATTGCATATCTCTTGGGTACCGTGGTGTTCTTTTGGCACGCGAAAACAATTATCTTTTGTTCCGGCGTGCCCCTATGGCACATCGGTAACACCTTTTTTAGGAAAATGTCAATAGCGGCCTCAATTGACAAGTATTTTCTGATTGGCTGAAAAAGGACGCCCGCGAGCTTTTGCGTGCTATTGCTAACTATGGACGCCGATCGAAGTGCACAAATTTTGGAAGAAATCTTCGCAGATAGTGGGTCAGACACGTCTTCTGACGAGGATTCTACACTGGAGTCGGATGGTAGTGAAGAGGAAAGCGTCCCTACATCACCATCATCATCGGAAAAGCCAAACAACCGGTCTGGTTGGTGTGAAACTAACGCATACACGAGGAAACCGGGGAACTACTGAAGATTTGAGTAACTGTACACCTTTCCAAATGTTTCAACTGTACTTCTGTCAAGCGACCTGGGAGCTGATGGTGACGGAGACAAATCAATATGCTGAGCAAACTTTGCCTGCAAACCCAACCAATCGTCAGTCTGCTTGGACTCCAACAAATATTCCCGAAATGATGGCATTCGTGGTGTAGCATGTAATGCTACAGATCGTCAAGGTTATATTTTCTTTGTCAAGGCTCAGCAATGAGACGCACCATTCAATGATTTTAAACTTTTATTTTAATGTTCTACTTCTTCAAGCAAAATTAAATGCAGTACAGTCCAAACATAAATTTGTATTGACGGAAGTTGACGGTAAATTGGTTTTGTTGACGAGGTGACGAAGTAAATATTAGTTGACGATAAGTGACGAAAGAATGAAAACAGATGATTATAATACTGGATGACTATTGGGTGATATTGGTGATACTGGTGATACTGGTGGTTCGACTAGAAAATAAGAAAGAAAAATAAAGAATGCTAAATATATTGAAGTACCTACATGGCCTATATCCTAGGCTAAATAAAATAATAATATAAAGTTTGTACTAGAAAGGGCTTGAGCACTGACACCTAGCAGCGCGGATCTATGTATAACAACATCATGTGGCATAACAAATGTATCAGGTGGCCTACACAATGTTAAACTTTCACTCAGCAAAAAAACCAAATATAGGCAATAAACCACTACAAATCTTCTAGAAACTGCCATTAAAATAAACCTTAACAAATTATCACTCACTTTACTGAGCTGACTTGGGTTGTTGAAATTAAATTGTTCTGTTTTGAGCGATTTTATCTTCTAAATTTAGCAACGTGGTTTGTCAAACTAACTGGTTGTAAAAAAAGGTAACTGACTGAAGTGCGCCCTCAATTGATCAAGAAAAAAGGCGAGTCGCTGCACTCGCGGAAAATATTTATCAAACTAAAAGGATATTCTGGCGGCAACATTCCGGCCCCTAATGACTGTCCTGGTAGGCAGCATTACTCAAATAAATGAAGACAGAATGTCAAATTGGGTAAGCAATGTCCAAACGTTCTCTGAGAATCAGTCCGAATACTGCTGTCTTAGTTTCAGTTTCAGTTTCAGTTTCAGTTTATTTTCCACTCAATCAGAACACAACAAATTGAGATATAAGGCCAATAAAAAATAAAAAATCAGTTAAACAATAATACATGTAATTAAAAACGAAAGGCCAATGTGACAAAGTGATTAAGTGGTGGAGGTCTCCAAAAAGCAAGCTTGTCAAGTGGAGACCCCCAAAAATAATGTGTGTAGAAATTTATCTGAGCTAATACAACTGTAAATACAACTAGATGCATACATTACACACACAGAGAAATATATTAATGTTACCTACACATAAACAAGACAGGACAAACACTAATGAGACAAGGCAGCATGGTGTAACTGCACAGCAGTAAAATATAATGAAAGATCAGGAGGGCATTATTAACATATGAGTAAGGAGTAAATTATACAATTAATTACAATTAGCTGAAATTAAATGTTACAGTATTTTTCCAACAAGCTATACTTAAGCTTCCTTTTAAATACGGGGCAAGTTTTAAGAATTTTAAGGTTAATGCCTAAAGAATTACAAAACTTAGGTCCCTGATAACTGACAGTTTTACGAGCTTGAGAGGTACGCACATATGGAATATGAAAGTCATCAGAATGTCTAGTTTGATGAAAATGAATTTGAGTATTTAAGGTAAACATACTCTGAAACGAGTTTGGTAAATCATGTGAAATAAATTGATACATGAAAATACCAAGTTGAAGCAAATAAATATCATTGAGTTTAAGAGTCTTATGATTAAAAATAGAAGATTGGAATGCCTTGAAAATCAACTCGATCGATAATTCTGAGGACCCTTTTTTGCAAAATATGGATTCTATTTAACAGGTTGGCACTAGTATTACCCCAGGCAAGAATACCATATGATAGATAAGGCAAAATTAATGCATTATAAATATTAAACAATATTCCAGAAGGAAAAAAAT
Organism: Zoroaster sp. YZ-2022; assembly: GCA_029582265.1. NCBI lineage: Eukaryota > Metazoa > Echinodermata > Asteroidea > Forcipulatida > Zoroasteridae > Zoroaster > Zoroaster sp. YZ-2022. The sequence goes on from CM055820.1 coordinate 6,763,120, forward strand.
GTTTTAATCTGTTAATAATTCCTATATTTCTGGATAACAGTTTACATAAATAGTTCACATGATGATTCCAAGATAATTTAGAATCAACATATAAACCTAAAAACTGTATACAATCTACTTGATTAATAGATATATTATCAAATAAAATATCACAAGGAAGCAACTTGGCCGTATTACTAAATAACATTAAATTGTTTTTTTTTATATTGAGAGAAAGTTTATTTGCTTTAATCCAGTTGGAGATTTGAACGAGCTCTGAATTAGCAATATCTACAAGGATATCAAGATTTCTATGAGAACAGAATAAACTGGAATCATCTGCAAAAAGAATGAAAGAAAAAATGTTTGATGATTTAACAAAATCATTGATATAAATTGAAAAAAGAAGAGGACCCAGCAGCGAACCCTGGGGAACTCCACAAGGTACTTCTTTGAGAGAAGACTTCATGCCATCCATACAGACATATTGTTGTCGGTTAGAAAGATAATTCCTGAACCACTCCAACGCAATACCTCTTATACCATAATAAGAAAGTTTGGATAAAAGAATTGTATGGTCAATGGTATCAAAAGCCTTGGAGAAGTCCAAGAAGATTCCCACGGTATGAAGAGACTGTTCAATACCAGCATTAATTTGATTAATCATCTGTAAAATGGCATGAGTAGTAGAATGTTTAGCCCTAAATCCAAACTGAGAATCAGATAAAATAATGTGTTTATGCAGGAATTGAGAAGTACGAATATACACTATACGTTCAAGAATTTTCGAAAAGGAGCTTAAAATAGAGATTGGTCTATAGTTGTTAACTAACTGAGGATCACCGCTTTTAAAAATAGGAATGACACTAGCAATCTTCATGGAGTCAGGGATTCTGCCGGTAGAGAGGATAAATTCATAATGAAGGTTAAAGGTTTGGAGATCACATCGATGACTTCTTTAATAAGAGGGCAATTTACAAAATCATGACCCGAACTTTTCTTATTGGGTAAATTAAAAACTATAGAGGAAAGCTCATGTTCAGTAACTGGGTTGAAAAAAATAGAATGTGAGTTAGCATCAGGGAGGTAATCTTGAAAATGGGAAGTGCAATCAGGAATTTTATTAGCAAGATTGGGTCCAATGTTAACAAAAAAATTATTATAATGTTCAGCAATTAATCGAGGATCATTTATAGTCTGATTATTAATATTAATAGTAGTAGTTTTTGAGGGAGTATTACTTTTCAAAACACTGTTGATAACCTTCCAGGTATTTTTAATACTGCTTTTTTCCTTCTCGAATTGCTGTGAGTAATAATTTTGTTTGGCGGATCGTAAAATTGAGGTGAGATAATTTCTGTAACGTGTATGTTTTAGACGATTTGACTCGGTGGGGGAAGAAAGATATTTATGATAAAGCCTATTTTTGTGATTAATAGACTTCAACAGGGATGAAGTAATCCACTGTGACCGAGGTTGAGACTTTCTATTGGCGTGCTTCATCCTAACAAGGGGGATATTCTTATCATATGAATGATTAAAAATATCCATAAAATTATTAAAGGAAATATTTGGGTCATCGGTGCTGAAAACCACAGACCAGTCAAAGGAATTCAACTCAGATTTGAACTGACGCAAATTGTCACTGGAAAGTTTACGAAAACATTTTTGTGTGTGATGAGGAGACTTTCTAGGAGTAAAAGGACAAGAGGTAAAAATAGGAAAATGATCAGATATATCACAAACTAAAATTCCAGAATTAGGAGGGGGAAGAATATTGGTGAAAATGTTGTCAATAAGGGTGGCAGAAGTACTAGTAATTCTAGTAGGTTTGTTAATAAGAGGAATGCAAGAATAAGCAAATACAGAATCCAAGAATTCCCGGGGCTGGTCGTGGCGATCAACTTCAAGGAGATTAATATTAAAGTCTCCTGAGATAAGACATAACTTATTCTCAGATGAAATTAAGACTTGAAGGTCCTGAAAAGTTGATAAAAAGTCATTAAATGAAGCGGAGGGTGGTTTATAAACAACACCTGCAATAATGTTCTTATTACCAGGGTTCTTAATTTCAATAAAAATTGATTCAAAAGAGTCTATAGAATGAGATAAATCATGACGAACTACATACTGGAGATTACAAGAAATATACAATGCAACTCCACCCCCACTCTTTCTGCTCGACTGTTGGTCTCAAGATTATAACCTGGAATAGTATAAATATTGAAAGGCATGTTAGAATTCTTTAGCCAAGTTTCTGAGAGACCAACAATAGAGAAGTCAGCATGAAGAGATTGTAAGTAAATTTGCATTTGGTCAAAATGTCTAGGAAGACTTCTAATGTTCATATGAAGAAAATAAAATCTTAAATGATCATTAAGATTAAAAGAAGTTTGTAAATTGGTTTCTGTAAAATAATCACAAGAGTGTTGTTTGTAATTCAAATTATTGGAGTCAATCACAGGATTAAGTGCTTCAGACACATTATTAGGAATATCTAAGATAAGCCGATCAGATCTAACTGGTTTATGAGGATTCATATCTAAAAAGACAGAAGACAATTCATTAGAATCTAAAGAATTAAAAGGCAAATTCACATTAAGACAGGAATGGCAAAACCATGACTCATCACTGAGAGCTAATTGTTGGTACTCTATAAATGATAGATTTGTACACATCAGGTGAATCCAATTATTGCAAGAGTCACAAAATATCCCATGCTGGTTGTCTCTAACAGTTAATTTACAAGAAATACATGGATAAGACACGGACATAACACAAACACTGACAAAACGAGGTGTATAATAGAAAATATAGAAATAAAGCGAAATATTTAGTTGAAGGGGTAAAATGACCACAAAATAGTGTCAAGGGTAGCAATAGTTAAAGTAACAAAAATGAATTGTAAGGCATGAAACTATGGAAGCCATAGACATCAGGCCCACAATTTTTCAATTGAAAAAAGAACAAGAAAAAAATGTATTATGTAAGGTAGTTTTAAATTTGAATGCAACAGATTAGATTGTCGCGTAACCACGAGCATGACATATTCCTACAAACACAATGTAAAGTGATGGATGTACATGCTATATACATGTATGTGGGTAAGCCCGGCGAAGTGTTGATCAGCAAGTACGACTAATTATTTATTTTGCCCGAGAAAAACACAATATATTCTAAGCTAATTAATTAAAATAGGAGGGAAGATATTGGAATCAACGAGAAAGAAAAACATCAAAATTGAACAACGTGACACGATCAACCTACCTACTTAGAAGGTAAGTGGAATGTGAATAAGTACCCATCCTCCATGCACTATGATCCGACTACGAGAATGAATAATGATGACGGTATGTCGAAAAAGGGCGCTCATTAATAGAAAGAAGAAAAAAAAACATGAAAATTCAACGATATACATACATACAATTAATGAAGACAAGGTATATGATATATGACAATCCGTTAATCTGTTTGGGTGGCAGTCATGAGAAATATGAAGGTATTTTTTTTTTTTTTTTTTTTTATTTTATTTTTTTTTTTATTCACACCACAAACAATAATTTGGTGAAATAAGACATTCCAACACAAACTTTGCCTGCTCACCTGCCGACCCACAACAAGCAGAGCGCCGGATGGTCATAAATTTCAGTGGCATTTGTTCAGTTTCTGAAGGTCCACCTTGGATCCCACAATTACACGGGTGCCATCTTTCTGTCGGATCTCTAACCGGCCGTCTTGGGTCCATACCTTGTCGGTTTCTGGGTGACGCTTCGCTGCATTCAGCCAGCCTTGACGTTCTTGGGTGAGGCTCTCGTGGACATAGATATTGGAGGCCTTGAATTTGGCTCTGAGACGGTAGAAGGCAGCCCGCGAGTTATAGTCAACGAACTTGACGACTAGCGGCCTTGCTCGAGGCTTGCCTGATTTGTCCAAGCGGGATCCGATGCGATGTGAGCGGTCGATGGCTTCAGGGCGCAGATCGATTCCAAGGTGCTGCTTTGCCGCTTCAGTGATTTTTTTATCCGTGTCCTCTGGTTGGGGTGATTCGGCAATTCCATGAACAATAAGGCAGTTACGCCTGGAGTATTGTTCATGTGCAGAAAGCCGTTCATCAAGATGGCGGACCTCTTTCTCAAGAATGGCGATCTTCTCATCCCTACTCTGCAGTTCTAACTCCAAGGCCTTATAGATGTCTTGGGAAATAGATTCTGCGATTGCATCCGACAGGGCTGGGATGAGTATGTCCAGAATGACCTTGGATCTCAAGGCTTCGGTGATAGCTGCTGTCAAGGCAATATGGTCTATTGCGGAGGATTCACCAGAGCTAGATGCAACCGTTGATGCTTGCCTTTTTGGTGGCATATTTACAAAAGGATCGAAGTTCACAAGAATAACCAGAACGACCACAAAAAGGACCCGAAGAGTCTTGGCTCACTTATGACCAAGTTCCTGGCTTAGAAACCCGAATATCCGACATTAGATGTTACATTCAATGTAAAATGGGTACGTTTACGGGAGCTACCACGTGACACGTCCGCACAGCTTGTCAATTGGTCGGTTGTACACTCCTGCTTGCGTTTTCACCTGTACGGATCTGACCTTGCCATCCTTGCCTTGGTAGGTCTCTGTCACCAGTCCCAGCGGCCATTGGTATCGAGGGGTGTTCTCATGCATTACAAGCACAAGATCTCCGGCGCGAGCGTTGCGTTGAGGGTTGTGCCACTTCTGTCTCTGCTGAAGCAGCGAGAGGCACTCCTTGAGCCATCGCTGCCAAAATAAGTCAGACATGTATTGAATCTGGCGCCACCGTCTCATGTAGATGTCTTGCTTCACAAAGTTCACTGGGGGTAGCTGAGGACCTGAACGAAGAAGTAGAAAGTGATTTGGGGTAAGTGGCATAGGATCACGTGGGTCATCTGACAGCATGGTGATGGGTCGACTGTTTACTATGCCCTCTATGATGCACATGAGTGTCAGGAGCCCTTCATCATCAAGTGTCTGCTGACTAAGCAAACTGCTGAGAACTGCCCGTACAGTTCTTATTTGTCGCTGATCCCACACTCCTCCAAAGTGGCTTGCTGCAGGCGGAATGAAGATCCATTGAATCTCCTTCTGGCACAAACAATTGTCAATCTTATCTCGATTCCACTCCTGGACAGCCTGGCGTAGTTCACGCATCCCTCCAACAAAGTTTGTGCCGTTGTCTGATCGAATCTCTTTGGGCTTTCCCCGGCGACTGATGAAATGCTGTAATGCATTGATGAAAGAGTCGGTGTCCAAGCTATATTTCTCTGGTGGCAAGGCAAGTAAAGATACACCAGTATCTCTTGTGCATACTTCTTGCTCGCTTGACTATAAAGGGTCCAAAGAAATCGGTGCCCACCATGCTGAAGGGTGGCAGGTTGGGAGTCACACGATCGCTTGGCAGGTCTGCCATTCGTTGAGTCATCATAGGTGCCCTCTGCTTACGACATGGGATGCATGAGTGGATGACACTCTTCACAGCTGGCCGTCCTTTAATGATCCAGAATTTCTGGCGGATTTCGGCAAGAGTGCGTTCACTTCCAGAGTGACATGTGGTTGCGTGGTAGTGCCTTATTATCAGGGTTGTCACTGGATGTCTTGTCGGCAATATCCAGGGGTGTTTGATGTCGTCTGCAAGGGAAGCATTGGCAAGACGTCCACCAACCTGAATGATGCCATCAGGCGACTTAATAGGGGCAAGATTGCGATAGCCACCGGACTTCAGAGAGTCGGCAAAGTTAGTCTTCTGAACGTGTCTGGTAATCTCTTTCTCAGCAGCTTGTATCTCCTTGACAGTGAGCAGCTGAGATGGCTCAAAGTCTATGTCGGTTTTCTTAATTCTGGCAAACAGGATGGCTTTAGCTAGGAGAATCCATGCTACTGCTCTTTTCAGACAGTACCAAGAAGATAATTTCTGCACTAGGATGTCCACAACATCAGGATCATCCTTGGTAGTCTCAACTTTGTAGACCTGTGCAACTGTCTTGAGCTCCATGTCCCTAGGCTGGGTCATCTTGTCAAATTCAGGCTGAGGAGACCAAGCATCTTTTGCTGAAGAAATTGTGGTCCATGAAGCCAGCGGTCATTTTCAATGAGCTGCTGTGCTGAAAGTCCTCGAGAGGCGTCATCTGCTGGATTAGAGCTTGTGTCAACATGTCTCCACTGCTGTGGTGTAGAATGGTCAAGTATCTTTGTGATACGGTTGGCAACAAACGTTTGGAACCTCTTATCCTCATTTCTCAGATACTGCAGAACAATCATGCTGTCGGTCCAGTACACTGTCTCCTGCAATGGTAGTGTCAGATGACGACGCATCGTTTTATCAAGCTTAACTGAGATAACTGCAGCGGAAAGCTCCAAACGGGGAATGGTCGTAGTCTTCAGGGGAGCAAGCTTTGCTTTGGCCATCAGTAACAGACAATACACCAGACCACTACGATCTTGAAGTCGCAGGTAGGTAACTGCTCCATATCCCCTCTCAGAAGCATCAGAAAAATGGTGCAACTGTGCAAAGGCGATGGTGTCATAACTTGATGGTTTGACGCAACGGGGTACTGGCATCTTCTGAAGGAGAGGCAGGTCACCTATCCAACGGATCCACTGCTCTTTGATGCAGTTGGGAATTGGATCATCCCAACCAATCTTCATCCTGCACAGTTGCTGGAAAAGTATCTTTGCAGGGTCGTACACGGAACTCACAGTGCTCAATGGCTTCTCTGTCACGTTTACATTGAAAGTAAAGGCGTCCGACTCGATGTCCCATAGCACCCCCAAGGCATGTTCAACAGGAAGCGTCACATCCAGATCTAAAGATGGTACTCCCTTTGCTCGTTCAGCTTAAGGAACTGACCGTAGAACTTCACGCGAGTTGCTGATCCACTTCGTAAGACGAAAGCCACCAGATGCTAACACCTCACGAAGCTGCCTGACAAGTTTGATGGCTTCTTGCTCAGTAGCCACCGACTTCAGACAATCATCGACATAGAAGTTTTTGTCAATGGTCTCGGCATCAAAACACTCCATAGTATCTTGCGCTGTGTGCTTTAGGGCAAAGTTTGCACAGCTTGGTGACCAAACACCTCCAAACAAGTGTGATGTCATTCGGAACTCTTTCGGAACTCCAGTTATGTCGTTGTCATCCCACCACAGGAAACGCAGGACGTCGCGATCGGGCTCGTTTACATAGACCTGGTGGAACATTCCTTCTATATCCGCCATAAGAGCAATGGTCTCTTGTCGGAAGCGAATCAAATCTCCAACTAGCTTATTGGTTAAGTCGGGGCCTTCATGTACTTTGTCGTTGAGTGATACACCTTGGAAACGTGATGCGCAGTCAAAAACTATGCGCACCTTTCCTGGCTTACGTGGATGAACCACTGGATGGTGTGGCAAATACCACACTGCTCCATCTGCTCTATTCAGCTTATGTTGGGGCACTTCCTCAGCATATCCTTTTGTCATAAAGTCTAAGATGTCTGCTGTATACTTTTCCTTCATGTCGGAGTTTCGGGCTAGTCGCCTTCCCAGCAGACGCAGCCTGTGCTCGGCAATTGCTTTGTTGTCAGGTAAGTGGGGTGGTCGAATCTTAAAGGGAATGTCCATCTCGTTGCAGCGACTGCTCCCAGGAAGAGATCACTTTCTTGTCGCTTATGACATACTTATCTCATCACCTGCAATGTCGTCCAGTTTCCAGAACCTTTCCACCTGTTGCTATAGACTAGTGTCGGTGTCAATGAAGAAAGAAGCTGAGCGGCTTAAGGGCCCTGTTTCAACTGGTCCATTTAGGGTCTATCCCAAAATGGTTCGTATGGCGTAGGGTGCTCCTGTGCCCCCATCTTGGACTTCCTTCGGAATCATGGCGGAGGGGTTATCTTGGCCGATGAGAAGTTGCACATCTTTAACATTTCCATCTTGCAAGATGATGTCGCTTAAATGGGGCCATTTGTCAATCTCCTCCTTTTCTACCAAAATTTTAGCTCCCATCTGAAGCTTAGGACTCGTCAGAACGTGCTTCATGATGAGCAGGTTTTCATCATACATGTCGGTAACTTCGAGATCTACAATACGGGTGTCGGTAAGAATATCGTGACTATCTAGCGTTGTCAGCCTCATGGTGTCAGATTTTCCATGCAATCCGAGCATGTTCATCAAATCTTCAGAGCAGAAAGTCTGCGTAGAACCACTGTCAAGAAGAGCATATGTTGTCAGGAAGGGGGAAGCACTTCCGTGCCCTCTGATTTTCACTGGATGGGTAGGGCTACCTTTCCAACTCCGGCCCCAGTGGTGTTGCAGGATGCACTGGCTATGGCTCCCGTCGTTGGCGCAAGGGGGTTGACTATGACGGGGGCAGAGTTGTTCGTCATCTGATCTGCTTGCGATGCATGGGTAACACCCATTGGTGTTGAAGGGTTACCACTGCGGGTTAGATGCAATAACTTGGTGTGTTTTAACCCACATCCAGGAACAGTGCACACTGTGTTCCTGGTACAGTCTTTGGCTTGATGTTCTGGCCAAAGACAATTGACACACCGTCGTTTGCTTTGCACAAATTTCAGCCTATCTGTAACTTTCAACGCTTTCCAGTTGTTGCAGCCAAAGAGGTTATGTCCTTGTATGCAATACTCGCACGGACGTGGAGGCTTGTCGTATCTGGAACTTGCTCCACTTGACGCTGTTGCTGGCTTAACTGCAATCTGGTGTGTCCCTACAGTAGGTTGAGGAGAGGCAGTTGCATCTACTTGTGTAACAAAATTTGAGCGCTGCTTTGACCTTTGGGTGTCATTGCGCTTGACATCTCTGGGGAATATGTCGGTACGTTCTCTACTCACAAGCTTGCTGAAGACAGGGTCATTTGCTTGTTTTTGCTGAAATTGTTACAAATTTCACGATGTCATCGATAGTGGGAGACGTGTATTCAACAGTTTAATGTGATAAACTCTCTTCAGCCATGTTTTGCGAAGATCCCACGGCAACATCTCCACTATCTGAGACAAGCTCTTACTGCTGCTCAATTCACTCAGCTTGCCCATAGCGTCTAGTGTCTCTCTGCAATTTCTCAAGTCATCGGAGAAATCTAAAAGTGCCTTGTTGTCCCGAATATCAGGGTGGTTGACAATCTTGTTGATCCATGCTTCGGCTATGTCATATTCATTTCCGAACCTGTCCTTCAGAAGTTTTCTTGCAAGTGCATATCCCTCATGTGGTGTTTTGACTGCACAGCACTGTATCAGTTTCTTAGCAGCACCGGTACAATATTGTTGAAGACGAGCCAACTTTGCAGCATCGCTGACTGTATCCTTTCCAACGGCATTCTCAAAGGCACGGACGAATATCCAGTATTTCGCTGGATCGCCATCGAATGTCATCAGCTCGGTATTTGGCAATTGAAGGGCGTCTACAAGGGACTGCTGTTGTACTTGCATCGTCTTCATGATGTTGGTCAAGACGTTAATGTATCTCCATCAGGGGGTAGCATGGCGACATGATGGATGAATGAGTAGGACTTGGGGAATGACAGCCCTTGTTTACCGTAACATATTGGCTAGGTGCAATGAGGGGTTGTCTACTGAATGCACCAATGGTGTTGAACATGTTACTCCATTCCTCGGATGTATGTTTTCTCTATTGCAGCCACTCTTGCTAATTTAGTCTCAAACTCTATTTGCCTCTTTCGCTGCTGAAGTTTCAGCTCTTCTTCCTCTAATGACTGTCTTTTCTTTTCTGCTGCAAATTCTACTTCCAGTGCAGCTCTCTCTGCAGCAGCTTGGAGCCTAGCACTTGATACTGATGATGCACCTGATGAAATGCTAGATGCACCTCCATTTCTGCTTCCAACTTGGCTGATCGAATCCATGTATTCTATTGTCCATCTGGCCCAGTTCAGGGGTAGTTGGAGGTTTACCGTCTGTACTCATAGTAATTGACGAAGGATGATGTCATCAATGAATTTGGAAAGTGTCCTCAAGCTCATGTAGCCTGTAATGCTACATATCGTCAGGGTTATATTTTCTTTGTCAAGGCTCAGCAATGAGACGCACCATTCAATGATTTTAAACTTATATTTTAATGTTCTACTTCTTCAAGCAAAATTAAATGCAATACTGTCCAAACATAAATTTGTATTGACGGAAGTTGACGGTAAATTGGTTTTGTTGACGAGGTTACGAAGTAAATATTAGTTGACGATAAGTGACGAAAGAATGAAAACAGATGACTATAATACTGGATGACTATTGGGTGATATTGGTGATACTGGTGATACTGGTGGTTCGACTAGAAAATAAGAAAGGAAAATAAACAATGCTAAATATATTGAAGTACCTACATGGCCTATATCCCTACTCTAAAAAAAATAATAATCTAAAGTTTGTACTAGAAAGGGCTTGAGCACTGACACCTAGCAGCGCGGATCTATGTATAACAACATCATGTGGCATAACAAATGTATCAGGTGGCCTACACAACGTTAAACTTTCACTCAGCAAAAAAACCAAATATAGGCAATAAACCACTACAAATCTTCTAGAAACTGCCATTAAAATAAACCTTAACAAATTATCACTCACTTTGCTGAGCTGACTTGGGTTGTCGAAATTAAATTGTTCTGTTTTGAGCGATTTTATCTTCTAAATTTAGCAACGTGGTTTGTCAAACTAACTTGTTGTAAAAAAGGTAACTGACTGAAGTGCGCCCTCAATTGATCAAGAAAAAAGGCGAGTCGCTGCACTCGCGGAAAATATTTATCAAACTAAAAGGATATTCTGGTGGCAACACGTGGCATTATTACTTTGCATGGGCATCAACAAAAGGCCTCGATACAGCATGCACTGGTCCATGTCAGATGTCCTTCGAAGTCTGGTATATCCGTCATCTATGTCCCGCAACAGATTCACCGCAATCCTTAGATTTGTTCACTTAGCCAACAACAGAGCTCAAGTCGACAGCCCTTCCGACGAACTGGCAAAACTTCGCCCTTTACTCGACATTGTACTGCCAACCTTTCTCGAAATATACAGCCCTGGACGAAACCTCTCACCAGACGAGAGTATGGTGAAGTTTAAAGGACGACTGAGCTTTTAGCAGTACTTACCGCGAAATGCCAGCAAGTGGGGACTGAAATGCTTCTCTTTAACCCTTTCGATCCCACGGGCTCTAAAAAGAGCCTTTGTTGTGATACGCTTCGATCCCGTGGGCTCTAAAAGGTGCCGGGAATCGGCAGGCCCTTGACGACCACGGCTACTAAATTCACCACATGAAAATGCTTGAGTGGTTTTATGTTTAGCGCCCTCTATTGACAGGAATGAAGTATTTAAAAGTTCAAGAAAGAAAAATGCGCGTCACTATGCGGTTTTTCCTGCTAGCGTCCACTCGCTTTACACAACGGTCAGTTTTTAGTTGCAATCATGATGGAAACGGACATAAATGATGGCATTTTGGGTGAGATTTTGACAGACAGTGGTTCAGAATCAGATGACGAAGTAACAGATGATGACAGCACATTATCTTTAGTAGAACTTCCAGCGGAATTCGTTCAAGAGGTAGGTAGGCCTAGGCTAAATCACAGTAAAAATGAATAACTAACAGTTAACGTTACTCTTCCGGGCCCAATGCAAATTAATGTAATTCACATATTTTCCTAGGCTATAGCGTAAATATTGGATGCATTTTTTTGTAATTATGCTCAAGGGGTTTACAACTGTTGGAGTTGAGGAATGTAAATTTAGAAAATGGATCCCTTGAATAGGATTGACCAAATCCCCACCCCCTGGACTGGGTCCAAAAAGTCAGGCACAAAGTGCTCAAGTGAAAATGTACAATTTTTAGTAGTTTGTTGGGGTAATAGGCCTATTTGTGTTCATTGAAACAGCAAGTTGAAGTATACATGTAGATATAGCATAGAAATTTTAACATCCACCCATAGCCGGTCGTGCTATTTAGCGTCAACAAGCTGAAAATGCACTCTTAGTCTCAAGCTTCCAAAAGAACAGCCTCGTACTAGTATTCGAAAGGCCCTTATGAGTCGTATAACACAAGAAGTTGGGGGAATTCACTTTCACAATCCCACATTAAAACGAAAATTTATCGGCAACGAGTTTTGGAGAGTGGATGGAAGCCGCCATATTTCTGTTCTAAGCACAATATTCATTTTGCGCATGACCCCCTGTGGCCTGTGCACATGCAGCAAAGTAGCATTGAGATATTGTATTTACAAATGTAAGACCGAGATTAATCCTCCTTTGCCTTGTTTTTTCTGTTGCAGCCTACCTACCAAGGTGATAGCCGACCGAGATCAAGGAGGACGACAGGAAAGTTAGATTTCCGATCCCGTTAGGAACGACGAGACCATTACGAGTGTGGGACTGTGCAGTTCACAGGAAATTCTGGCCCCACCGGCGACTTTGCCACACTGTCGGCAGTGGAGATCTTCAAGCTGTATTTTTGTCAACTCGTGTGGAATAATTGTGCTCGTCGACGAGACTAATTGCTATGCGCAGCAAACAATAGACTCAAATCCTGATCAACAATTCTCCTGGCACCCAACCAACATTCCATAAATGATGGCATTTTTGGCACTTCTCATTGCTATGGGCATAAACAAATCCTCTCAATACAAGATTTACTGGTCGACATCTGAAATTCTTCATATCCCATTCTATCCGTCGATCATGTCCCGTAATCGGTTCAGTTCAATTCTTCGGTTCCTCCACATCTCAAATAACCAAATTCCTCGTAGAGCCTTGGCTAAATGGGACAAACTTTCCAAAGTTCTGCCCTTGATAGAAGTCCTCGTCCCGAAGTTTCTCAACCTGTATAACCCTGCGCAGAATCTGTCTCCAGACGAGAGTATGTTGAAATTCAAGGGACGCTTAAGTTTTGTTCAGTACATGCCTAACAAACCTATCAAACGGGGTATTAAAGCCTTCTCCCTGAACGAGTCCAAAACAGGATACACGTGTGCTTGGAAACTGTACACAGGAGCCGACGACACCCAAACTGTTTATGATGCAGACGTATATTCTAAGTCATCAGACTGCCATCCACCAAACCCAACAGTTGCAGGAAAAGTCGTCATTGATCTGGTCCATGGACTTGAGAATAAGGGACACGTAATATATTGTGATAGTTACTATACTAGCCCAGCTCTTGTAGCTAAACTTGCTAAACTAGGATTCGGATGTTGTGGAACTGTTCGTTACACTACACAGGGAATACCCCAGGCCGCAAACCCCCAAAAACCATAAAATGAAGAAAGGGGATGACCCATTTTTTTGGGTGAAAGGTGGGCAATTGTGTATCGTTTGGCAAGACAACAAATCTGTAACACTTAACTAATTTAGGCAACACTGATTTGTCCAAAAAGCTAATTCGGTGTAATAAGAGCACAAGTGGATTTTGTGATGTTATGAAGCCCAATTGTATTGACGATTACAACAAAAACATGGGTGGAACTGATCTTGCCGACCAATGTTTTCAGTACTACAATCATACACACAGAAGCTTGAAATGGTGGAAGAGTTTTTTCCATATGCTGAATATCTGTATTGTCAATAGCAGAGTAATATTCACCAGCATAGCAGGGAACAAAAATGTCAGTGACCTTGATTTTCGTATAGGGATTGTACAGGGCTTGCTGTTGGGTTGGGAACGTAACGCAACAAGTCAGTTGATATACCATATTCCTATCGAGTTGACAGGGCAACAGCACTATCCTGGAAAAAAACCCAATGGAAAGAAACGCGACTGCATTGTTTGCAGTAACCGAAAATTAGGCAGGCGAAAACAAACAAAGATGATCTGTAAACAATGTACACAACCTATGTGCATAGTTCCTTGCTTTGAGAAATACCACATCACTTGATTGTAAATCTATACTATTTGCCTTCAACCCCCCCATTCAATGTTGGGAAAGGTCGGACAAGCCGCAGATTACAGTCCAAACCAACATTGAATTGGGGGTGGGGTGGGGTGTTAGCATGGATTGTGATGTATTTACACTGAATACAAGTAAATGGTTCATTTCCAAGTAGAAAAAAAAAATCCCCAAAAATCTCATCCAAGTTATTGTTTTTCACATGGAAAAGAAATCTTATACCTGTACCGTATTTGCATGAAATATCACCCATTTGTATTACTTTACTTTAGTGTAAATACTGATCCAAATATTTCATTGTCTTGCTTTTACACTTAAAAAATCTGCAGATTACAGTCCAGACCAACATTGAATTGGGGGTGTGGGGGTGGGGTGTTAGCATGGATTGTGATGTATTTACACTGAATACAAGTAAATGGTTCATTTCCAAGTAGAAAACCAAAAATAAATCCCAAAAAATCTCATCCAAGTTATTGTTTTTCACATGGAAAAGAAATCTTATACCTGTACCGTATTTGCATGAATATCACCCATTTGTATTACTTTACTTTAGTGTAACTACTGATCCAAATATTTCATTGTTTTGCTTTTACACTTAAAACATCTGCAGATTACAGGTTCATAGGTTCATAGGTTCATTTATTTTCCACAGTATCAAGACAGTAATGACAATATCAATCAAGAAAAGTCAAGTACAAGAAAACGATATTACTGAAAAAAATTAAGAATAGATACAAAGCAAAAGTGATACTGCAGTGGGATCCATTTATGAAGCAAAGCTTGTAGGCAATGGTCCCTTGATAACATGCACGCGCATTGAGACAGAGATAAAAATAAAGTTGAATGAACCATGAAGGCCCGTGGTCAAGCCACCTGTGAACAAAATATAAAGTGGGTCTCAATGCACGTTCACAAAGAAAAACAACAATTACTAAACCAACAATGGACTAACACAGACAAAGGACAACAACTACACAGACGGTCTTGAAAGGTCAGGTAATATGGATTAGAATGTACAATATATACTGTAAAACACTCATTAACAATAAGATTCCAATATAACAGATTTAAAGACACGTTTAAATATACATATATTTTTGGAACATTTAAGTTGCTCATTAAGCGTATTCCAAAGCATTGGTCCCTCAAATTTAATTGTTTTATGAGCTAGAGCAGTGCGGGTGTAGGGAATGTGAAAATTAGAAACTTGGCGGGTGAAATGTGAATGTATTTCAGAATTAAGAGAAAACAAACATTTTATAGACGCAGGTAACTTTGCACGGGTAAGCTGATACATGAGGGACCCAAGCTGAAGGCGATTGATATCCTTGATTTTTAAGGTCCTATGTTTAAAAAAAAGGGGATCTGTATGTGCATTAAATTCTGCAAAATTAATAACACGAAGGGCCCGTTTTTGTAAGAGGAGGAGTCTATTAAGATTAGCAGCAGAACTAGCTCCCCATACAAGTATCCCATAGTTGAGGTAAGAAACAATCAAAGTATTATAAAGGGAATTAAGTACCAGTCCAGGGAGAAAATGTTTGATCCTGTTGATTACACCAATATTTCTAGCAATAATTTTACAAATGTAATCAATATGACTATTCCATTTGAGTCCACGGTCAACAAAAATTCCCAAAAACTTACAACAATCAGTTGTAGTTATGATTGAGTCATTAATCTTGACATCACATGGAACGTCACTGGCCGAGTTGCTGAATAACATAGTTAGTTTTGGGAATATTAAGGGACAATTTATTGACCGTAAACCAGTTAGCAATAAGTTTAAGCTCATTATTAATAGTCTGTACAAGATAATTAAGGTTGCTATGAATTGGGGGGGGGGGGGGGGTGTTAGCATGGATTGTGATGTATTTACACTGAATACAAGTAAATGTTTCATTTCCAAGTAGAAAACAAACAAAAATCCCCCAAAATCTCATCCAAGTTATTGTTTTTCAAATGGAAAATAAATCTTATACCTGTACCGTATTTGCATGAAATATCGCCCATTTGTATTACTTTTCTTTATTGTAAATTCTGATCCAAATATTTCATTGTTTTGCTTTTACACTTAAAAAATCTGCAGATTACAGTCCAAACCAACATTGAATTGGGGGAGTGGGGGTGGGGTGTTAGCATGGATTGTGATGTATTTACACTGAATACAAGTAAATGTTTCATTTCCAAGTAGAAAACACAAATAAATCCCCAAAAATCTCATCCAAGTTATTGTTTTTCACATGGAAAAGAAATCTTATACCTGTACCATATTTGCATGAAATATCACCCATTTGTATTACTTTTCTTCAGTGTAAATACTGATCTAATTATTTCGCTTTTGCACAATATTTTCCTCCCTTTTGTATACTCATTTTTACCATCATTTATACATACAAATGAGCCATTTGGTATGTACAGTACACATGTTAAAAAAGTGTCTATTACTGCCGAGTGAGGGCGCACTTCAATGAAATTGTGAAAACCCACTGGTGCTGAAGTGACATTGGGCTTCTAATTACTGTGGTAAAGAAGGGTACTCTCTGGCATAACTGGCTGGTAATGAAAGGGTTAAATGAGTCCGAATCCGGGTATACGTGTGCTTGGAAGATGTACACAGGGTATCAACCAAGCACAGCAACAGTTCAACCCTCCACTGTGCATGCTGCAACCATGGCAACACACCATCCATCCATTCTTCATGCACCAGGCCAGGTTGTCTTGGATCTAGTGAAAGGACTGGAACACAAAGGTTATGTCATCTTCATGGATAATTGGTACAACAGCCCAGCTCTGGTCTCCAAGTTATCACAGCTAGGATTTGGAGTTTGTGGAACTGTGCGTTACACCACACAAGGAATTTCTGATTTTGCTCATCCCAAAAAGTTCCCAATGACAAAAAAAACAGAAGACCCCCGGTTTTATACAAAGGCAGGTCAACTTTGCGTCGTCTGGCAAGACACAAAGCGTGTAACTCTCTTGACAAATTACGGGAATTGCAGTGTCACCACTAAGCAGATTCGTAGTTTAACCGGACATTGCGAGATTAAAAAACCTTCTGTAGTTTGCGATTACAATAAATACATGGGAGGAACTGATCTGGCAGCACAAATTGTGCAGTATTACTGTCATCCGCACAGAACAATGTTTTCTGAATGCTACTGTGGTATACAACAGCATACCTACAAACCAGCACCTTTCCAATTTGGATTTTAGGGTAAAGGTCATCGAAGGACTTTTATCCACCTGGAAGTACAAGCCCGTACAGCATGCAAGCCAACTTCCATGTGGTTCCAGGCCCTTTTCATGTCAACACTATCCTGGAAATGTCTCCAGCAAAAAACGTGACTGTCTTGTTTGCAGTACTAGGGCAAAGATAACACAAACGCGTATGATCTGTAAACAGTGTAATAAGCCAATGTGTGTTGTTCCCTGTTTTGAGAATTTTCATACCGAATAATCTGCCCACCTACTTTTGGTTGTATACATGTGATTTCATTTAATTCCACCCTCCCCCCGCTTCAATGTTGATGTGATGCACACACACCGCAAGCCCATATTTTCCAACATTGAAGGGGGGGGGTGGGGGGGGGGGGGGCTGGAAGGGTTCAAGCCTGGGTTCAAGTCCCGGTTCAGTCTTTTTTTTGCTCAAACAAAATATATTAAAACATTGTACACAGTCAGTTTCCTTTCTGTATAAGTCCTGGTTCAGTCTTTTTTTTTTGCTCAAGCAAAATAGATTAAAAATTGTACACAGTCGGTTTCCTTTCTGTATAAGTCCTGGTTCAGTCTTTATTTTTTGCTCAAACAAAATAGATTAACAATTTTACACAGTCAGTTTCCTTTCTGTATAAGTCGCATAATACTTAATAAACTCCAATAACAGTGTTTTGCCATTTTAATGTAGGTCAACATAATTGGTCTTTTATTATAAAGTTGATTTCATGGCTCTGAGAGTAATTCATTATGACACCTATGTTAACAATAGAGAAATTGCCTTGCATTGCATCATCACGTGAGGGCGCTATACAATGAAACTTGTCAAAAGTCCTGTGGTAACCAAGTAGACATGAAAAAGAAATGAAAAATTGGTCTTGGTACTGAAAGGGATATACTTACTCTGTTGCTTTCTACATCTCTAGTCGAGTCAAACAGATCCACAATCTCCTCATTTTATAATAAAAGAAAGAAAAAAGAAAAAAACATTAAAAGTGTTCTTCCATTTGCCAGGGTCCTACTTCATGGTGATGCTAAACACATTCCACGCTAACAATCACCATTTTCTTTTACAGTAGTGTAGATCTTCTAGTACTATCTGTGTAAGCAGTCAATCTTTTGTTACACAAAGTACACAAGCACACAAGCCAAGCACAAATTCCTTTATAATCTGTGAAATACACCATACATAAGAATATCATTTTCTACATATAGTAACAGCTGATTTTCCACTGACAGTAATCAGCAGTAATGGGATACAGGAGACAATTTCATAGAGCTTCTAATGTACAATGTTATGTATACATTATGATAACATTGCTAAGCATTATGTATACATTATGCTAACATTCCTAAGTATTATGTATACATTATGCACATTGCTAAGCATTATGTATACATTATGCTAACATTGCTAAGCATTATGTATACATTATGCTAACATTGCTAAGCATTATGTATACATTATGCTAACATTGCTAAGCATTATGTATACATTATACTAACATTGCTAAGCATTATGTATACATTAAACTAACATTGCTAAGCATTATGTATACACCATGCTAACATTGCTAAGCATTATGTATACATTATGCTATCATTGCTAAGCATTAAGTATACATGTATGCTAACATTGCTAAGCATTTATATGCTAACATTGCTAAGCATTATGTATACATGTCCATTGTACATGTACAATGTATATCGACGCACTGCACCATTGGTTCAACGAACGAGGCACTGGACTGTCATAGTTCGGTATATCGCACTGTCATGGATCGGATCGAATCACACAGATACCATTCAGAACCGTACTTCCCCAAGATCAGGAAATCTCTGGGTTTACATGTATATAGAAATCTGGGGCCTAGGAATGAACAAAATATTAGCCTAGTTTAGCGTCTTAGCCAATGAGAAGCTTGCCTTCCATGTCTTAGGGTAGAAACGTGTGCAAAATCAGGTTATACAACAGGTCCTTGTTCCATATCAGGAAAGGTGTTTGACGAAAGTAAAGTGAGTGACAACTCAGAAAGGAGGGTGTGTTCAAGGGGACTGTGCTTACTGGGGTGCTAAGCTATTGCATGAGGGGAGCAGCGGTTGGGCATGGGAGCTCGGCACACAGACCAATGCCTATGACTGAGCGGGCCAGTCATGTGCAACACCCACGAACCGTGTTCGGTGTGTAGGGTGGACTCCGAGGAAAGTAGGAGAAAATAGACTAAGTCCAAAGGACGGCTCCAAGCCACTTGGTGGGAGGGTGTGGGACGCACACAAGGCTCTCGCTGGTGTTGCGTTATGCATTGCATTGGCGCTGGATATGCATGAGCAAAAGTAGCGGCATTGTATCAGGATTGCATATTCATAGCGGATAATCGAGGGTCCGGGGAAACAATCCATGGGAATTAGAGGACTAGAAATTGCATCGGAAGCAAAATATTTAATAGTGAAAGGAGTAAAATAGACGGCGCTAATATCAAAATCAAAGGGTAAGATTCGTAACAGTAGGCTTGGTTGGTTACCAGTACACTTTTCATACAAAATGTACACACCTTGGCTGGTTGTCCGTTTCAAATTGCTTCGCAAAAATATTTGCTTCAACTCTAATTGTGTCCAGGTCTTGAGTTTTGTTCTTGTAAGGACACTGCAGTATTTCCATGATAAAGATATCTAAGAATATGTTTGTGTGAACATAGAGGTACCAAGGCCAACACCAGGAGCAACGAAGGCAACAGAGTGATAAGCTGAAGGTATGGGAAGTCTAAAGTTTATTTTCCACTGTCCGGCAACTTAAAGGGGCAATATTGTCTCGACCAATATCAGTTTTAGATTAACTCAATGACTGGAAATAATACCCTACAAGATAATGTCATATTATCATTGCTGCTGCACAAATGAGCTACCTGTAGTAATCAACTTTTGTTCTCATCTTAAATTAGATCACTGATTCCATGCCCTGTTTAATGTCTGCTGTGATCATGACGATACTGTCCCTTTAAAGGGAAGGTACAACATTGGTAATTACCCGATTACAATGTCCAATATTATCTGAATGCTAACTTGATGTTGGTCAAGGTTACAATCATTCCAATTACAATGTCCAGTATTATCTGAATGCTAACTTGATGTTGGTCAAGGTTACAATCATTCCAATTACAATGTCCAGTATTATCTGAATGCTAACTTGATGTTGGTCAAGGTTACAATCATTCCAATTACAATGTCCAGTATTATCTGAATGCTAACTTGATGTTGGTCAAGGTTACAATCATTCCAATTACACTGTCCAGTATTATCTGAATGCTAACTTGATGTTGGTCAAGGTTACAATCATTCCAATTACAATGTCCAGTATTATCTGAATGCTAACTTGATGTTGGTCAAGGTTACAATCATTCCAATTACAATGTCCAGTATTATCTGAATGCTAACTTGATGTTGGTCAAGGTTACAATCATTCCAATTACACTGTCCAGTATTATCTGAATGCTAACTTGATGTTGGTCAAGGTTACAATCATTCCAATTACAATGTCCAGTATTATCTGAATGCTAACTTGATGTTGGTCAAGGTTACAATCATTCCAATTACACTGTCCAGTATTATCTGAATGCTAACTTGATGTTGGTCAAGGTTACAATCATTCAGGTTACATTGTCCAGTATTATCTGAATGCTAACTTGATGTTGGTCAAGTTTACAATCATTCCGATTACACTGTCCAGTATTATCTGAATGCTAACTTGATGTTGGTCAAGGTTACAATCATTCCGATTACACTGTCCAGTATTATCTGAATGCTAACTTGATGTTGGTCAAGGTTACAATCATTCCGATTACACTGTCCAGTATTATCTGAATGACAACTTGATGTTGGTCAAGGTTACAATCATTCCGATTACATTGTCCAGTATTATCTGAATGCTAACTTGATGTTGGTCAAGGTTACAATCATTCAGATTACACTGTCCAGTATTATCTGAATGCTAACTTGATGTTGGTCAAGGTTACAATCATTCAGATTACACTGTCCAGTATTATCTGAATGCTAACTTGATGTTGGTCAAGGTTACAATCATTCAGATTGCATTGTCCAGTATTATCTGATCAATGCTGACTTGATGTTGGTCAAGGTTACAATCATTCAGATTACACTGTCCAGTATTATCTGAATGCTAACTTGATGTTGGTCAAGGTTACAATCATTCAGACAAATGATTCTGTCTCAGTGTTCTCATTTCAGAGAATACATGAAAGCTGCATGTACGTGTATGTATGCACATTTACAAGTTGTTGGCTACTTACCTCCATCAACTGTGCATGGATTCTGAATTGTGGTGGTGGTTCACTTCTCTGTAATGCCTGATACCTGCATTGTTCAATCCCATTGAAGAGATGTGTGACAGCTCTAGGTACTATACCATGTTGTTTCTCAGTGATACCTGGTTCATAACCCTGTCCCCATTGTGAAGGTTTTACCACTTCCTGTCTGACCATATGCAAAGACTGTAGCATTGTAACCATCACAACACCTACATTAAATACACCAAAGAAAAATAAGATATTAAGATGTTATCACAGGGTTCTACCCATGATGGTCGGTGCTGGAAACCCTGACTGACACTCATTTAATACACCAAACAAAATCAGATATTCAGATGTTATCACACTGACAATGTTGATATTTAATATACCAATGATTTAAGCAAGCTTTAATGCATCTTCATCGTTCACTACATACATGTACATATTGTAAGTACTTTGTGTAAATTATCGCAGCCATTAATTGTATTGAATTAACAAGCTCAACATTTGCAAAATTTTCTACAGCTCACGTACCCCTCGATCAATGAATGTGCTGATAAAAGAAAATTTGTTTTTTTGTATGATGTCACCCTAGGTCAGGATTACCACAACCAATTGTTATTCTTGCTAAATCAATCAACACTTTAACTTGTAATCCAAACCTCTTGAGACCTTGTCACACCGAGATTTTGTTTATATTATATTTTGTTGCACCCTTCTATATTTTGGTATAACCGGAACACACCTATTCAAAGTGGTATCGACTCAAAGTTTTTAGCCAATCAACGATAAATAAATTCCCGCAAGTTTTTGCTCAGCCACTCAAGCTTAAGGCGTCTAAGCTGCTTTAACTGCGTAATGTTGTGTAACGTGTTTATTGACAAAATAATCGTTGGTATTGTCCAAATCTATTGTAGTTATAGTGGTATTGTTACGTGGGGTTTGATGAGGGGTTTGCTAGAGAGAGAGATAGATATACAGTTTGAGAGAGATCGATCCAACCTCTTGAGAAAGAAACATCAATTGAGGTCTGAGTGTGCGTGTTTGTGTAAAACGGTATCAACTGCCTGAAGACACCTGAGTACAGCAGGTTTGCTGATTTATACATGGAATACAGCCACAATAAATCAAACAAAATTTTCAGTTTGGCAAATACAGTGCCAAAAGACATCTAAGATCTTCAACAGCAGTCCCGATTTCCCGTTCACATTACAATCACAACAGCAACACTCAGCCCGGCATCAAGAAGTTTCACCAACATTTAACAACCGTAAGTTTTATGGATAGATTATTTAAATTGACTGATATTATATATTATATATTCATACTGTAATTTTGAGAATCTAGAACATGATGTGTTTGAAATGATGTAACTTTAAGCCACGTAATGACATACTGGGTCACACTTAAACTAGCCATGGTTGTTAAGTTAAAAACGAAGAATGTTCTTTGCATATAGTCAAATACCCGAGTACTAGACTGTAAACGAAAAGTTGATTAAATTTAATTGTGTAAATATGGTGGTTAATGAATTCATTTCTTGGAATCGAATATTTTTGTAGAACAAAATACTATTTTAGGTTTTGGTTTATTATCTTATGTTAATTGATGGCTGTATGTTCAGGGTGACCACCTTCCCTGCTTGAAAAGAGACCACATCTACAATTGACCACTAAACTACTGAGGCATTACATCTACATTCATCCAACGCTGTCCTGTGAGAGACACACTGCCAAGCGGATTCGGACTATATAAATATATATAAATATATATATATATATGACAAGATAAGGTCTTGTTAATGTATATATATATATATATATATATATATATATATATATATATATATATAATTATTACTATAATAATAATAATAATAATAATAATAATAATAATAATAATAATAATAATGTTCCATTCTTATATAGCGCATTTCACATAATGTCCCAATGCGCTTTACATTATTACCCAATAGAGAAATTCACATGGTGTCACCGCAATTAGTCTTACTTATCCTCTTCACCATGCAAAGCTACAAGTTTGAATAGTATATATGTCTGAGTGACAAATCTTCATAGAAAACTAATGTAAACGGAATCTGTGTGATGACACCTAGATATTAATCATATGTCCCTTGTAAATAAATTGTAAATATTAATATAAATATTAATACAAATATATTTAATTAAAATCTTCTAAGTTTATATATTAAATCCTTGTGTGTTGCTTTTCAGTCCTTTCTGTCTAATATTATTCATTTATTAGATCGTTTGAACCGGGGTCACCATTAATGATATACAATCACATTAATAGAAATTGGTAAAACGAATAATGGTGACAGACCTCATCATGGAATTGCTATTTAATTACACATTGTGGACCAATGGATCTAGTTGAGCATACATGTGTATAATGATGTACAAGTACACAATGTGTGTACATTAGTGCTGGGAGTTTAACATAAACAAATATGTGTATAAATATGTGTGTGTACATATATTCATGTTTGAGTTGAGTTGTGATATGTTTGTGCTACATGTACTGTATGTGATTCCATAGACGGATCATCATGAGCACAGGCCCTGGGCACAAATTCACCACGGGCCCATACATGCGCATAATACTACTAGTACTATGCTACTTAGCCTGCACGCGCACGCACGCGCACTCACTGCATGCCCTCCCCCCAGATAGCCTACATAGTTTTGTTGCACAATAGCACAGAAACAACCACACAGCATAGGCCTACGTCACGCTGTAGGCTACGTGATTTAATTGGCTTTATTAAACACGTGATTTACATTCAAACAATGCCATAGTCATACATTTACAAAATCACATTTACTCCAATATTAAAAAAATGGGGGGGGGGGGACCTTGACATTTAATAGGGACCCGTGGCCCCCCTCCCTAAAAAAACTAAACTTTTTTTTTTTTTTTTAACCAAGGGCCCCTATTGGCTCCTGGGCCCGGGGTACGTGCCCAGTTTGCCCGTGCGGTAATCCGTGCATGTGTGATTCTAACAAAGCATACATGTTTAAGTTGAGTTGTGATATATATGTTTGTGCTACATGTACTGTATGTGATTCAAACAATGCATACATGTTTGAGTTGAGTTGTGATATGTCTGTGCTACATGTACTGTATGTGATTCTAACAAAGCATATATGGGCGTATCCGGGCTCAACCATTGTTTGGTCTGATGTGCTGCCGCGTGTGTTTTACGTCGGCGCCCGTTCTCAACCGGCCATTGAGCGTAAGCGCCGAACAATTAATCGTTGGGCAGCATCTCAGTGCAGGGCGGTGCAAGTTCCTTGTATTCATCACCCTCAGTTTAAATGGTCGGAGATCAGCCTGTACTTGTATGATGGCGTACATTTGTCTCCATTTGGTAATCAGTTGTTCATTAGTAATTTGCGTGGGTTTATTGTTTCACGTATGTAGTGGTTTTATCCTCATTTTTCTACACTTTGTGTTATACTGTATGGCAGGGTTCTATGTTTCAATAAAGCATTTTATTGATGAATTGGTTTTGTTTCTATTACCATCACTTCATAATTTCAGGATGGGGTTGTGGCTGTCTTTCTCTGTGTGGGCGCGCTTTGCGCGGGTGGCATTTTGTGGGGTTCAGACAGCCATTAACCCCATTTTAGTCAGTTGTGATCAACCTGTAATAATTACAGTATTCATGTCATTAAATTTGTTTTGTTTGGGTATGGTTGCCATAGCGCTCGCAAGTTTCATGAGGCTATGATTCCGACTGAATGTTCCATCGGTGGAAGCGCAACTGTATCTTTTGATTATGTTATTAAACATGCTTTTGTAATTTTATTATAATTATATACAGACATGGAGGTAAAGTTAACCGGGTGTAGGCCTACACAAGAATGTTTGGTTTTTAGCTGGCATATCCAGCAATTTGTAGGGTCTGGTGTACCCGCTGTTGTAAGGGTCTGGTGTACCCGCTGTTATAAGGGTCTGGTGTACCCGCTTTTATGGGTCTGGTGTACCCGCTTGTAAGGGTCTGGTGTACCCGCTTTTAAGGGTCTGGTGTACCCGCTTTTAAGGGTCTGGTGTACCCGCTTTTAAGGGTCTGGTGTACCCGCTTTTAAGGGTCTGGTGTACCCGCTTTTTTGGGTCTGGTGTACCCGCTTTTAAGGGTCTGGTGTACCCGCTTTTAAGGGTCTGGTGTACCCGCTTTTAAGGGTCTGGTGTACCCGCTTTTAAGGGTCTGGTGTACCCGCTTTTTGGGTCTGGTGTACCCGCGTTTTGGGTCTGGTGTACCCGCCGTATTGTGTTTAGTGACCGGTTTTGCCCAAACAAATGGTATCCGGCACAAAATAAAAACAGTTGTTCTGACTGTGGCATAAATTCATACAACCTGCGTCTTCCTTGTTTTATTGGAGTCTGAGCATAAAGCATTATGTTTGAGTTGAGTTGTGATATGTTTGTACTACATGTACTGTATGTGATTCTAACAAAGCATACATGTTTGAGTTGAGTTGTGATATGTTTGTGCTACATGTACTGTATGTGATTCAAACAAAGCATACATGTTTGAGTTGAGTTGTGATATGTTTGTGCTACAGGTACTGTATGTGATTCAAACAAAGCATATATGTTTGAGTTTAGTTGTGATACATGCATGTTTGTGCTACATGTACTGTATGTGATTCAAACAAAGCATATATGTTTGAGTTTAGTTGTGATACATGTATGTTTGTGCTACATGTACTGTATGTGATTCAAACAAAGCATACATGTTTGAGTTGAGTTGTGATATGTTTGTACTACATGTACTGTATGTGATTCAAACAAAGCATATATGTTTGAGTTGAGTTGTGATATGTTTGTGCTACATGTACTGTATGTGATTCAAACAAAGCATATATGTTTGAGTTTAGTTGTGATACATGTATGTTTGTGCTACATGTACTGTATGTGATTCAAACAAAGCATACATGTTTGAGTTGAGTTGTGATATGTTTGTACTACATGTACTGTATGTGATTCAAACAAAGCATATATGTTTGAGTTGAGTTGTGATATGTTTGTGCTACATGTACTGTATGTGATTCAAACAAAGCATACATGTTTGAGTTGAGTTGTGATAAGTTTGTGCTACATGTACTGTATGTGATTCAAACAAAGCATATATGTTTGAGTTGAGTTGTGATATGTTTGTGCTACATGTACTGTATGTGATTCTAACAAAGCATACATGTTTGAGTTGAGTTGTGATATGTTTGTGCTACATGTACTGTATGTGATTCAAACAAAGCATACATGTTTGAGTTGAGTTGTGATATGTTTGTACTACATGTACTGTATGTGATTCAAACAAAGCATATATGTTTGAGTTGAGTTGTGATATGTTTGTGCTACATGTACTGTATGTGATTCAAACAAAGCATACATGTTTGAGTTGAGTTGTGATAAGTTTGTGCTACATGTACTGTATGTGATTCAAACAAAGCATATATGTTTGAGTTGAGTTGTGATATATTTGTGCTACATGTACTGTATGTGATTCAAACAAAGCATATATGTTTGAGTTTAGTTGTGATACATGCATGTTTGTGCTACATGTACTGTATGTGATTCAAACAAAGCATATATGTTTGAGTTTAGTTGTGATACATGTATGTTTGTGCTACATGTACTGTATGTGATTCTAACAAAGCATACATGTTTGAGTTGAGTTGTGATATGTTTGTGCTACAGGTACTGTATGTGATTCAAACAAAGCATATATGTTTGAGTTTAGTTGTGATACATGCATGTTTGTGCTACATGTACTGTATGTGATTCAAACAAAGCATATATGTTTGAGTTTAGTTGTGATACATGTATGTTTGTGCTACATGTACTGTATGTGATTCAAACAAAGCATACATGTTTGAGTTGAGTTGTGATATGTTTGTACTACATGTACTGTATGTGATTCAAACAAAGCATATATGTTTGAGTTGAGTTGTGATATGTTTGTGCTACATGTACTGTATGTGATTCAAACAAAGCATACATGTTTGAGTTGAGTTGTGATATGTTTGTACTACATGTACTGTATGTGATTCAAACAAAGCATATATGTTTGAGTTGAGTTGTGATATGTTTGTGCTACATGTACTGTATGTGATTCAAACAAAGCATACATGTTTGAGTTGAGTTGTGATAAGTTTGTGCTACATGTACTGTATGTGATTCAAACAAAGCATATATGTTTGAGTTGAGTTGTGATATATTTGTGCTACATGTACTGTATGTGATTCAAACAAAGCATACATGTTTGAGTTGAGTTGTGATATGTTTGTGCTACATGTACTGTATGTGATTCAAACAAAGCATATATGTTTGAGTTGAGTTGTGATATATTTGTGCTACATGTACTGTATGTGATTCAAACAAAGCATACATGTTTGAGTTGAGTTGTGATAAGTTTGTGCTACATGTACTGTATGTGATTCAAACAAAGCATATATGTTTGAGTTGAGTTGTGATATATTTGTGCTACATGTACTGTATGTGATTCAAACAAAGCATACATGTTTGAGTTGAGTTGTGATAAGTTTGTGCTACATGTACTGTATGTGATTCAAACAAAGCATATATGTTTGAGTTGAGTTGTGATATGTTTGTGCTACATGTACTGTATGTGATTCAAACAAAGCATACATGTTTGAGTTGAGTTGTGATATATATGTTTGTGCTACATGTACTGTATGTGATTCAAACAAAGCATACATGTTTGAGTTGAGTTGTGATATGTCTGTGCTACATGTACTGTATGTGATTCAAACAAAGCATACATGTTTGAGTTGAGTTGTGATATGTCTGTGCTACATGTACTGTATGTGATTCAAACAAAGCATACATGTTTGAGTTGAGTTGTGATATGTTTGTGCTACATGTACTGTATGTGATTCTAACAAAGCATACATGTTTGAGTTGAGTTGTGATATGTTTGTGCTACATGTACTGTATGTGATTCAAACAAAGCATATATGTTTGAGTTGAGTTGTGATATGTTTGTGCTATATGTACTGTATGTGATTCAAACAAAGCATACATGTATGAGTTGAGTTGTGATATGTTTGTGCTACATGTACTGTATGCGATTCTAACAAAGCATACATGTTTGAGTTGAGTTGTGATATGTTTGTGCTACATGTACTGTATGTGATTCAAACAAAGCATACATGTTTGAGTTGAGTTGTGATATGTCTGCGCTACATGTACTGTATGTGATTCAAACAAAGCATATATGTTTGAGTTGAGTTGTGATATGTTTGTGCTACATGTACTGTATGTGATTCAAACAAAGCATACATGTTTGAGTTGAGTTGTGATATGTTTGTGCTACATGTACTGTATGTGATTCAAACAAAGCATACATGTTTGAGTTGAGATATGTTTGTGCTACATGTACTGTATGTGATTCAAACAAAGCATATATGTTTGAGTTGAGTTGTGATATGTTTGTGCTACATGTACTGTATGTGATTCTAACAAAGCATACATGTTTGCGTTGAGTTGTGATATGTCTGTGCTACATGTACTGTATGTGATTCTAACAAAGCATACATGTTTGAGTTGAGTTGTGATATGTTTGTGCTACAGGTACTGTATGTGATTCAAACAAAGCATATATGTTTGAGTTGAGTTGTGATATGTTTGTGCTACATGTACTGTATGTGATTCAAACAAAGCATACATGTTTGAGTTGAGTTGTGATACATGTATGTTTGTGCTACATGTACTTTATGTGATTCAAACAAAGCATACATGTTTGAGTTGAGTTGTGATACATGTATGTTTGTGCTACATGTACTGTATGTGATTCAAACAAAGCATACATGTTTGAGTTGAGTTGTGATATGTTTGTGCTACATGTACTGTATGTGATTCTAACAAAGCATACATGTTTGAGTTGAGTTGTGATATGTCTGCGCTACATGTACTGTATGTGATTCTAACAAAGCATACATGTTTGAGTTGAGTTGTGATATTTTTGTGCTACATGTACTGTATGTGATTCAAACAAAGCATACATGTTTGAGTTGAGTTGTGATATGTTTGTGCTACATGTACTGTATGTGATTCAAACAAAGCATATATGTTTGAGTTGAGTTGTGATATGTTTGTGCTACATGTACTGTATGTGATTCAAACAAAGCATATATGTTTGAGTTGAGTTGTGATATGTTTGTGCTGCATGTACTGTATGTGATTCTAACAAAGCATACATGTTTGAGTTGAGTTGTGATATGTTTGTGCAATATGTACAAAGCATACGCATGTAATTCTTCATATTGAATTCTTGGAGTTAATGTCAATGTTTAGTTTTCTACAAATTTGCTCATCAATTTTTCTTAGCTTTGCCCAAAGCACAGTAATCCATAGCCACCTCATTATCTTCATGATATTTGCACCTGCAAGATAATTTTTTTTTAAATCAATCTACACTATGTGATGTATAACCAGAAGTCTTTTACCTACATTGTACATCCCAGCAAACACATAACATTTTGAAAACATTCCCAAAACGTTTTCGACAAAACATTTTCAGTATAACATTTTTAAAATGTTTTAACCACATGTTTATAATATTTGTAAAATGTTATGATGAAAATGTTTTTGCGAAAACATTTTGCAAATGTGTTCAAAATGTTTCAGCGAAAACATATTTCCTGTAACGTTGTAACAACATTATGGAAACATGTTTAAAAAATGTTATGATGAAAATGTATTTGAGAAAACCTTTTGAAAATGTTTTCCAAATGTTTCAGTCAAATGTTTTTCCTGTAACGCTATAATAACATTATGTAAACATGTTTTGAAAATGTTATGCTAAATATGTTTTTGCGAAAACCTTTTGAAAATGTTTTCCAAATGTTTCAGGCTAAACAGTTTTCCTGTAACGTTATAGTAACATTATGGAAACATGTTTTAAACATGTTATACTGAAAACGTTTTTGCGAAAACCTTTGGAAAATGTTTTTCAAATGTTTCAGTAAAACATTATTCCTGTAACGTTGTAATAACATTATGGAAACATGTTTTAAACATGTTATACTGAAAACGTTTTGCGTAAACCTTTGGGAAATGTTTTCCAAATATATCAGTAAAAATATTATTCCTGTAACGTTGTAATAACATTATGCAAACATGTTTTTAAAATATTATGCTGAAAATATTTTTCCGAAAACCTTTCGAAAATGTTTTCCAAATGTTTCAGTCAAAACATTTTCCTGTAACGTTGTAATAATATTACGGAAACATGTTTTAAGTATGTTATGCTGAAAATATTTTGCACACCTTTTGAAAATGTTTTCAAATGTTCAGGCAAAACATTTTTCTAGAAATATTGCAATAACATTTTGGTAACATACACCAATATTTTATAAATGTATTATTGCTGATGAACATAATGTTTTCGCGAAACGTTTAGTATTTCCGATGTTTCAGTCCAAATATTTTCCTGTGACATTATACTATCATTATGACACGTCACACACATATAAAAATTATTTGAAAATGTTATGCTGAAAATCTTTCAGCGCAATTATATACCTTTGAAATTGTTTTCCAAATAATGTAAATTTACGCATCTGCGGCCGGCGAATTGTTTTTTACACCACGGAGCAAACTGAATCTGGATCGAATGGGAGACTTTTGAGACGATAGATGGCAGCAGACACACCGGATCCTTTTCCATTGTTTGTCACTGCGCGCGCATGGCGTAAACAATGGAAAAGGACCGGTATAAGTCTGCTGCCATTTATCGTTTCAAAATTAAGTCTCCCATTAATCCGATCACTTTAGACGGACTCGAAATGCTGAATTTCGATAGCTGTTGGATTGTAAACTATACCTCCCAATGTAGATAAAATTAATCTAGATTCATTTTATTCGGTATACTCTTTAAACAGAATTTATTTAGAAGTGGCCAAATTAGCTGGTTTCCAATCACTAAATCTGTGCCGTGTAAGCGCCGGGTTTCAACCGCATATCGCACCCGTTAACCCCAACCATGCCCTATCCTAGCTGACCCCCAACCCTATCCTGACCCCCAACCCACGCAACCTCTCTCAAGACCGGTATTGGCAATTTCTGCCAACAAAACGTGTGTAAAAAAACAAACAATATTGTACACAATCAAAACGGAATATATTCAAGATTCCTGGCCTGGCGAATCCAAACACAAAGATTTGCATAACAAACATTGGGTTTCCGGCCTCTCAAATCCCTATTTGTGTACGTCGCATGTGTTTTTCGCTGGACGTTGTAATTGGTATCCGTCGATTCCTGCTGGTACGGTGTCCGTCGATTCCCTGCTACACGTGTACGCGTAGCTGATGTGCATGTTTGCATCTGTTTGCGCTGTAGAGCCAAAATTTGCGCAAATTTGTGCCCTTTGCACAAATTTTTGCGAAGTCGTGAAAATTAGCGCTAATATTTGTGCAAAAATTTACCAATCGCAAATATTTGCGCGAAAATTTGCGCAAATATTTGTGATATACGATGTTACTCAGGGGCCACCATAGAGATCAGATACAGGCAGGCTGCATGTGTACCGTTTCCCGGTGTCAC
Source organism: Zoroaster sp. YZ-2022 (assembly GCA_029582265.1). Taxonomy (NCBI): domain Eukaryota; kingdom Metazoa; phylum Echinodermata; class Asteroidea; order Forcipulatida; family Zoroasteridae; genus Zoroaster; species Zoroaster sp. YZ-2022. The sequence goes on from CM055820.1 coordinate 6,795,106, forward strand.
GGTCTGGTGAAACGATCCGCACGTTCACTGCTCGTGGAGGCCGCCATGACAGTTCCAGCAAGTGTGTGTACATACGCGTATGTATACACATACACGTACACGACTCAGCACGGCACTAAAATGGACTACTTTCGTACGCTGTGCGCAGACATAGCATGACGTAATTTTACCATATTTGGTCATCCGGATAGCTGAGCACGCGCTGAGACCGTGACACCGGCATGCGTTCGACGCGTCACACGTGTCGCCGCTTCCATTATACTCGTTTCATTCGTATACTCGCAGTCGCACTCGCAGACCTGAGTTTGACTAAGTTTGAGTTTGAGCAGAAAATCCACCGTTCGCTTGGTAAGTTACGTTAATTTATATTATTATTACTTAGATTTTAGATACGTGGGAAAGAGTTAGTCCGAGTAACTATAGGACCCTAAAGTCGCGTTTTTAACATGTGGACATGATCTGGCGACTGTATACTGTCCTACTCCTAGATAATTAGCAGTGGTCGCTGTACATATAGATGCATTTTTGAACTCCCATGAGCCTTTGCAAAAAAATGGCGGCCATTTTGAATCCACTTTTTAGTTATTGACATACCGATTTTTTGTTATTATATGGAAATTTCATATATATTACAAATAATTGGGAAAGTTTTGGCATTATATTTACAAAGATGGATATCAGAGCTTTCCAAAAATGCAAAAATCACATGAAAAAGTTGAAATTTAGCCCCTAAAATTCATATAACAAAAATGCCATTATAGCCTCTATCAGATTCCGCATCTGTTGTCTGATGCTCAATTAGTCGTCGTATTTGCTTTCGTATGCGAAGACTTCGTTTTCGTTGAGGCACAGGCATGGCTGCTGAAGCTTCATCCTCTTGGTGAATACCTTGTAGAGGTTGGATGTTACCTGAACTGGTACTTGGTTGATTGGCGTCAAAAGTTGAACGTTCCGGGCTTCGTATATGAGTTGGCGCAATTGCGGGTGCAATAACCTCCCACTCATGACTGTAAATACCCAAAAATGAATAACAAAATAAATGGGATTTCAAAATAAACATACAAAATAATATAATACGATTTATAAATGACGAATCAGAAATTATAATTTTTGAATGTTCGACTCGCTACATTTTATTTTTAGGCTAGTATAGGCCTACTTCAAGCTACTTGCAATATGTACCGGTACTCAAACTGATGAAACTCAAAATCAGTTCAAAACATTATTTTGAAAATACCTATCTTTGTGGTTCCGAAATTTTTTAACCAATCCTATAAATAAAAATCATTCTTTGTCACAAGATCAGAAAAATACTATATTATTCCGAGATGAAAAGATCAAAAATTTACTAAAATATTTCAATCACAAACTTACCAGTCAAGAGTTGGATCAATGCCCTCATTTAGCAATTCTTCTTCAGTACTAATACTATCCAGGTCGCCGTTTTCGTCGCTCTCATCAATCCCATTCAACAAATCTAAAACTTCTTCTTGTCTATATCTTTTCCTGGGACACTCAACATTCTTTGGCATCTTTTCGGGCTTCTTTTTAGGCATGTTTATAGCAGAAATACAATAAAACTTTGAGAGAAAGCGAGCTAAAACTGTGTCTGTGCGTACAAAAAATTGCGACATGACTCATGAGTTTGCATTTTCTGAACAAAAGAAACTGTGCTGGTTTGGTTTCCGTCTCGCTTTGTATCTCGTTACATGTACAACATACAAAGGGTACCATACTATTGTTGGAAAGCTTATCTATTCAGCTTTCCAATGGTACCTAACTCGACCAACAGAGGGCAGTAGATGCTGAGCACGGTCCAGATTTATTTTTCGTTCGCCGGCGTACGATATTACACAGGGGGTGAGTTTAAAGGGTTAAATGAAAATGGCACTTTCACTTTTCCCCCCAAAAACATATTATTTTAGTACCCTCAAAACGGCCACAAAATTACTCGGTAAGCCGTCTGAGAGACAAGTACATATCCAAGATTACGATTGAGGTACTATATGGTTTACGATTCGGATGAAAAGTGAAATTTCCAGTTGAATTCCGAAAGCTCCCTTTCGGAGATGAATTTAGCTTTCAAAATTAATGGTGGGCGCGCGCAGTGCTGCTCCTTTAGTCAAGGCGCTCGCGGCAACCCTATACTCGCGCTAGTCTTTTTTCGTGCGTGATCGCGACTTCGTCGCTCGCGCTAGTCTTTTTCGTAGGTGACGTACACTGGGTTGCCGCGAGTGCCTTGACTAAAGGCGCAGCACTGCGCGCGCACACCATTCATTTTGAAACTTGAAACTAAGCTAAATAAATGCATCTCCGAAAGGGAGCTTTCGGAATTCAACTGGAAATTTCACTTTTCATCCGAATCGTAAGTAAACCATAGTACCTCAATCGTAATCTTGGATGTACATGTATATACTTGTCTCTCAGATGGCTTACCGAGTAATTTTGTGGCCGTTTTGAGGGTAAATTAAGATGTTTTTTTGGGGGAAAAGTCACTGAAAGTGCCATTTTTATTTAATGTACAGCTAAAAAACTAAAAAGCCGACCTTGAATTTCGTAAATTTTGGGTCGGTCGGGCGTGGCCAACACAATATTTAAAAAAAAATGGCCTAACGTCGGAATTTTCAATTTAATTAATTACGGAAAATGTTGAATTATATCGTGTTGCTTGCCATTTTGAAACCGGCGAAACCACACCGGGAGGTGGTTTCATGGATTCAGCAATCTGGTTTTGGTTTCACTGAAACCAGCCGTACAAAAACAAATCCGATTTCGAAACCGGTATCAATTTGAGGGAGTTCCTAATGTACATGTATGAAATTGTGATTTTGGCAATTGGGCTCTTCCACGGGATACATGGACATCACTTGCTGACAACAAATCCTAGGTTATTATCATTTATTGAATAAATGAAAATTCTCTGCTTGACAGGTGTAGGCATGGCTACACTTCAAAGTTCGAAGACAAGTCGTAGACGAGCCTACAATAAAGAATGGATTTTCAAGAAGAGGAGGATATCAACAATACAGCCTGACAATTGTCTTCATTCATCATCTGATTCTGACATATCTGACAATGATTTAGTTCAGAATGTGGATGGAATTATTGATGGCAGTGACATCCATGTAGTTGGCATACATGATCCAGCTGAACACATTAGCAGCGATGATCTCAATATTGAATATCAGTCTGGAGATGTTGATGATGATGATGATGATGACGACGACGACGATGATGATGATGGTGATGATGATGATGATGATGACGACGACGACAACGAAACCTGCATTGGAGATCAAAGTAATTCAGACAGTGACACTGATTTAAATGATGAGGTTCATGACACATTCGCAGAACAGTTAAAGGAATGGGCAACGTGTGAAGTGAAAGCAGCTACTGTTGACAAACTACTAAAAATACTGAAGCAACAGGGATATCAGGATCTTCCTTCCACTTGCAGAACACTACTGAAAACACCAAGAACTGTAGAAATTGGTTTTGTTTCAAACATGGACTATTTCCATTTTGGATTTGATACAATGCTGACTCGTTATTTGCGGAAAGTACCACAGAGACAAATCAGAGACATGGACAGTCTAGTTTTGTCACTCAACATAGATGGCCTTCCTCTGTTCAAGAGTACAAATAGCTCTATTTGGCCAGTTTTGTGTTGTATCACAAATATAAAACCGGTGCAGATTTTTCCAATTTCCATAACTGTTGGTCAAAGTAAACCAGCTAATTTGGACTTTCTACACAATACCATTGCCGATTTTAATATTCTTCTGCAAGAAGGTTTTGCCTTTGATGGAAGACGATTGCAGGTATCATTAAATTGTATTGTCTGTGATGCTCCAGCAAGGGCCATGGTTAAATGTGTGAAGCTGTACAGTGGATATCATGGCTGTGATAAATGTTGTCAACGTGGACATTATGTTGGCAGGATGACTTACCCTCGCATGAGACATTTAGAACTGCGAACAGATCAGTCTTTCAGAAACAATTATGATGAAGAGCACCATAAAGGAATAACCCCTTTTCTTCAATTGCATGGTGTAAACATGATTGAGGATTTTCCTTTGGACTATCTTCATCAGGTTTGCTTGGGAGTAATGAAAAAGTTGTTACTACTTTGGATAAGAGGCCCGAGACAGCTGTGCAGGTTGTCAGCTGGCAACGTCTCGCGTATAAGTACACGTCTCGTTGAAATGCGTCACAATATCCCAAGGGAGTTTGCAAGGAAGCCAAGGAGTTTAGATGAAGTGCAAAGATGGAAAGCTACGGAGTATCGTCAGTTGTTATTGTACACCGGAAAATTTGTTCTGAAAGATATCCTTCCAGAAGAAAATTACAGGCATTTCATGGCATTAAGTGTGGCAATTTGTATTTTGGTAAACCACAAGCTCGTCGAACAGCATAGGAATTATGCTCACCAGTTGCTCCTGCATTTTGTTAGCAAAGGTAGCCAACTCTATGGCAAGGAATTTCTTGTCTATAATGTGCACACTCTTTTGCATTTGACCAGAGACGCATTTAAGTTTGGTGATCTGGACAACTGTGCTTCATGGAAGTTTGAAAGTTTTATGCAGCAAATTAAAAGAATGGTAAGGACTGGGAAGAGTCCTGCTGTCCAACTGGTTAAACGAATACTTGAGACGGCTATTGTACCGGTAGAGGAAAGTCCTGTTCAACATCAAAAGATTTATTGTCGACATCCAGATAATGCCTACAAAACCGATGATGGAAAACTTTGTGAAGTTGTTCGGGTTGCGAATAAGCAGGCATCCACTTACCGATGTAGAGTTTACCACATGCCAGAGGCCTTGTTCATACAACCATGTGATTCTAGGCTTTTAGGCATCTGCAAAATGCTTGATACTAACTATGAGATGAAAGTACTACATGCAACAGCTCTCACAGGCAGATGTATTATGATACAGCGTGGTGGCTATGTAACTTTTATTCCTCTGCTACATTGCTACTGAGGTATTGATGTACATATAAAATGTAATATTACATTTTCACATACAGCATTGAGCCATGTCATCAGTCAATGTGGGTCCCAACCAATACTCGTGTATACATATTAATGTAATGTTATACATGTAATGGTATGTAATGTAATGTATACATGTAATGTTACTGTATAACCTTCACATAATAGCCACCTGTCCGAGGTGGCCACTTTTTTCCGGTCCCTTGGGTGGCCACTTTGTACAGATTTGACTATGTATACATTTTACGTTGTATAATATGTATGTTAATAGGTTTTGTTTTCCTTTTCCAGCTAATCATTCATCGGGATCATGCCATTTAAGGTAGTTACATTCGGAGATGAAAGTGTTGAGGCTGTTCCAACATCGTGGCTGGAGAAGAGGAATGGTCAGGTATGTAATCGTGCAGGGTCACGGTTCAGCAATATAAAATCTAAACTGGATTGTAATTTCAAATGAAGGGGTAGGTATTTTACTTGGCGTGGCTACTAATTATAAAACAAAAATAAAACCTGTCTTATTTTGGATTAACCCTGCAGCACATGTACGCTTTGTACTTTTGTTTTTTTTACTTGATTCTATTAAAAAAATTGTTAATTGGTACACAATATACCTGTTGTAGGCTATAGATTTACTATTTATGTAACATATTTTTGTTCAATTTTGCAGTTGATTTGCTACTGGCCATTAGGTGGGAAACAACTGAAAAAAAGAATCATCAACCAGGAGATTCCAGATAAAGATGTCTGGGTGGAGCATGAAGTTCGGATCTTGGGAAAAAGTGGTAAGCATTTATTTCCTCAAACTTTAGCATGAAAAGAACTATCCACTGCAAAAAAATATAAACAAGGATGCATTTCAACAGGGTATTCCACAGTACTTTATGTCATAGGCATTACAAAATTCAAAATACCTGTTGCATACATTTCTCGTACTGAAACGCCAAATTGTTTTCCCCTGTATTTTGGGGGGTTTGTGGTGTAAGCAAGTAAGTAAGTAAGTAAGTAAGTCGTGCAGAGGTTGTATCCGGTAATGCCTGCTGCCGAGGTGCCTATATCTCCCTTTCATGTAGCCCTTAGGCCCAGGGTAGGACAGGTCCTTCATACTGTTAGCGAGGGGCCAGCTCTGCTGAACAGTCCCTGGTACTTTACCCCATTCGCAAGGAATGTTACTCAGTTTAACTACCCCGAAAGGATGTAAGGCTGAGTGGACCCCGCCAGGATTTGAACTCGGGTTGTTTGATTGCGAGTCCGGAACTCTACCGACTAAGCTATATCATATTAAGTGTGGTGTACATGCACTTAACAGTGCAAACAAGTATTAACAGTAGGCCAAAGCTTTTCTACTAGTAGTTATGGAGATATTGCTAGTTTTTCTACTGTACAAATTGAGATATTGCTAATTTTCAAAAATCGCATGATTATGCATGGTTAATATTTTGTATTATAATTTTATTTAATTTATATCAAGAATATATGGACTACCACACTGCTTCCTTGTATGCCAAAAAAGCGGAGGAAACCTCTAATATAGACTCCGATGAAGGTGTGAGACCACATAAAAAACCACGCCGGTACCAAGACTCAGCACATACAAGCGACGATGGAAATTGTGAAAGTATGTATAGTGTGACAACATTTATATTTTTGTATAGCTACTGCAGTCCTTTCCATATATTTTCTTGTTGCATGTACATGTACATGTATACCCTGACTAGATAATGTTTTACGTACAGTGTACACATTTTCTGTGATATTATATGAACAGATGCAGATGTATCCGAACAGAATCAGTTGGAGGTCATCGATTGTCCCTCTGCACCTGAAATAACTGCAAGTAAGTAAACAAAATCTTCTTGAATTTGTTTGAATAATTATTAATTTCAATTATGGAATACATGATTGATGTTCTGATTGGTCTTGCATAACAGAAGTATGATGCATTGCAAATAAATTTTACAGACGTTGGCAACATTGAAGCCAACTTGCGATGTGACAGGGATCTGTCGCATGCAACCAGCTTGCGACACGAAATGGGTCCGTCTGATGTGCCACAATCCAACTCGCGACGTAACAGGAGTCTCTCAATGACACCATCCAACTTGCAACGTGACAGAAGTCTCTCAACGACACCATCCAACTTGCAACGTGACAGAAGTCTCTCAACGACACCATCCAACTTGCAACGTGACAGAAGTCTCTCAACGACACCATCCAACTTGCAACGTGACAGAAGTCTCTCAACGACACCATCCAACTTGCAACGTGACAGAAGTCTCTCAACGACACCATCCAACTTGCAACGTAACTTGGATCTCTCGCTATCAGAGGCATCTGGCTCGCAACTGGATTCATCCTTTAAAGTTGAAGGTAGTAGGTTCTTTTGATTGTGTCTACAATCTTTGAAAACCCTTCACATGGTGGAAAAATCACATATGCATTTCTTTTATATCTAGAACTGTTAACATGTTTTCTCTCGATAACTCTAGATCCAAAGTTCTATTTACAAGTACATGCAGTTGCACAGATGTTTATGAACTATTTTGCCAATTTTCTTACAATATCTTCTTGCACATACATTCTAGTGTACATGTACATATTGCATTTTCAATTATGTATAATAGAAATACTAGTGATAACATTGAGAAAATTGTGTACAGCCAAAACAAAACCAGGTGTTTGTCAGTAGGCAGGGATTCCCATAAAATGCTCTATAACATGGACAATATGTATTTTGACCTTCATCGTGCATTGGTACTAAAGTAGGAAACACTTGTCAGGATTATTTTATCACCTAAAACAAAAAACGTATGTACTTTTTTTTTTTTAATAATTATAATCTACCAAAATTATTGTTTATATTGCAGTCCTCGCAAAGCTTCAACAGCTCGAGACCTCTATGAAGGAGATAAAGGACATTTTATTGAAAAAGTCTGAAGCTATTGCTGACCAAGATATTCTCACCGATCAGGACATCATTGAATCGCTTTTGCCGGAGGGAACCAGGCTAGACACGATGGATGAACTGAACAAGTTCGAGAAACAGCTTGAAGATGGCAGTTTCAGAAAGGAAATTGTATGTATTACTTTTTATCGTGTGAAATACAATTACATGTACTTGAAATAATGTACAAGTACATTTACAACCTGTCCTTTGAAAGTGAAATAGTGTTCAATATATGTGCAGTACAGTCGGCTCCCGTTATAGCGAAATTCACGGGACCGGTAAACAAAATTTGTTGTATCAGAATTTCGTATTATCCGATGCAATGTTTACCGTCCATTGTTCACTACATATTGGCCTTTTTGTATACGCATGTGAACGTGTGTGATGTACATATGACTTGACTTGCCGTTTGAAAGCAATTTGGAACATGTTCTCTAGTCTAGGATGTGATTTATCAAATAATAAAATATAATACATGTAAGTTACTTTTTAATACAGGGCTACTGTAATATCTTTAGGGGGCTCTATTTTGTATTTATTTTATTAATATTATTATAAAAACATTTTTTGGGGGGGTTCTTTTTATTTGTTCCGGGGTCGGAGAGGGGGATAATGACTTATGCACAGAATTAGCCGCAAATTACAAATGTCACAGTGGCCATCAAGCATTGTGGTCGCGCGGGTGATTGACAGGCGCGTGTTGTCCGTACGCTCATGCCAGGCCTTTAAATGTTTGTAACCACAGCGGGAGCATACTGCCGAACCAATTAGCACTCCCACTACGAAACGATCCTGTGTCGGCAAAATGAAACAACTCGCGTGAGGTGCCAATTCATGGCTATTGCTGTTTCAATTGGGTCTGAAGGAAAAAGCCCTTGGCCAGGATCATTGTTCGTTATAAATGAATCGCTAACAATGTTTTTTAACGCAATGGGGTTGGCAAAACCTTCGTTCTAACAGGAATTTCGTACTGCCGTTTTCGTGTTAAACAAATTTAACGGGATGTTATTGTGCATTTACACAGGTTCACAGTTTGGCTTCTTTGGAAGGAGGAAGCAACCTTGGTAAACTATGTCGCTCCATTATGAGATCTATTTTAACAAATGGATTGATGAGCAAGTACAGTGTAGCTGGCCAAAAGGGAAAATTGGCTTTCAAAAGCACTGCCATCTGCAAAGTAATTCTGAGTGAGTGTTATTCTATATTCTTAAATATACATACCGTATTCTCTCTATTAAACGCCCCCCTCTAATAAATGCCCCCTCCGTAATTTTTGGAACATACGATATGGCAAAATGTTATAAAATATAACTAGGGCCAATGATTTTCCGTTTCAGAAAAGTGTAAATTCAGGCTGAAAAATTCCGTTTCACGACGCATCGTCCATAGAGCTGTATGGTCTTGGTTCTAAGACCTTCGCAAATTTCAACAACAGAGGGCCATCGATATTTCAAGATCCAGCATGCCTGCGTAACGTTATTGCTCTGATCTTGAACGTTTTTGTCCCCCAAACAATCGTGAAATAAACAACACTCAATCCTGTTATTTACGATCCCACGAAATTTACCCTCAAATAAACGCCCCTTTTTTTCGCGCAAAAATGCAACGCCTCTGGGCGTTTAATAGAGAGAATACGGTATCTACATTTAATTTCAATTGGCAATACTTTTAGTTACCGATATTAGGTGAGGTGTGATACAGGAGTGATACTTTTATTATCTAGTTGGAGTCTGTTCAGACTCCGAGACTAGATATAGTTCTTATCACCGTAAACGCGAACATAAAAACAATTTTATCATACGACTGTGTAGATTTCCTTCTTTACTGAATGATACATATAGCAAACCGTCGTGTCGTGGAATTGGCTTTAAACCCTCCAACGAGTCACGTGGTCAAACATGTTCTTCACAAATCAAGAAAAACATTGCCGTAACCACATGGTAAATACCAGCCAGGTCATACTACATGATATCCTAAACTGTACCATTACACACATCCCAGACGGGGTGTCAGTCAACAGGGGTCTTTAACTTGGTCAGGAGCAGCGGGGGAAAAAATATGCCCCCATGCCTCGTGTACAAAATCCTATCAGCATCTTTTGCGAAATTTTTTTTGCCAGCAATGAGCATGCTTTATATCACTGTCACTGCAGTTCACTGCAAGTCTGAGGCCCAGACAGAGATAAATGGAACAATCTGTTCTTCAATGGGCTGGTAGTATAGTTAAAGAAATCATTGAGAAACTGCCAAACAACCCCCCATAACCTATTAAATACGGGTGGCTAACATGTTTAACAAGTGCGTTATGCCGAAACAGGTACCTAGGGTTAAAAACAATACTGAAAGCCATTTGCTCGGCCATACAAAAATTAATGTTTAATTTTTCATCATATTTTTCAAAATATGCATGCACAAATGGTTTATTTTTGTAGTTTGTAATTTCCATTTCATTTATCTGAAATTCTATTTTGAAAATAACTGCATCCAGAAATGGTTTATTTTTTAGTTAGTAGGCCCATAAAGTAAGGACGCATATTGCATCTGTCTGATGCCCTATTGTTCAAAATAAATACAGGTAGTTTGAATTATACAAAATATCAGACTTTGGCCACCTCATGCCCGCCCCGCAATTTTTTTTCAGAATTGAGTGATGAAAAACTAAAGATTAATTGTTTATGGCCTAACTACTCTACGCACAGGGAAAATCCCGTATCATAGCCGCTTGTCCGTATATTGAAGCGATTATCCAATCAAAATTACGGAATTTACTTGTAGTGCGCAGTCCTAGAGAGTTAGTCAAGCAATTATTCAAACAAAATGACAATCTTCTCTGTGGAATGATAAATGTGCATACACATGTATATCATCTACATTTAAAACTGAATCGGCATGTTCTTTACAGAGGCATTAAAGAAATCCACAAAATCTGTCTATAAGGACAGCGATATGATGGTGGAAATTGGAGATGTTCTCAGAAATGCACCAAACCAGCCTGGTGGCTCTAACTACAAGGTAGGTTTTAAAGAATGGGTAGTGCAAAGTTGGTTACCTGATTCTATACTTTTGGCAATATTTTAATTGGTACTGTTATTTACAATGTACATGTACAAATATTAAAGATAAATTTCAAATTAAAACCAGAGTGCACTTGGACTTTAACCAGCGACCTGAGACGGAGACTGAACTCCTTCGGTACCATGTCTCTCCGAAGGATCCTTGGGTATCGCTGGTCAGATCTTGTATCTAACGAGCGGTTACTCTTGGAGACTAGGATGAGGTATGTTACCTGCATTATCCGAGAGCGCCAATTGCGACTCTATGGGCATGTGGCACGATTCCCCGAGGTTGATCCAGCCCACAGGATTCTCTCTTTGAGGGATCCTGTTGGGTGGAGGAGCCCGAGGGGGCGTCCACGTGTCTCGTGGTTACGCCAGGTTGACCGTTACTTCGGTGACATGGGGATGGGACGAGTGTCTGCCTGGGGGATGGCCATACGGCGACCCCAGGAGTACCGCCGGAAGGTGGACGCAGCAACCTTGGCGCATGCCCCCATACCTGACCTGACGACGCGTGCGCTTTGGGGGAATTACCTAGAATTGCCAGTCCAGAAAGGAAAAGTGGTCATTTGTAATGTTGATATCCTAAATTAAAAAGAAAAAGTACTAAATCTCATGTTTTGTTCTATTTACTTATTTGTTAAAATAAAGCTGTTCCATAAATTAGTTTTAAAATGCGCAAAAGCTCATCTGATCTGTTGAATGAAAATTAAAGCATACATGATCATTGATGGACAGACACAGAGAACTTGCATTTTTCTTAAATTACCTTAATGCCCTTTGCAATTTATTGAAATTGCCTTGGTGCCCTTTAACAATCCTAAGAAGTGCGTTGGTGCCTCTATTTATGGGAAAAGGTCCAGGCAAAAACTGCCTTGCCCCTTTTACACTCTAATATTAGGGCTGCATCCATTTTGCATAGGCAATATATGTACCTTGTAAGTTGCATTCAATTCCGTTTGTAACTTTTCAAATACCCTGCTACTTACAGTCGGACAAACAGCTGTATCTTCTTCCAGATCTTCACCAACATTTTAATCAATTGGTCCTTACCCCATCACATCCCACCAAATTTCATCCAAATCCATCCCTAGCATTTTGAGATTTCCTGCTTGACAGACAGTCAAACAAACATATGTGGTGAAAACATAACCTGTCGATGTAATGATTGTTAAATTGATACTGATTTCAGATCTCAAAATGTTAATAATTTGTTGTGCCTATTACCATATTTGCAGAAGCATCAAGCGTCCAACACCCCAGCCAAAACACAGTGTGTGGCACACATGTATTCCAGCGATGATAGCGACTCTCCATAAAGAAACTCGTGATACGTACCGGTATAGTCCTATCCCAAAAAATCATATCCCAATCCAATCCAGCGACTGCACCAGCTATAAGTGCAATTCACGTAGATACATGGTTAATTCCATTAATTTGGGCTCCAAGGTGTGAAATTTAAAAAATCCATTAAGGCATCAAATTTAATCTATTATTAAATGTACACTTATCTAAAAGCAATGTACATGTAAATATAAAACAATGAGGGGGAATAGTTGAGAGGCAAGTAGACTGCTCCCAAATATATGTGCCCCTCTGTGCTCTGGTTCTTACATCATCCTCTTATTATTCGACATATTTTAATCTCCTGTTGTCACATGACCATCATATGGGAATCATTTATTACTGAAGAGTTACTTTATATGTAGTAAGGCATTATTTGGAGAAAAGTACTATAAATATGTACTGTAACAATTAAGACACCAAGTTGTTGGGCCCCAAATACAGTTTATAGCATGAACCACATGTTCAGCAATGCAATGAGACGAATTGCCAATTTCAAAAACCATTCCATTAGTGATTCAATAGTGTGTAAGTACATGTATGGGGCACCAAATGTGAACTTCACCATTCTGTAAAAAAAATCAGGTGGTAATAAGATTTTCCATCTAATCCTTTATTCTTATTAAATAATCCCAAATATTCTGCCGTAATTCTAAAACAAATCATGTAAAAGCTCTTCCTTTTGACATTGGTGCCCCATACACAACTCTAGTTTAGTTAAAGACAAAATATGTTTCCTATAGCTGGGAGCAGCGGCTACAGGCTATATGTCGGTGGTCACCACGACGTCCGCATATTCTGGCCATTTAAATACGTCACGTATTTGTTATGGTATTGCGGAGACCATGACTCTTCTACAGGATAGCATATACTGGTCTCAGTTTGGTTAGCATATGGGAAAACGGCCGGCAGACGTCGTCCGCCAGCATAGCCTGCAGCTGCCGCTCGCAGCTAGGAAACATATTTTGTTTTCTTGAAAAAAAAAAATCATTCTTAGAAATGCTCCAATTTCCACTAAACTCACGATACTTTCCTTCGACTAACTTCAGTTTACTGTGACTATATTTGCTGTGACTATATTACCGTGGCTAAATTACTAGTGACTATCTTACCAAGTGCCATCCGACTCATTCCTGTGATCCCGAGATAATTTCTGCAGGATGACAACATTATACATGTAGAACAATTATGAGACGTCCCGTGAATTTTGTCTTGACATGACAACATCGTAACTGTAGGATATGTCGACATCCCGATATAAATTCTCGGGATGTCATCATCCCTACATATACGATGACGTAATGTCAAGATAAACTATCTCAGGTTGCCGTCATAATTGTTGTATTAATTATGTCGTCATCATGGGATAAATTATCTGGGGATTTCAACAAGTCGGATGACATCTCCTGAGCTCCGTAGATTAGTCTTTAAGTGGACGTTTTGGACTAAATGAAAACGAAGTACTGTACAGGTAGTTTTTTTTCAAATGATTGACAGAACTCGATTAATGTACATGTATCTCTTTTTTGTATTTGATGAAATAATAGGGCACTTTTTCCTGAAAAGCGATAGATTTGTGTATAAGAAATGTTTTATAAATGTCCTGTAAAGATTTTAAATGGTTGAATAAACATTTTAAAACATATTTCTGATATTTTATTATAACATTATTGTAATGTTTCTAAAACATACATTTTCACGTCGTGAAAACATTATCCAAAAACATTACCACAACATGCAATAAACATTTAAAAAACATATTAATGATGTTTTCGTATAACATTATTATAACGTTTCTAAAACATACATTTTCACGTCGTGAAAACATTATCCAAAAACATTACCACAACATGCAATAAACATTCAAAAAACATATTAATGATGTTTTCGTATAACATTATTATAACGTTTCTAAAACATACATTTTCACATTATGAAAACATTATCCAAAAACATTACCACAACATTTAATAAACAATTTATAAACATATTAATGACGTTTTATAATAATATTATTATAATGTTTCTAAAACCATACATTTTCACGTGTTGAAAATGTTTTCATAAACATTATCATAACATTTGCGAAAACATTTATATAATGTTTTTATGACATTATTGTGTTTGCTGGGATGTTTGCCACTCATGTGCTAACCTAGTCCACAGCATGAAGTATGCCACTCATGTACTAACCTAGTCCACGGCATAGTACCAGAAGTCTATTACCTACATGAAGTGTGCCACTCGTGTACGTACTAACCTAGTCCACGGCATAGTACAAGAAGTCTCACTATGAACAACTTCACCCTGAAAATACCCTGAAAATCAATTTTTACAGCAGGCCAGCCAGATGCGCTGTGTGATGGTGGAATAGAACCTTCATGAACAAATAACTCACATATCAATATTTCCACCTCATACACATTAGCAATTAAAGTCTGTTAGATACACCTAAGCAATGCAGATACCAACATTGTAGGAAGTATACACAGGTATCAATGCAGATACCAACATTGTAGTAAGTATACACAGGTATCGATGCAGATACCAACATTGTAGTAAGTATACACAGGTATCGATGCAGATACCAACATTGTAGTAAGTATACACAGGTATCAATGCAGATACAAACATTGTAGTAAGTATACACAGGTATCGATGCAGATACCAACATTGTAGTAAGTATACACAGGTATCAATGCAGATACCAACATTGTAGTAAGTATACACAGGTATCAATGCAGATACCAACACTGTAGTAAGTATACACAGGTATCAATGCAAATACCAACACTGTAGTAAGTATACACAGGTATTTATGCAGATACCAACATTGTAGTAAGTATACACAGGTATCAATGCAGATACAAACATTGTAGTAAGTATACACAGGTATCGATGCAGATACCAACATTGTAGTAAGTATACACAGGTATCAATGCAGATACCAACACTGTAGTAAGTATACACAGGTATCGATGCAGATACCAACATTGTAGTAAGTATACACAGGTGTCAATGCAGATACCAACAGTGTAGTAAGTATACACAGGTGTCAATGCAGATACCAACATTGTAGTAAGTATACACAGGTATCAATGTAGATACTAACACTGTAGTAAGTATACACAGGTATCAATGCAGATACCAACACTGTAGTAAGTATACACAGGTATCAATGCAGATACCAACACTGTAGTAAGTATACACAGGTATTGATGCAGATACCAACATTGTAGTAAGTATACACAGGTATCAATGTAGATACTAACACTGTAGTAAGTATACACAGGTATCAATGCAGATACCAACACTGTAGTAAGTATACACAGGTATCAATGCAGATACCAACACTGTAGTAAGTATACACAGGTATTGATGCAGATACCAACATTGTAGTAAGTATACACAGGTATCGATGCAGATACCAACACTGTAGTAAGTATACACAGGTATCGATGCAGATACCAACATTGTAGTAAGTATACACAGGTGTCAATGCAGATACCAACAGTGTAGTAAGTATACACAGGTGTCAATGCAGATACCAACATTGTAGTAAGTATACACAGGTATCAATGTAGATACTAACACTGTAGTAAGTATACACAGGTATCAATGCAGATACCAACACTGTAGTAAGTATACACAGGTATCAATGCAGATACCAACATTGTAGTAAGTATACACAGGTATCAATGCAGATACCAACATTGTAGTAAGTATACACAGGTATCAATGTAGATACTAACACTGTAGTAAGTATACACAGGTATCAATGTAGATACCAACACTGTAGTAATTATACACAGGTATCAATGCAGATACCAACACTGTAGTAATTATACACAGGTATCAATGCAGATACCAACACTGTAGTAATTATACACAGGTATCAATGCAGATACCAACACTGTAGTAAGTATACACAGGTATCAATGCAAATACCAACACTGTAGTAAGTATACACATGTATTGATGCAGATACCAACATTGTAGTAAGTATACACAGGTATCAATGCAGATACCAACACTGTAGTAAGTATGCACAGGTATCGATGCAGATACCAACATTGTAGTAAGTATACACAGGTATCAATGTAGATACTAACATTGTATTAAGTATACACAGGTATCAATGCAGATACCAACATTTTAGTAAGTATACACAGATATCAATGCATATACCAACATTAATACTTAAATTAAAGTTAATACTTAAATAAAGGAATTACAAATCTTTAATAATATTTCTGTATTACCAGTTAGTTACCAGTTACCAGTCAGTCAGTTAACCGAAAGTTGCCACCCGATAGTCAGTAAATGTGTACACACAATCAAAAAGCATCAATAAACTTACCGCAATGATTTTTTAATCGCCATGCGGCAAAAAATAAAGTCTAGAACAACAAAATTGGCAGCAAATTCTTAAATTTTTTTATTATTAGTTTTGGTTAGCTGGTTTACAAATTTCTAAACAGTGCAGTTTTGGTTGGTTAACTGATAACCGATAAGAATCAAGAGAGATGTACATGAATATCTGTGTAAAATGTCTTACCAGCATGATCTGAGAGCCATCTCAAGCAACCTTCAACTTCATTACGTCTCTGGAACTATAAGTAAAATAATGAATTCACTTGATATACATGTACATGTATAACACCAACACCACAGTCATATAGTGTAGTCATATCTCTATAAGTAAATAATGAATTGACTTGATATACATGTACATGTATAACACCAACGCCACAGTCATATAGTGTATAGTCATATCTCTATAAGTAAATAATGAATTGACTTGATATACATGTACATGTATAACACCAACACCACAGTCATATAGTGTATAGTCATATCTCTATAAGTAAATAATGAATTCACTTGATATACATGTACATGTATAACACCAACACCACAGTCATATAGTGTATAGTCATATCTCTACTTCACAAATTCTTTCTGCAGCATATAAACTATGGCTTAAAGGTGCAATATCATCATGATCAACAGAGCATGGAATCAGAGTGATAGTTTTAGATCAACAGAGCATGGAATCAGAGTGATAGTTTTAGATCAACAGGGCATGGAATCAGAGTGATAGTTTTAGATCAACAGAGCATGGAATCAGAGTGATAGTTTAGATCAACAGAGCATGGAATCAGAGTGATAGTTTTAGATTATGCCAATGACTGAAAATAATACCCCACAAAATAAGGTTGTATTACCATTGCTGCTGCATAAATGAGCCAGTAATTTTCAGTCACTGTGTTCATCTTAAAGTAGGACACCGATTCCACGCCCTGTTGAAAGTCTGCTCTGATCGTGATGATATTGTCCCTTTAAAGGAACCATTTATTCCATCAAAAGAAAGAAGCATCAGAGCCAAGGCTGACTGAAACTCACCTGACAGAACAAAGGAGGAAAGGCATTGTGTCTCTGAGGGTTCAGGAAATCACAAAGTTCATTCCAAACTTGACGATAATTGGCTGTAATTGCCAGCTCAAAATTCACAACTGGAATCTTGTGTGTTTCATCACCTATTATTGAAATGATAAATAACAAAAATATTTAATGACCATTAAGTTTTCACAAGTTTTATGGGGCAGGGGCTGGTCATATGAGATTTAAAATCCTCAATTCCACAATTGTATGCCTCAATACAAGATGTGAAAGCCTCACTCTTCAAGGTGAAACCTCCATCCCACAGGTGGAAGTGTCTGTCCCCAAGGAAAAAAGACCCAATCCCAAATTTCAATCTCAAATTGCAAGCCTCCATCCTAGATGTGTGAGCCTCCATCCTATAGATATTTTTAAGTCTTTGTACATTGTTATTTTTCTTCTATTGTATTATTATACAACAACAAAACACCCGCCCCCCCAAAAAAAAATTAAAAATAAAAAATCATTTGTAATTTGGAAGAATCAGTACTAGCCATTATTATTTTTTTTTTTAATCTTTCTAAATAATCTAAAACTAAAAGTTTTATCACTGCATGAAAAGGATCCTTCTTTTGACCTTGTATAATTGATGCATAGTTGGCGATCATCACAATGTTAAGTACATACAGATCACTTTTCCAGCATCAGATCATTAATTTAGTCTGTAACGGTCTACTTCAACCTCATTCTCAACGTGACATTTAGTTATTAAAACATCACCAAAGATGTAACATACATGAGTAAATTTCAACATGCAAAACTCATATGAATAATTTAGTATATTCTACCCCTGATTTTCTCAACGGATTCACATGATTCACATTGGTTGACTTTTGCGACCCCCCAAAAAAACAAATTTCCGGGAAAAAAAATGGAGAAATCACATCCCTGTGAAGGTGAAAGCCTCTATTCACAACAGAATTTAAAGCTTCCATTACAGAGGAGGAAACCTTCATCTCAAATTTCCAGTCAAAACTTACTTTTAGATTGGCAGAGGTAGCGATATCCAATGGGTAATCTACCAGAGTCCATGAATCGATGGAATATATCAATGATGCCTGCATATAAGCTGTAGGATATACATGCTATATCACATGAGAGATATAGCCTTTATCATCTGGTAACTCACACAGTGTCTCAAATGATAACACATGGAACTTCTCCATACATACAGCTGTTATCAAATAAAAACAAAATAGGAATTTTAAATCCGCATGGTTTATTGATTTAAAATCAATATATATTTGAACATAATAACCTTTAAAGAGACAATATCGTCACGATCAGAGCACTTTCAATAGGGCATGGAATCAGTGTCCTAGTTTAAGATTAACACAGTCACTGAAAATTACTTGCTCATTTATATAGCAGCAGAAGTAATATGACCTAATCATGTGGGGTATTATTTTCAGTTACTAAGTTAATCTAAAATTAGTAGTACAATTCCATGCCCTGTTGATCGTGACGATACTGTCCTTTAATATGTACGTGTACATGCAGAAAACAAAGGTGAATTCTTGATTTTATTTGAATAAAGTTTGTTTACTTCAGGACACTCTGATATTGTTTTAGAAATTACAGTAAAAACCAAACAAAACTGGGAGCCAAGAATTCATATGAAGTAAATGTAAGTATACATATATGCATACTTATATTATATATATATATATATATATATAGATACATATATATATATACACACATATATATACACATATATATATACATATATATATATATATATATATATATATATATATATATATATATACATATACATACATATACATATATATATATATATATATATATAATGTAACATTGTACAAACAAATCTCTAAATTTACTTCCCATCAATACACAGACCAGAGGTCTGTTTTTGTATTGTGGCAAGTAGCTATTGGTCATAACCAGTCAACTGACTGCTTCGACTGTAGAACCAAATGTGCCCACAGGGGCATTTTTGACTGGTTTTTACTGTCATTTTGACCACCCTGAATCAACTGTTTCCGTTCCTCAGTCTTCTCTCATTTAAGGCCATGAAATCTACTCTCTCCTTCAGGTATGCACATGCATACAAACAAATTGTTATCAAGACTTGTAGATCGGATTGTAGACATACATACTATAAGTATGTAACCTAATTTGTAGGTTGTGTTTGTTATAACATGAACCAGTCATCTAAATCTAAGTTTCAATCTGTGAGTTATATGTATGTATATGTATTCTCCACAAGACAGATTTAGTTCACACTGATGTCAAGTTATACCATCTGTCCTTAATTCTTAGATCCACACAACTACACATAAATAAATATGATGATGTAAAATGAAATATTCAATCCTATTCCATCCCCCTCTGCTAGGTAAAGTCTGACCAAGCAACTTGCTCATGAGTTGTAAATGGGTACCTATGAGGGCAGAGTTGGTTGTTGTCACGGTTTGGTTAGCCCTATATGCGCACAAATGGCTGCAACTGATCTATATACTCCCCCAGGGAGCTGAGATGGTTTCAGGAATGATTTATGTGCCTGATGAGTAAATGGGTACCTATGAGGGCAGAATTGGTTTTTGTCACGGTTTGGTTAGCCCTATATGCGCTGTAATGGCTGCAATTGAGCTGTATACTCCCCCAGGGAGCTGAGATGGTTTCAGGAATGATTTATGTGCCTGATGAGTAAATGGGTACCTATGAGGGCAGAATTGGTTTTTGTCACGGTTTGGTTAGCCCTATATGCGCTGTAATGGCTGCAATTGAGCTGTATACTCCCCCAGGGAGCTGAGATGGTTTCAGGAATGATTTATGTGCCTGATGAGTAAATGGGTACCTATGAGGGCAGAGTTGTTTTTTGTCACGGTTTGGTTAGCCCTATATGCACAGAAATGGCTGCAACTGAGCTGTATACATGTACTCCCCAGGGAGCTGAGATGGTTTCAGGAATGATTGATGTGCCTGATGAGCAGGAGTAATAATGTAATGTGCCTTGAGAACCAGTTTGGTTGATACGTGCGCTATTTAATTAAGTAAATGTAAATGTTATTATTATAATTACATACATTTGTACTGTATGTCTCATATCGATCCAAGTCAATTCAAAATATATCTTTAGTTAGACTCCTACATAAGTTACAGTCATTAACTCGATCAAGCCTTGGGGGGTACTTTTATTTTATACTCTGAACTGGACAATATTGAGTCATGTGACCACTTCCAATGAATTCTGGGAATCCTATATGGCCGCCATTACGTTTAAATACAATAACTGTTATTTTCTCGCCAAAACCTGATTTTCCAATTTCTGTTGCTCAATGTATAAGTTTATGTCATCACTAGTACTATGGATGTTATTATATCTGCTTTATTGTACTTTTGGTTAAAAAGAACAATTTTGGGTCCAAATATTTAAAAATCATGTTTTTGGAAAAAAATGACGCAAAATATAGCTTATTTTATAGCGCCCTCCAGTGGTATTTTAAATGTTGTCACATTGTGCCAAATGTCATGGCCAATTAAAATAAGGAAGTTATGGGAAAAATACTATTTTTTACCAAAAATGAGGAAAACTGACTGAAAAATGGGTATAGCGCCACCTGATGGTGACCTATGAAAGTTTGTATAGCCTCATTCGACAGATCACGTAAAACCGAACATGTCTACAAAGTTTCATAAAAATCAGCTGTTGAATACAGAAAATACGGAGGGGGGAGGGGCACAATGACCCCCCCCCCCCAGGTCTGAGAACAAAAAAAATTGCCCAGGCTTGACAGGGTTAATCATTTAGTCCATAATTACTTACTTATAAGTTGACCAGTGCAGTCCATCTTGCCTGCTTCAACATACCCCTTTGCTTTGACATTGTATGCAAACTTCTCTTCATCTGACAGTTCCTATCAGAATAAATGTTTGAAAATATTACTTTACTATTTATACATTGCATATCATTTACTATCTGTTCTCTATGGTTAAATGTCATATACACATGTACATGTATATGCCTGATGAGGTGTCAGCAGCCATCACAAGGGGCAATCGGCAAGCCGTGTGTGTAGCATTATTGGACAAACGTCACGGCAATCACAAGGGGCCATCAGCAAGCCGTGTGTGCAACATTATTGGGCAAACGTCACGGCAATCACAAGGGGCCATCAGCAAGCCGTGTGTCCAGCATTATTGGGCAAACGTCAGGGCAATCACAAGGGGCCATCGGCAAGCGTGTGTGCAGCATTATTGGGCAAACGTCAGGGCAATCACAAGGGGCCATCAGCAAGCCGTGTGTGCAGCATTATTGGGCAAACGTCATGGCAATCACAAGGGGCCATCAGCAAGCCGTGTGTGCAGCATTATTGGGCAAACGTCAGGGCAATCACAAGGGGCCATCAGCAAGCCGTGGGTGCCGCATTATTGGGCAAACGTCAGGGCAATCACAAGGGGCCATCAGCAAGCCGTGTGTGCAGCATTATTGGGCAAACGTCAGGGCAATCACAAGGGGCCATCAGCAAGCCGTGTGTGCAGCATTATTGGGCAAACGTCAGGGCAATCACAAGGGGCCATCAGCAAGCCGTGTGTGCAGCATTATTGGGCAAACGTCACAGCAATCACAAGGGGCCATCAGCAAGCCGTGTGTGCAGCATTATTGGGCAAACGTCATGGCAATCACAAGGGACCATCAACAAGCCGTGTGTGCAGCATTATTGGGCAAACGTCACTGCAATCACAAGGGGCCATCAACAAGCCGTGTGTGCAGCAGTATTGGGCAAACGTCAGGGCAATCACAAGGGGCCATCAGCAAGCCGTGTGTGCAGCATTATTGTGCAAACGTCACGGCAATCACAAGGGGCCATCAGCAAGCCGTGTGTCCAGCATTATTGGGCAAACGTCAGGGCAATCACAAGGGGCCATCGGCAAGCCGTGTGCAGCATTATTGGGCAAACGTCACGGCAATCACAAGGGTCCATCATCAAGCCGTGTGTCCAGCATTATTGGGCAAACATCATGGCAATCACAAGGGCCATCAGCAAGCCGTGTGTGCATCATCATTGGGCAAACGTCACTGTTATCACAAGGGGCCATCAGCAAGCCGTGTGCAGCATTATTGGGCAAACGTCCTGGCAATCACAAGGGGCCATCAGCAAGCCGTGTGTGCAGCATTATTGGGCAAACGTCAGGGCAATCACAAGGGGCCATCAGCAAGCCGTGTGTGCAGCATTATTGGGCAAACGTCATGGCAATCACAAGGGGCCATCAGCAAGCCGTGTGTGCAGCATTATTGGGCAAACGTCAGGGCAATCACAAGGGGCCATCAGCAAGCCGTGTGTGCAGCATTATTGGGCAAACGTCAGGGCAATCACAAGGGGCCATCAGCAAGCCGTGTGTGCAGCATTATTGGGCAAACGTCACTGCAATCACAAGGGGCCATCAACAAGCCGTGTGTGCAGCATTATTGGGCAAACGTCATGGCAATCACAAGGGGCCATCAACAAGCCGTGTGTGCAGCATTATTGGGCAAACGTCACTGCAATCACAAGGGGCCATCAACAAGTCGTGTGTGCAGCATTATTGGGCAAACGTCAGGGCAATCACAAGGGGCCATCAGCAAGCCGTGTGTGCAGCATTATTGTGCAAACGTCACGGCAATCACAAGGGGCCATCAGCAAGCCGTGTGTCCAGCATTATTGGGCAAACGTCAGGGCAATCACAAGGGGCCATCGGCAATCCGTGTGTGCAGCATTATTGGGCAAACGTCACGGCAATCACAAGGGGCCATCAGCAAGCTGTGTGTCCAGCATTATTGGGCAAACATCATGGCAATCACAAGGGGCCATCAGCAAGCCGTGTGTGCATCATCATTGGGCAAACGTCACTGTTATCACAAGGGGCCATCAGCAAGCCGTGTGTGCAGCATTATTGGGCAAACGTCCTGGCAATCACAAGGGGCCATCAGCAAGCCGTGTGTGAAGCATTATTGGGCAAACGTCACTGCAATCACAAGGGGCCATCAGCAAGCCATGTGTGCAGCATTATTGGGCAAACGTCACGGCAATCACAAGGGGCCATCAGCAAGCCGTGTGTCCAGCATTATTGGGCAAACGTCAGGGCAATCACAAGGGGCCATCGGCAAGCGTGTGTCCAGCATTATTGGGCAAACGTCAGGGCAATCACAAGGGGCCATCAGCAAGCCGTGTGTGCAGCATTATTGGGCAAACGTCAGGGCAATCACAAGGGGCCATCAGCAAGCCGTGTGTGCAGCATTATTGGGCAACCGTCATGGCAATCACAAGGGGCCATCAACAAGCCGTGTGTGAAGCATTATTGGGCAAACGTCACTGCAATCACAAGGGGCCATCAACAAGCCGTGTGTGAAGCATTATTGGGCAAACGTCACTGCAATCACAAGGGGCCATCAACAAGCCGTGTGTGAAGCATTATTGGGCAAACGTCACGGCAATCACAACGGGCCATCAGCAAGCCGTGTGTCCAGCATTATTGGGCAAACGTCAGGGCAATCACAAGGGGCCATCGGCAAGCCGTGTGTGCAGCATTATTGGGCAAACGTCACGGCAATCACAAGGGGCCATCGGCAAGCCGTGTGTCCAGCATTATTGGGCAAACGTCACTGCAATCACAAGGGGCCATCTGCAAGCTGTGTGTCCAGCATTATTGGGCAAACATCATGGCAATCACAAGGGGCCATCAGCAAGCCGTGTGTGCATCATCATTGGGCAAACGTCACTGTTATCACAAGGGGCCATCAGCAAGCCGTGTGTGCAGCATTATTGGGAAAACGTCCTGGCAATCACAAGGGGCCATCAGCAAGCCGTGTGTGCAGCATTATTGGGCAAACGTCACTGCAATCACAAGGGGCCATCAGCAAGCCGTGTGTGCAGCATTATTGGGCAAACGTCAGGGCAATCACAAGGGGCCATCGGCAAGCCGTGTGTGCAGCATTATTGGGCAAACGTCAGGGCAATCACAAGGTGCCATCAGCAAGCCGTGTGTGCAGCTGGGCAAACATCATGGCAATCACAAGGGGCCATCGGCAAGCCATCTGACCAGCATCATTGGGCAAACGTCAGGGCAATCACAAGGGACCATCAGCAAGCCGTGTGTGCAGCATTATTGGGCAAACGTCACGGCAATCACAAGGGGCCATCAGCAAGCCGTGTGTGCAGCATTATTGGGCAAACAGCATGGCAATCACAAGGGGCCATCAGCAAGCCGTGTGTCCAGCATTATTGGGCAAACGTCACTGCAATCACAAGGGGCCATCAGCAAGCCGTGTGTGCAGCATTATTGGGCAAACGTCAGGGCAATCACAAGGGGCCATCGGCAAGCCGTGTGTGCAGCATTATTGGGCAAACGTCAGGGCAATCACAAGGTGCCATCAGCAAGCCGTGTGTGCAGCTGGGCAAACATCATGGCAATCACAAGGGGCCATCGGCAAGCCATCTGACCAGCATCATTGGGCAAACGTCAGGGCAATCACAAGGGACCATCAGCAAGCCGTGTGTGCAGCATTATTGGGCAAACGTCACGGCAATCACAAGGGGCCATCAGCAAGCCGTGTGTGCAGCATTATTGGGCAAACAGCATGGCAATCACAAGGGGCCATCAGCAAGCCGTGTGTCCAGCATTATTGGGCAAACGTCACGGCAATCACCAAGGGCCGTCGGCAAGCCATGTGTGCAGCATTATTGGACAAACGTCACAAGGTCATCAACTCCATGTTAGATAGAACAATATACTCAGAAATCTACTTGACATGATCGAGATAAAGTTGATGGTGATAAATGTCAAAGCAGCTATAGATGTCTTGCACCAAGACTACACACTGACCTGATCTAGTGGTTTCTCTTTTGATGATAGCAAGCTATATGTGTTTAATCTTGATTCGAACCAGAAGGAAGTAGATATTTCCCACTATAATAATAATAATGTATAGATTTATATAGCGCACGTATCCACCAACTAAGTGGCGCTCAAGGCGCATTATATTATTATCCCTGCTCATAAGGCTCATAAGGCTCATAAGGCTCATAAATCATTCCTGAAACCATCTCAGCTCCCTGGGGAGTATACAGCTCAATTGCTGCCATTTCTAGCGCATATAGAGCAAACCATCTCTGCCTTCACAGGTACCCATTTAACCCCTGGGTGGAGAGAAGCAAATATGGTTAAGTGTCTTGCTCATGGACACAGGTGTCACGGCCGGGGCTCGAACCCACACTCTGCTGCTGGCAACACCAGAACTTGAGTTCAGTGCGCTAGACCGCACGACAATCCACTTTACGTGCATTATACAACACACGGGACCTACGGCTTTACGTCCCATCCGAAGGACGAAGCAATTATGGTTAAGTACCTTGCTCAAGGACACAAGTGTCACGACCGGGGCTCGAACCCACACCCTGCTGCTGGCAACACCAGAACTTGAGTTCGGTGCGCTAGACCGCTCGGCCACGACACTCCACTATGACATCTTTAAGGTGATACCTATAGAAAATAGTCAGTAAATCATGTTAATGAGAGATGTACAACATTGGTAATGTTGGTAAAACTACTTCTATGAGTATGCTTTGAATTAAGATATACATGTACACTTAAAAGGAAAATACAAAATTGGTAATGTTGGCATAACTTCTTCTATGGGTATGCTTACTCTCTTTGAATTAAGATATACATGTACATGCACACTTAAAAGGGAAGGTACAACATTGGTAATGTTGACAAACTGCTTCTATGAGTATGCTTACTCTCTTTGAATCACGATATACATTGAAGGGAAGGTACAACATTGGTAATGTTGCAACCGCCGGTTTTCAAAGTGTCCATTACATCACCCCCTCCTTAGATTGAGCCTATTCTCCTGGATAGGCGCTCAAAGCGAAAACAGAAAAACAACACATTTTTTTTTTTTAGTTGTCCTCAGTGGGAAGACCCCCTCTGTTCCATGTCCGCCACAACACGTCACCGGGTTCCCTTACACCAGTAGACTCCGTCCACCGAACGGTGCGAACTCCAGTGGTGGTATCATCCACCGTCTCAGTCATGGCCGTAACAAACTCTTCCCGCATGAGGACAGCCTCTGTCTGTGCACCATTCTCCGCACTGTCGACTTTCAAGAACTCCGTCGGGGGAGGGCACTCCACGAGCCCCACAGTCTGGATGGTCCTGGCTGAGTACCACCGCTCGTTCATATAAATTCTCGCAGCCGAACCCCCTTCATCCCGTGATACAATCCTCCTGACGCTACTCACGTCAGCAGCGGAAGCGGTGGTCGCCTCCGCGATAAAAGTGGTCGGGGTAGCCGTCGGACGACACGTGTTCCCTGCATGGGACAATTGTTCATGTCGTGTAAGATAGTCCGACCGTTTGTACTGATGATCACACAATTTACATCGGTAGATCTTTCCTTCATGGGTTGCCTTCTCATGTCGTCTCCTCGTATAGGACGACCCATACTTGCGGCCACAGACCCTGCAATCATAGGTAGCTTTCAAGTTGTCATCCATGTTGGGAGAGTTGCAATAACGTGCGTGTTCGTTCAAATGGCGAAAATCTGAGGTAGTGCTACATGCAAGCCCGCCCTCTGCTAGCCATCTATCATGCGGTCCGTTCTCACTAGAAGCAAAAACTTGTTGCAAATACCGCTGTGGCTTTCTCACAGCCCTGCTACGACGTGTGCACGGTATACCGACGGATGGGTCTCCTGCATTCGCGGATAAGGGGCGGTCGATACCGACGGTAGTGCTGCTTGTCCCAGCTAGATGGCTGCCTACTGCCGCGTCGGGATCTCCTACACCAGTAGTGGGACCATCCATACCTGCAGTT
Source organism: Zoroaster sp. YZ-2022 (assembly GCA_029582265.1). NCBI lineage: Eukaryota > Metazoa > Echinodermata > Asteroidea > Forcipulatida > Zoroasteridae > Zoroaster > Zoroaster sp. YZ-2022. The sequence continues at coordinate 6,822,715 of CM055820.1, forward strand.
TGGATGGGCCCCGTTTGAGTTGGACTATCTGTACCGACGGCGAGGTTGCCTATACCGGGGTTGGGGCTGCCTATACCAGAGGTGGGGCTGCCCGTACCGGCGGTTGGGCTGCCCAAACCGGCGGTGGGGCTACCTATACCAGAGGTAGGGCTGCCTATAATGATGTTGGGGCTCTGTGCTGTGCTGGTTGCGTCTTTCTGTGTATTTACAGTTGCCTGCTGAAGCCCACGAAACCCACAATCTTCGCTGGATCTTCCATAACAAAGTTTCAGTCTGTCTGCATGTATAACTTGGGGAGTAGATCGGGGGGTCTTCTGTATTTTGTACAAAACATCCGACAGTTTGTCGACCACCACGAAAGGTCCACACCAGCTCCTGGTTAGTTTGGGCATTTCCCTTTCTTTCTTATATTGTACTGGAGCCAAACCACTGATCCCTTGTCGTACAGCCGTCTCTCAACGTTTCTGTCATAGTGCCTTTTCTGTGCCCTCATCATCGTGCTGGTGTTTTCCCTGGCAATCTCATGAGCAGTCGCTAGTTTATCTTGAAGATTCTGTGCGTATGCAGTGGTGGCTGTAGGCACATTTACCGGGATCGGCTCGACGAGCAGATCCACTGGCATGCTAACTTCTCGGCCCAACATCATGGCGTTTGGTGTCTCCTTTGTGGTTTCGTGTTCCGACGATCTATATGCCATTCACGGCCGTTCAAACCTATACGCTCAGCGTTAAAAAGTTCATTCCCATTCGTCTGAGCGAGTTTTCATATCTCCAATAACGGCAAAGCCATTACGTCATCCATATAAGTTGAATTCAAGATGGCGGTGAAAATTCCATGAAAATAAATCATACAAAAGGGGCAATAAAATCAGCAATACCAGGAGTTTTACTTTACAACAATCATTGTTAATCATGTAATCAGTGACAAACATGAGACTTGTCATGTTTTTAAACATAATTTAATATGCCTGTATACAATAATCCGTGAAATGTGTGTTTTGCTGACGTTCTGTGTGTGACCATATTTTCCGTCAACGTTTGGAACGGTCATGAAATTCCCGTATTTGTTTTTTCTTATATTAAAAAGCTCAAAGTTTACCCGTAATAGGTATTTTAATTTCTGATAAATAAATAAATTTCCCAACTGCCATCAAACTCTAGATAAAAGGCCAGCGGTAGGTTTTTAGATTTTAGGCAACGTAAATTTGTATTTGTACAGATGCGGCGGAGAGGGACGTACTATGTACATATATCACATACATACGTGTACGGTAGGTACGTGGTGCTATTCATCGTATACGATACTACTATGTACATGTACATGTACTACCTGTGTGTGTACAGTACGTGTACATACGGTGTGGCGCGCGTAAACATACATATGTACTGAGTGGCGCGAACTTTGAAATGCAAAATATTGACAAATTCGCCATACACATGGGATGTGTGTATATATGCATTAGAAAATTTCTGATCGTCAGAGCTGCGTGTGGGATGCACATGGAGGACATAAAATAAATAACTTTTCAATATTTCTCCTTTTATTTAAAGTTAGGCTACATCAAGTCAACTGTTTTCTTAACAATGTTATAAAATCATGAGTTTCATTTTGCATCAAGAAGCCCTAAATAAACTGTGTAGAGTGTGTGGGCGATTAACAACAACAGCTTTACATAAGAATAGTTCTACAGTATGTACACAATACACTAAGGAGTCTGAAAGAGCATTTAAGATTAATGTATGGCAAGATGATGCCCTGGTTCACCCTCGTTATTTGTGCTGGAGGTGCATAAGGTTTTTGAGACATGAGGCCAGTGATTCAAGAAGTGGACCCAGGGAGACAACGATAATAACTTGGGACAAACACTCACGAACAGGAAAATGTGACACATGTGAGCTGTACAGAAATCACCGCAAAGGGGGCCGTCCTATAAAGCGGAAAAGGAGTGGCTACGGCCTTCCTAATTGTACAAGAACACAAGACGTTGGCGCTGAGACCAGCCCCTGTTTAACTTTAAATATACCGCCATACATCAGTGAGCCAGTTCCACATTATTTGGATATTTTACATTCAGCAGCAGAGGCCAACCTTTTCATCTGCGCCATATGCCAATGTATCTTAGGTTTACCAACTGTTCAAACAACATGTGAACACAATTTTTGTGCTGACTGTTTACTAGCTTGGTTTGAGTACAGACAGAGCAACAATGTGCCCTGTCCTATCTGTAACACACAAGTTTATATTGGAGATGTTACTCTATGCCCAAGGGTTCTGCGTGTTCAACTAACAACACTCCCAACAGTCTGTTCCAACTGCGGAACCATTGGAAAATTAGTTCCAATGAAAAGTCATGTTTGCCCCCTACAAACCCCCAGACCTAGAGCAGCTGTGTACTACCCACCTTCCTCCCCAAATAAAAGTCAAGAAAGCTATAAGACAGAAGCAACACAAGCAGCTCGTTTGCTTAAGTCAATGGCCACTAAACATGTCAAAGGTACTCCCATCCCTCCAGAGATTGAGGAAGCAGCTGACAGATGGACTTGGCTCAAACTCAAGCAATCCCAGAATGTCAGACTCAAAACTCTTGGCAGGGTAAGTTTAATCGACTTTGTTACAGCTCATACATTAAATTCACTGAATCCTGTTTATGTTATTCTCTTTTTCTTGACGGGGGGGGGGGGGTAGACAAATGGCATGTGTTTTTATTAAGTGTTTATTGTTTTTGTCTCACTCAGCCAGCCTATGCTAAACTCATAAGCCATGCAAAGGCAAAGGAACTGGATGAGCCTGTAAGTGAGCCACAACCAAGTGTTGATGACAACAGCTGTATGAGTGCCAACCTGTCCCTAGCTATGATGCGGGATTGTCAGCTAGCATGGGAGCAACTGCGGAAGCTTCGCAGGTAATTTGAAAATATTGTTAACAAATATTGCCTCAAAAAACTAACGCAGGTCTTTAAACAGCCTTAGTGATATTTATATAAAAAAATACATGCTTAATTAATTTATATGGAATGGATACATGTACATGTACCGTAGTTTGTTTTTGGGAGTTGGAGGAGGTGAAATGTGATGCATTAGTTTGTTTATCTATAAATTTGTGTGGGGCCTAGATTTATCCAAGGCGCCTATGTCCCCCCCCCCCCCCCAAACATTTGAAAATGAAACTAATTTCATTAATTGCGTTGGTTGCCATGATACATTTTTAGTATGAAATTATTGCATTTATACCTATCTATTTAACGCAAATCATTCCTAAATTGCGCAAATCCCTAAATTGTGCGATCAATTGTGCAGATTTTTGTGCAATCTATAGATCTATAGATTATGCATAGATTGAGCAGAGCAATCTGCAGACTGTGCAAATCCCTAAATTGCTCTCAACATATACATTCACAGCTTCCTTACAACAAATTAAAGACATTTTTTAAATTATATTTCAAAAGACATACCTTAAGACATCACAGCGTAGTGGACTGATGACAAATTTGAACAACTTTCCCAATTTACGAGAAATTATTCGAACAGTTTTAAGAAATATTCTTGATTTTTATCACTCAGATACCTAGGAAATATGGGGGTGTCAATTCCTTCAGAGCATTCCATGAGGAAGCAAGAGACAGCACTCCTCAAAGATAACATTGTAGGCAAGCTGATTCCTCTCCTCTTCAAATCTTCCAGTGCCAAGGGGCTTGATGGGATGGAGACTCGGCAGGTACCATGTGTTGTTGTCAATGACATAAGTAGCATGGTCTTTGATTATCTGGATAGGCATAACATGTGAGTATTCCTTCCTTGTATGCAGTGACTACTTGTGATTGCCTGTAATTAAATATAACAATTCAACATAAGTACATGTACATACATATACCAAAAACTAATTGATATTTGTTTACTACCAGATATTTGTTTGAGCTACATAACTTATTTTTGATTTTCACACTTTCTATTTAGTGCATGACCACTAGTTATCTGATGAACTTATTATTTATCAGTGTTGGAATAACAAAACTTGTTGATTTTGTATATATACTTTGCAGAAATGGTTCACTGACATGGCACAGTGTTATTCCAAGTAATGAAATCTGGCTGAAGATTGGGGTGACAAGGGGGGAAACTCATTCAAGATGTGCTACCAGATAGTCAACACTCATCATCCCAACTCTAAGAAAAATACTGTTGTATTCACATGTTTCGAGGCACCTGACTCAACTGTGAATTTACATCGTACACTACCCCCAATCATGGAGAAAGTAGTTTTGAATGCAGTTAAATGATAAAATATGTTTGTTTTTTGTGAATTAAACCAGGGGAAAGTCCATTAAGCTATTCTTCTTTGGAGATTACGAGCTCATCACCAAGATGTATGGAATATGCAGTTGTAATGGTAGGTACATTTCTCTATGGTACATTGTAAACTTCTAAGAAGATATAACAAATTTGTCAAAGGTGGGGCTTATGTAGGCATGTCGGAAAGTGGGGGAGCGGGACAGGCCTTCCACTTGTTACCATGACATGTATAAAAAGGCAATGTAAAAATAAATAAATGCTACCTATGGAAATGGGGTTTAATTCAACATAAACTCAGTAGATATTGTAACCAAAATCATCAATCACAATTCTGTAAAATGCTTATAAATTATGTAACAAACCTTTTGTAATTCTTTGAAGCCCGGTATTGCTGCCTGTATTGCCTAGCCTCACGGGAACAGATGCAAGTGTCACATACAGAGCGGGGGGATTGTTCACCTCGGTCCCTTCATTCAATGCAGGTGGACTACGCTGCATATTGTGCTGATGGCTCAAGAAAGTCCCGAGCCGCGTGTCCCATAGTGTCATTGCACAGCCAATGCTCATGCTACCAATTGACCAGGTAAGTGTACATTAGGTGCAGATCCAGTTCCAATGCTTCTTATTAGGAGTTCTGTTTATGGGCGTATGGTGAGCTGTTATAGTTGAGTGCAGATTGGACATTCCCCCTCCCATCTGAATCCTCTTCTAAGCAGACATGGTGTTGTGTACTAGTCACTGTGTTAAAAACAGAGTACATATAATACAAGATTATAACATAATTATTAGAAAATGAATATTTAGACATATCTAATGGAAGTTATTTGTCTTTTGGTGAATCAGGTTGTGTTACCTAGCCTGCACATGTCATTGGGTATATTTAAGAAGCTATTTGACATGTTGGAAGCACAATGCCATGAACTTGACATGAAGCTCTTCTCGCTGTGTGTGACAAATACTGATGAAGACGATGATGACGCTTCACCAGAGTGTAATTTTGACCAGCAAGTGAATGCCGAGTACAAGCGCCAAATAGCACTTAAAGAGGAAAAGCAGAAGAAAGAAGAGGAGCTGGATCAGGTAGAGGAGGAATTGCCACTCCATCTACTGCAGAATAATCTTCAGGCTATAGACCAAACCTTTCAAGACATGGCAAAGAGAGCATTCACACTTCGCCAAGAGCTACAAGAGTTGGTGAGTTTATTTTTACAATTTTTTATTGTATTTATTTCTATTTATTTTCATTTTATTTTGTTTTTTTATTTGTTTATTTATTTATCATAATTTACATCTGATGCGATATGCATGTTCAAATAAGCTTATCCCTTCAATAATGTTATTTATATTTACATGTATGTAGGACAACATTCACATGAGACTTCCCCTGGGAACAGGACCAGTGGTTGGTTGCTTGGATGATGTACTCCAAGATTTCAAGATTATGCGACAGGCCTATCATGGGAAGTCATTTGTGGGCAATCATGTTCATAGATGTTGCCAGGTGAAACAAATTATGTTTTGATGTTATATTGTGTAATATTCAAGTTTATAAACAAATATTCATGGTTCACGTATTTAATTTATGGCTTATACACTTACCATAATACTACGTTATCCTCAATTAGGTTGATGTTATCCAAGCACTCACGGCAGCCCCACGTAAGGTCCTTCAGGAAATGCCTTGTGATAACATTCCTGTTGCTCAACATCAGGCACTTGTCAGAAATGCTGCTCAAGTTGGGGCTACATTCAGTGAAACCTTCTTGAAGTTTGCAGACGTGCATCACGCAATCAACCACTCAAAGCCAATCAAACACGATGACCTAATAAAAATTGGTAAGAAAAAGTTAGTTTAAATACTCTCCATAAACTTCACTTCCTTATTCTAACAATGTGCATTAGTGTAAGTTTTAAGGGAGTACATTGTCACCAAACCTCTATATGCTTGACTCCATTTTAAGAAGGAAAGGTAAACCATACTTCATTACATTGCAAGACACCACGATTTCATGTGTATACAGTACTAAACCTACCTTTAAATTAATGTTCTGATGATTTATTCACTGCAGACACCTGTATAAAGAGCTTTATGGCCTGCTACAGAAGTAACTTCCCGACTGCATCAATAACCCCAAAACTACATCTCCTGGAGGACCATACAGTCGGTCAACTTCAGCGGTTTGGTGTTGGTTTTGGCCTTCTTAATGAGCAAGGTGGTGAGCTCATACACACAGAGTTCAACCGTACTGGCCGAGTTGTGTGGGATGAAAGACCCCCTTCAGCGCCTTATTACAATAGTAAAGCGACACCATCTTAGCACCACTCCTGAAATCCAAAAACACACAATCACAAAGTTTCATAAGAAAGAGCAATGATTAAAAATACCATGAATTACAAAAAATAAATATAAACAAAAATAAATAAAAACAGTTTTGCTTCATGTATCCAGCATACATGTTCTGTATGACTTGATCATGTACATGTACGTGTACATGATCCAGTAGGCCTAATGTAAACATGAAAAAACAAACATTGTGACCAACATGTACATGTAACTTATAATAACAGTAAATGCATATGTACGTATACAGTATTAGGCAGCATAATATATTTTTAAGCATGATGATGACCATTCATGAAGTGAGCAGTGTTCATACATAATTATGTGCATTTATCAAACATGTATTTATTGAAATGTTCCGCATCCATGGTCATTGCTATTTTATTTGTATAATTTGGTAGTGTTAAGTAGGTACACACATTAAGCAATTATTTTTCTTGTTTTGCTTTCAACCTATTGTGAGCATAGAGCAATGACGTGTCATGATTGTAAATATGAATAAATAGCAACACATTTTTTTTCTCCCATGTAAACAACTAGCTGTCCCATGACATGAGGCAACGTGCAAGTCAAAAGAGCCTGAAATCCACTCTGAGCCAATTTTTTTTTTTTAGCCACCTACAATAATTTCAGATTTAGTCCTAGACTTGCAAGTTGAAAATGTTTTTATGGAAACAAATAAAATAAATTATATGTCTAAAGTTATAGAAAAATTCTATTATTTTAAGTAACGTTACCATGTTTTGAGTCAAATTATTAAATTTGTGTCTGCTTCAAGAAGTTAAAGACATGGTCTCCGAGGTGACTTGTGATCTTTTCTAGATTCTAACGTTCGTTAAGTAGTACTAGTAGGCAGATTCACGCAAACCGCCGTTGGTGGCGCTATTTTTCATATGCTTTTGTACTGTAAAAGTTTGTGACCTGCCGAACTTTCATGGTAAAATTCTAATATTGTAACGGAACCCCCTCCAGGAATTCCGCCAGTTGGGAATTGTTAAATAAAATGACCGGTTATAAGCAAACAAATAAAATTAACCCAATGCACTAGCATAGGGAAAGTCAACTTCCCAGTTGTTGCCGCTATAATTTCTTTGCGACTTATTCTACATAATTTCAACACTTACTTACAAGATAAAGGCAGTATGGACTCAAACAAGAATACTGTAAATGAAATACAGACTGTTGAACCTTACACCATATTGGGTGACTAACTACACCCCATGTTTTTTTTAGTATAAAAATTGTACAAAATAAGGAACTCTAAGAGTCTCTATAGCCCAATGTGTTCCCTGCACATGTAGCAATGTTTTAATCACTATAAATTTGGATTAAGCTGGGACGAACAGTCCGTCGAAACAAACGACAGCTTTCCCCAAAATTAATCCCCAAAATGTTACCCTGCCACATGCACAAGAAACAGTCAGAACCCAGAGCTCACATAGCAATACATTAGCAAACATTAGGAATTAATAAAAGGAAATGGAATGGCTGAAACGGATCCAGGGTAATAAACAAATACAAACTTACATATATAACCAAGGTGTCGCTACATTAAAAAAAGGAACGAGGCAAACATGTCACCACATGAAAACCAAGCCCTAAAAACTCGGACTCAGAAATCCAACATGATGGCTGATGCTCACTCTCTGGTACCCCAGTCACAAGTCCTTCACAAAAACATGTGCACAAAGATTTTATACCAAAACCCACCAAGTGGTGTCCAAAAACACTTGTCTAAATCACAAAAAGTAAACAAAAAGGCTTTGTGATCTTTCCGAGCTAGACCAAGATAAAACACAATGGGTAAAGAAAAATACTAAAGACCCAGAGAAGAGTGAAAGGCAACTTCCAACAAAAGAGGGTTTAGCATACTGATGGGATAATTAACTAAAATTGCACGAGGTTTGACTTTGGGTTCAAAAATCGGTCAACTAAGGACTGCTAGCTCTAGCAAAAAACACCAAATGACAAGTATACAAAAATAGTATAAATGTGATGGAACACAAAATGGGCAAAAATTATCAAAACCTATTTTTGTTACAATATAAAGGGTAGTCTATGGATGTAGTCACTTCTAGTGTCGATAAATGGATACTACACATCGTGGTTATCTTAAATGATCAATCCATGCCAACTGTAACGTTGGCTTAAAAACAGTGCAACTTGCTGAAAATAGACTTTGTTAGTACTACAAGGATACATTGCAGGCACATTCGGTCACAACCTTTTCCATTGAAACTGGATCTTAAAAATGACCACATATTTAAATCAACAAAAATTCGTAACTTTGCATAGGGTTAACCTATCATGACCATTGACCCCTCATTTTCTTTCTAATTTGTTGTTCTATCCAGTGATATGACATTTAAAAGCATTGAAGCAACTTCAAATTTTCATGAAACTGCCTAGTACTAGTACTAACGTTTTAAAAGTTTATTTTGATATTATTATATTATTATATCGTTTTTATGGAGATAGCTTATGCTTATACTAGTTATATCATTATCATGGAGGAAGTTCCTTAGTTATGTACATGTTTAATATTTCCTCCATGGTTCAATGTACATGTACATGTACATGTACATGTACATGTACATGTACATGTCTGTATACACGCATGTCCATGTTCTGTACAATAATACAGTATGTAGATCCACATGTGGGCCACATGTACGCTGTGCATATGTGTACGTCGCTAGCTACATGTACGTGACATGCCTTGAAAAAGAAAACAACAAAAACTCCCCTCAAAACACATACTTTATTTTCAAAACTACCGCTGGCCTTACCTTGTCATTCATGTGGTTGGTGGAACTATCTGAGATCTGATTGTGGTTGAAAATACTGTATCAGCCAAAACTTTAGTTCTGATGAAAAATTACTTTTAATAATGAGAAGTTTTACACGTGGTTTCAAGACGCGAAATAACCGCTTATCGTGTCGGGGCTCGTCATAGGTCAAATGTTATCATGCAAATATATTTTAATGTAATTTGCGTAAGAAATGAATATTTATATATCTTCCAACTACGTAAAAATTGTTTACTTGATTATATTTTACTTTAACCAATCAAAACATGTCATAAAAACAACAACATCAATATTTTTAAATACGTTTATATTACGCCCATTGATCGAGCCTAATTTGCATATTCTTGGTCGTACGAATGCCGCGACCTATTCCAACAACAGAGGGCGCTATTGTTTAAAAGGAGAACGGCCGTGCATTGCCAACAGGGCCAAATGTTCATCCCAATCGGTTTGAGACTTGTCCACACATACCCGTAGCATGGCTTCAATGGTTCTGTTGAAACGTTCAATCATCCTGTCGGATCTAGGGTGGTAGGGCGAAGTCCGTGTTTTCTTTATTCCAAGGAGGGAACACATCTCCCCAAAGACGGCTGATTCGAATTCCCTCCCTTGATCGGAATGAAGTTCAAAGCGGACGCCAAATCTTGCCACGAATTCTTCTACGAGTTTAGTGGCCACAGTAGGGGCTTTATGATCAGGAATCGCATAGCACTCTGTCCACCGGGTGAAGTAATCACCAACCACCATCACAAATTTGTTTCCACGGTTCGTGACCGGAAGAGGCCCCATTATATCAACAGCGATCCTTTCCATTGCTGCTCCAACCTGGTAATGAACCATCTTTGCCCTCTTGGCTCTCGCTGGGTGCTTGCATGTCTGGCACTCCTGGCAGTTCTGCACCTACCGGCGTGCCGACGTGCGCATTGATGGCCAGTAAAAGTTGCTTCGGCACAACTTTGAGAACGTTTTGGCTACACCCAGATGGCCGGCAGTTTTCTGATCATGGAAGTGCTTCATAACAGTTGACCGTAGGTCACAAGGCGTTAACACTCACAGTCGGGCCTGATCAGTCGGTCTAGTCGGTTCCCAGCGGATATACAAGATCCCATGTTCAATCACCAACTGTCCATAACGGGCCCACCAGAATTTCACCTCCGAACTTTTACTTGACACTTCTTCCCACAGTGGTCTTTGCTGTTGTTCTGCCCATTTTAACACCTCTCTTAAATCGTTGTCCTCCCGTTGGTAGCGTGCAATATTGTCACAGTTCAGATCAGGTTCCAGGTTGGGAGTCGATTCCCGTACCGGACGCACAAGCAACTGTAATGCAGGCACTTCAACCGGCAATGCAGCATGTACCGGCGGCGTGGCTTCCTGAACCGGCGGTGAGTCTGCCTGTACCGACGGTGAGGCTGCCAGTACCGGCGGTGAGTCTGTCTGTACCGGCGGTGCTGCTGCCTGTACCGTCGGCATGCCACCACGAAGGCGTTGAATTTCGAGCTCGGTACCCTTAGGTAACTCTTCTCCATCTCCATGTTCACAGCTCGAAAAACACTTCCTTGACAAGGCATCGGCATTGCCATGTAGGTTTCCAGGACGATGTTCGATTGCAAAAGTGTAAATGCTGAGTTTTTGTAGCCACCTGGCCAACTGTCCCTGAGGGTCCTTCACGCCATATAGCCATTTCAATGGTCTATGATCGGTCCTGACACGGAAATGTGCCCCATACAGATAGTGATGATATTTCTTAATTAATGAAGAACACCACGGCCAACAGCTCGCGTCTTGTGACACAATAGTTTCTTTCTTGCTTTGTCAGTGACCTGCTGCCATATGGTATCACTCGCTCCTTGCCTTCCTGCATCTGTGACAACACAGCACCGACTGCGAATCCACTGGCGTCCGTGTCAAGGACAAATTGCTCAGATGGGTCTGGGTATGCCAATATTGGGGCGGAAGTCAAACAGTACTTCAACCGCTCAAATGCCTCCTGACACTCCTCTGTCCATTTAAACTGTCGTCCCTTCTCGGTTAGACGGTGTAGTGGCCTTGCGATTGCGGCAAATCCCTTGACAAACCGTCGGTAGTAGGACACCAGTCCTAGGAAGCTTCGGACATCCGTGACGGTCATCGGCTGAGCCCATTCCTGTACTGCACGGACCTTCTCTGGGTCGGTTGTGACTCCCACTGGCGAAACTACATGGCCCCAAAACTCCACCTCCCGTTGAAAGAACTTGCATTTCTTGGCCTTTAGCTTGAGGTTAGCTTCACGTAGTCTCTGCAGCACTAGACACAGTCTTTGCATGTGCTCCTCAAAGGTCTTTCCAAAGACGATAACGTCGTCGAGATACAATACTGCTACCTGCCACTGTAACCCAGCCAGCACTCGCTCCATTAGACGTTCGAAGGTCGACGGCGCATTGCAAAGGCCAAACGGCATGGTCACGAATTGGTACAGTCCACCTCTTCCCGTGCAAAATGCCGTTTTGGGCCGGTCCTCAGCAGCGACCTTGACCTGCCAGTAGCCGGAGGCCAGGTCAAGGGTGGAAAAGAACTGTGATCCTGCCAGAGAGTCCAGGTTATCCTCTATGTGGGGAAGAGGATGTGCATCTTTCGTGGTAACCTCGTTGAGCTTCCGGTAGTCGATACCCACCCTCACAGTTCCGTCTTTCTTTCTAACCAGCACGATCGGTGAACACCATGGACTATCAGAAGGTTCAATTACTCCCTGAGAAAGCATCTTATCCACCTCCATGTCGGCCACCTCTCGCTGACTCAAGGGCACCCTCTTTAGTCTTTGCCGGATGGGAGGCGCATTCCCAGTTGCAATGTGGTGTTCCGTGAGATTAGTTCTACCAATATCCCCATCACCAGTTGAAAACACGTCACCAAAACTTCGCAGCAGTGCCGCCAGTCTCTCTTTCTCTGAGGTTGACAGGTGTTCGCAACTGGACTCGAACAACGATGTCAAATGTCCTGGGACCTCAGCCAGCAAATCGCTTGCCAAGTTATCATTCATCTGCCGACGGTCTGCCAAAACTGCAACACTGTCCACAGGCTCAAGGAATGCAGCGTCAGTGCCCTTCCTCAGCATCTTTGCTTCTGAAGACAAATTCAAGAGTCTCACAGGGACTTGGCGGTCCCGTGTGTCAACAAGGGCGCTTGCAACCAACACATCACAGTCCCTGCCCAGGGCTCCTCTGTTCTGCAGCATTCCCCAGACTGGCACGATTCCGGAGCACTCTTCCACCACCTTACACTTAAGCATGACCTCCGATAATGGCGGAATCATAACATCTTCATCCCACCGCTGCCACCATTTGTAGCGAACGGCCTATGGGTACTTTTCTCCTATTCGTTGCAACCGCCAACAAAAGGAAACATGAGACTGGATTTACAGAAGGAAAACTGCTTTAATTATAACTTCGGTCCTTACTGTCTGAAACTTTCAACATAACTGTTCAATACAACAAAGAAATCGCTTGGGTCGCAGCCAGCATTTTTCCCGCTGGCGCGAAGTGAACAAAGAACAGTCTATATATAGTCCCTGGTCGTTTCCGGTCCAATCTCCGGAGCAAATAGTTCTCACACCGGCGGTTGCAACCGGCGGTTTCCAAAGTGTCCATTACATTATATAAACCCACAGTAAAATAACTTTCTCCGAACTTAGAGTGTCTGGAATTCAGAAAACCCTAAGGTCACTGGGGGAAAATTTTTTAACTAAAATGCATTCCCGATGTCGCCTCTTGCAGATTAAAGTCCCCCCTTCAGTGTAAAAACGTTATCACCCAAGTAATTGGGGAAAACATTGTGCATATGTTAAACACCAAAAATATAAGTACTGTTGCATGTGTAAACGTAACAGGTGCATTTGTATCCACCCAATTAAGGCAGCAGCAGACCGTGGGCGTTTCTTAATTCTAGACAAAACGGGCTTAGACATAATTACTTTTGCTAATAAAAAATATAACGTCAAAATAGTAGTTAATGGCCTTAAGTTTTGAATAGGTTCTTTCTCAAAAGGCAAAATGAACGATATATACAGATATGCCCCAACATTTAACGCAGGACTCGGGCAGTTATCAGGTGTGAAAGGAACACAAAAGAAGAGGGTACAAGAAACAGTGTCATATACTAGTCCTAGGACTGGACAAAGGTGAGGGATTAAACATGAATAGATCAACTAGGAAGAGCAGGGTTTATAGCTGGTAGAAGAAAGCAAAAGAGGAATGAAAATGAAAAATATAATGTCGTTTTGTTTCTTTATGACATAACCACATGTACTCTAAAAATGGGAGAATACCAATTATTTATATGTGCTGAGAAGCACGAGCTTAATAATAATGTATATGATGCCTCATAAAAAAAACAATAATAAACTAGGCCTAGTACATACACAGCTATAACAACTCGACAGGCAAACATGCAGGTAGTTGACAAGGCCAGGAGTAGGACTTCACAAACAAGAAAATGTTTGTTTGTGTTTACAATCGGACAACATAAACAACTAGACTGAACAAGTCAGACAAACTATGATCGAACAAGTATATCATATTCAGACAATTGAACCAGTTCTTTATATTTCAACAAGATATCATAATTTAATCAACAAACTTCGCAATGATTGAGGAAAGCGCATTGATAGAGTGCTAATACTGTTGGATTGTGACGAGTCTAATCTGCTCTGAACGCCTCGCTATCAAGGTGAATACAGTGAATGTTATGCTAGTTGCTGCACGCACAACTCTTGTATGCCATCCCAAGTTAAGTGTACATGTAATGTGAGCCATGCATCTTGTACACTACACACAGCTAGCTAGCTACGTGCTATACACGGTTAATGTATGCCGTCTTCACAGATCTCTGTACACTTAGTACAAGTACTATGTGCGCTCACCATTATAATAGTCTACTACTCGTCAATGTTCTGTATGGTACAACCCTTGGTCTTGCTTCCCACAAGGCTCGTTCTCGGTAGTCATAGATTACCTTGTGTCTTGCCCAATATGTTAGTGGTATACAATTGATAATTAATTTGCTTTGATGGTTTTTATTGGGGGAGGATGGGGGGGCGCTCGTATTTCTAATTTCTAAGTTAGTTTATTGCTCCAATTTGTAATGTCATACCGGTATCTTTAATCAGTATGGTAGACTGGTAGGGGGGGGGGGGTGTCTATTTTTGCAATTTAGTCCTTTACGTTTTATTTTGTACGTAATTGTCCGTTAATACTGTTTTATCATATTAATTCATCTGTATCTCCTGTAATAATCTTTATAATATTGAATGGGGATATATTTTTATATAATATGAGGGCCCCAAATGCCGTGATCAGCTGTGCTGGATGGGTTACCCTTGTTAAAGATGGTTTTAAATAAAAAAATTAAATAGAAGCGAACGACGAAGCCCCAAAACTGGTGATCTCAAGTGTTAGCCTTTGCTCTAGTTTGGGCGATAAACTCCGTACAAACTTAATAATGATAATACAAAAATGCGTAATTCAATGGTGTGTACGTTTACAGATTAAACAATGGCACACATATCGTAAACATGGTATCTAATACTTCATCAATTTTAACCTCAGATGTAAAATAAATGGAGACTTAATTCAATTCCATGGCAGCCCAGGGGCCGAATTACATAATAATTTTTTAAAAGCTTAACAATAAATTCAAAAAATATACATGTATATATCCATATACAAATTTTAATTTACGGTGTATACATTAACAACAACACGTGTTTTAAACAAAACTGCAGGCAATTTGTTAGTCTCTGAGCTCTGAATCTGTTAGTTTTGTATTTGAGTTGAGGTATTGATTTAGTTTTACGAAGGGCCCGGTTTGTTTTGCGAGGTGGAAAGAGGTGAGACATGATTTGTTTGGTTGTTAAATCAGCTGCAATGTTTTTTGCACAACAAGCGACGGCGATTGTTTAGACTATAGGTTAGTTGAGGGACTCTAAAGTACTCCGAGAGTCACACAGGAACACATTCAAGTTACTCTACGTGCCATTCAGATCACTTAGTTTCAATCAACCAAGAACATAGTATAACTATGTACCGTCTATGTATTATTCAGTAACTGCAAAATAAGCAAAATATTTTACACAGCGCCCTCTCGTAACTTAATGAGAAAGATTACTTTAGACTGGCTATAGTCCTTTGTTGTATTTTTTTAAGTGTTGCTTCGTCGCTGCGCTCACACTCTATCGGACACAACACTGGAAAACATATTCTGGTTCAGAATTATCTAGTGGTGCTAGATCAATGAGTGTTACATACAGGTTTAGTTACTGGATTTTAGTCATAAATATTGTGTTATATGTAATGTACAATTAATATATTGAAGTCAGTGTCTTCCATTCCAAAATTTAATCAATTATTTGAATCATGGCTCTATAAGGCCTTTGGGTATTTCCCGGAATCTCTCATCTCGACTACATTTAATACATACAATATTTTATTATATCCTTGCTCATCGAGCTCAGCCTTCTAGACACTTCAGGTAACTCTTGGAACCTCTTTCCTAAAAAGGTAATGAGATTTTAGTGAAATGTAACAATTCTCAATTCTATCAACTGTTATTAGGACCTCCAAATTTATCAACAATTTAACTAACTCAAGAGACACTGGCTCCTACTGTACAGGTGGTTTATGCAAATGCCTTCTTCTACTAACTATGATTTGCTGAACTACTGCTGAATCAACTGGATTTTAATTTGCATTTAATAATGAATTTGACCATTGGCTGCCGATGTAGAAGTGATCATATTATCTGATTTTGCATTTGCTTTCTTATTGACTAAAAACGCAGCAATAATTTCATCTTGAATGGGAAGGTTAATTTCAATATTGAGTTCTTTTAGCCAAGTAATAAACTGTCTGCACTTGAAGATAACTGTTGATTGTGCCATCTGCTTTTGCTAATACCGCGTCATTGAAAATGTGTTTCTTCATCCCTTCAATACCGCTATGGAACTCTGACCAAAATCATTGTGAATAAATGATCTGAAGCATTGAAAACAAATGGACGGGTATGCAGCATTAGATTATCTCATTATTTCCGAGCAATCAATATTAATAGCACATATTGCACCAGTGAATTTGGTAGAGCCCAGCAGTGAGTTTTTGTTTCTTCCTAATTCTAGAGCACCTGCACCTTCCACAGAAATAATTCCTTTAATCCAGGGTCTATAACTGGACGACAGAATTGGCTAAAAAACACAAAAATGGCCACTAAGGAAAAACAAGTGTTCTTTTACCTTTACAGAGGTGAATATGATCTAATACACTCGGTATGAGTCTGTTAATATCTAGAAACAATCTTCTCTTTCAAGATGACTGTTTCTCGGTAATACTATTAGAAGCAAGCAATTCTAAAATTGATTATGTTACAAATAAATGCTCTTTTACTACTGAATTATTGTTGTGATAGAACATGGGAGGAGGATTTTCAGATTCTGTAACCCTGAATAATTACTGACATTGCCATGCGAGAAGGGCCAATATTATGCCAAAATTGTACATGTTGTTTTAATCTTCCTTTGACTGCTATTTCAATTATTCCAACCCACAAGATTCACAGTTGCATGTTACCTTCAGTACATCACTGATGAACTTATATTCCAGATTTGTCATTTTAAGGCAGGATGGAGGATCCCGCAGCCCAGCGCCCTGTTGACGTAGGAGTGATGGCCAGGGTGTTTGACAATGTGTTGGAGATGATGTTTCGCTGAGAGATAGACACTTGCCACGGGGTGATTCTGTTGTGGAAGTTTGTGTATCCAATTGATGAGGCAGCTCTTGCTCTTGGTTTAACCCTAGATGATGACCGTGCATCGAAGCTAAATGGGCAGTCTCTTGACCAGTGGCCTGGCATTCTGCAGCTCAGTGTAGCAGATATCAGCATTTGGCATGCTTACCGTATTTTAGATGTTCATGTTGAACCTCCTGATAATTAAGTAAAACTTTACCCGAAACAGGCGTTGGGTAAAATGTTACCCAACATAATTATTACTGTGATTGGGTAATTTTATTTGTCTAACTTATAGGTCTAAATGATTTCCCTCTGTTTTATGTAAATTGTATAAAATATTACTTTTGAATGTGTATTTTGTCTTTTCTTACATTATTGTTTGGTTAATATGGAGTTTTGTTTTGCACCTGGCCTAGTTAAAACTGTAAGGATTTCCTCAAATGGTTTGAGTATTTGAAGGTTAAGACAATGGTGGGTTTTGTAATATTGTTCTTCTCCTTAGTTCAGGTTAAGCAAAACTATGTAACCGATTGACCGACAGTGCATAATGGCCGCGACACGACCTGCCTGCACACGCTTGCACAATGACTTGTACGAGTGAGTGGTCTTCTCTGGACGTGTACATGCATAATGTACATGGCTTTTGTACACTGTAAAATGTTTGTGAACGCATAGTTAAAATCACCTGCTGTATCTTGAGTACGTACATGCGGATATCTCATCCCATAAACTAACGAGAAGAGCAATATAGCTTAAATACTCAACAACTGCTTAATTACCTTCAACCGCCTCAATCAGTTGATGAAACTCTCACTGATGTGATATTATTTGCTTTGGTGTTCTCCATCTTGAATTTAAATTTGAATGTGAGACACGGCGCCTCGTGGGAGACTTTACATAAAATAATTTATTTCATACACTTTAATAGTAAAATAAACAACTGTAAACTCTATAACATAAATAAAACTTACACAACTCGGGTTAACTTTAATTTTTACTCTCAAATTATGTAGTTTTACATTTACAAAATAGGCCTAGATTTGTATTTTTTCACTCTGTTTTTACCTAAATTAGGTTTTTGTTTACATACCGGTAAGTAACTTGTTCTACTTAACTTTTGTTTAAACTATCTGATCTCTGAGTGTGGATTTATCAATTACCAAAAGAAACTTTAAATATAACTCAAATCAGAAGGTGATTTATGTGTCACATTTACACCGTGTGTGTGTTTACACCATGTGTGTCTTTACACCATGTGTGTGTTTACACCATGTGTGTGTTTACACCATGTGTGTGTGTGTTTACACTTTGCGTGACCTTTACCAGGGCATTTCCCTAAAAATGTGTGTGTATTACTTCTCAGATGAATAACATTGTAGATGTTATGTTAGTGCCCTATTCAAAATAAATGAAATTAAAAAAAAATCTGCATGCTGATAATTAGCACAAAACATCTCTTTTTATGGTTTCTTGGCATAGACCAGTGAACATTTTTTGTTTGACTTTAACTTTAAGGTTCTTTGAAAACACTCATACTGCATGTACAAGATTCACTATGTTGACAGTGTTACGAATCTTACCCTTTGATCATGATGATATATCGCCCTCTATTTCAGATTAAATGGAAATGATCTTGTGTCATTGAACGAACACTAAGCGATTTACTTTTTGTACTTCTTTAAAACATAAAGAGAAATTAAACGTTTTACGTCATGACTGTTTAAAACGGTACTTCAGTGACAATGTACACCCATGGATGAAGGAAGACAAGTCAGCATTGGAACCAGCCGTCCGTAGCCCTGTCACATGCGCGCGATGCATATAATTATACGGCCAGTATATATCCCTTCACAACCACCCTTGGAAAACCAGTAATCCCGTCATCCGTAGTACCATTAAACACTACTCCTACCGCAATAAGAAGCCAACGTACCACCATAATTATGGTACCACGCACAGCGTGGTTTCTTACTTTCCATTCTTAGACCCCTTGCTGCTTGAACATTTGACCTCTTTAAGGTCAAGGAACACGTAGTAAACAAACAGAGCAAAGCAGTGACGACACATTCATTCATAAATACTTGCAGCCCAGACTGTACACGCGCAAGAACATAAGCGGTTGTAATCTGATACGACCGTGTAGGAGATGCCACGCGAACGTCCTTGTACTGTAGTTCAGTGGCCTGACAATTACTACTGTTTCTTCTTCTTGTTCTCAACATTTGTTGTAGATTTTAATTTTGTGCGCAGGTTGTATGTGAGATGGAGTATTAGGACCACTACATCAGGGTGAACTAATGTGCGCAGGTTGTATGTGAGATGGAGTATTAGGACTTAAATAACTGGCGCCCGCCACTTAAATAACTGGCAGCCGCCACTTAATAACCGGCGGCCACCACTTAATAACTGGTGGCCGCCATTTATATAACTGGCTATTATTGTACTTGCAAGAAGTGGAACAGCTTCTATTCAACCTTTTTGAAACGTTAAATTTAGCTTTTCGATAATGTTCGCCCTTTGCCTGCTGAATTTTGTTAAGAAATGCAGTCTGACGACACGTAGAGCGTATATTTAAATCAACCAAGTGACGCAAAATGAAAAGGTACGCATGTTCTAGCCCACATTTCTCGGAATATAGTGGTATAGGCCTAACTGTACATCACAATAAGAGTTCTTTAATAGGCCGAAGGTCCACCATTAGACAATAATAATAAGATGATATATTTGCTAAAACTAGTGGAGATAATCGATCTTTACATTAAAATTGCACATTTCTAGCACTTATTCTGTCTTTTGAATCCGCCTGAAATTTATAATCATTTGGAAATCATACTTAAAAGAAATCGTCTGAAAATTGGAAATGTGACAATGAGAATTTGTCTTGGAGTGGTTGCCTATAAATAAGCACTGCGTGACATACAACCCTGGTATTTAATACTCCCTTCCTGTTACTACTTTAGGATAATAAAATACATAATTCCAATTCTTTATTGAAGTTGTTGATATCAAAGACATCCTTTAAGTCTCAATTTACAAAAGACGAATGTCATATTTTACTATTAAATGCAATATTACAACGAGGGATCCCTATGGTTATATTTATTAAATAAATGGTTTTTGTTTTGAAACTATTTTAAAGCCCACTGTACATTAATATTATTGGCATGCTCAGAAACTGGACTTAGCCTAGAAAGGTTCATCAACTGCGGTAATACTGTTTTGTAAGGCAGTATTAGCAATCATCCCGTGAAATTTGAGGTTTTGGAGTGTCTTGAATTTATTTTCCAGAAAATTGTTTTCGAAACTATAACAAATCCTTAGTTTGTTTTTTAGGGTGTGAACGAATCAAGAATGGAACAAGATACACACATCCGGCTGTACTTCTCTCTAGGACTTCAGTATAAGGAAATCATTAATGCACTAGCACTGAATCATAGGATAATTGTCAGTATGCGAACTCTTAAACGAAGTTTAAAGAGGCTGATATTATAGATGTTGCCAGGTTCATCACGGAAAACATCAGGAGAGGAAGTCATTACGGATATAGGCTGATGCACCTGAGGTGTATTCAGCATGGATTTGTTGTCTCTCGCGAAACAGTTCGACTCCTGATTCAAATTCTGGACCCTGAAGGTGTTCTCCTGCGTATCCATAACCGTCTAAGAAGGCGTGCTTATTTTGCTAGGGGACCCAACTTTATCTGGCACTTTGATTCCTACGACAAACTGAAACACTTTGGTTTTTGTATCAACGGGTTGTATAGACGGTTTTCTAGATTTGTTATATGGTTGAACGTCTATAAAACCAACAGCGATCCTCGTATCATTGGTGGATATTACATTGACGTAGTAGACTGTGGAACTGAAAATGGATCGGTGGCCGCATTTCAAACATTTCTTTCCGATAAGCACTCTTTTATCTACGAAACAAGTCCACATAATCAAAGAATTGAAAGTTGGTGGTGCATCCTTCGGAAATCCTTTTCCCAGTACTGGATGAATTTCTTTTGGGCAGCTAAGAGATGAGGGAGCTTTCACTGGAGACTTTTTGGATATCAACATCTTGCAGTTTTGCTTTATGAAACTGATACAGGTATGTGAGGTAGAAATTATATTTTTTCGCATTTAGGCCAATACAGCTGAGGAAATTTTGTATGTCAAAAATTATCCAGTCAAACTTAAATTAAATTGCTCGATTCATTATGGGAAAATTACTTTACATTGAATCACTGCTTTCAGTGAATATGTCACTTGATTGTCACTCCAATCTGTACAACTAAAGCATTCCCGTAGGGCTTCAGTAGCATCTGTAGACCAGTTCTTGATCTTCATCTTCCTCACTGGTTCTCTCCGCATTCTTGACCGGTACAATGGGATGAGGTGAACCATGTTGTGGTCGGAATTCCCCAGTCCAGGTAATGCTTTGGCTCGATAGGCCTCCTGGATATTTCCATAACACAGGTCCAGGCATGCCTGATGTCGTGTAGGACAATTGACATTATTGGTGATAAGATGGTAAGCAGTCAGAACGGGTACACTGATTGAAGTCTCCAAGAATTATTTTTGCTGCATCCGGTGATTCAGTCTCGGCTAACGATACTAGATGATGAATAGTATTTGCAGATATCTGGGTGTCAGCTGAAAGTGGTATAATACACAACAAACAGGTGGATATGAGGAATCTCTCTTGGCAGGTAATATGGTCGTATATAAATGACAAGAAGTTCAATGTCTTTTGTACATATTTTCTGTTTCACTGTTATATGCGATGGGTTACAGAACTTTTCATTCACAAAAACACCAACTCCTCCACCTTTCGTCTTTCTGGAATTCTGATTCCTGTCCATCCTCAGTAATTGGTAGCCCTCTAGGTCAATAGATGAATCCGGATCATTAACGGTTAACCATGTCTCTGTTAGGCAGATTAGGCTAGACTCACTGTTTGATCAATTACAATATTTACTCAAAGTAATGTATTCGTATTAATTGTAACAATCCGATGCAATCACCAGGAATGCGAGGCGACGGGTCACCGTTGTACATGTAGGCTATCACTGAAAAGCACATGTCAAGAAGGGATCTGACTCTTTCCTAATTACTTTGCCGAAGCATGGAAACAAGTCTCGCTACCAGATTTGCATTGAGGCCGCGTGTTCCGGAAGCTGGTTATTAAGTGGCGGCCGCTAGTTATTAAGTGGCGGCCGCTAGTTATTAAGTGGCTGCCGCTAGTTATTAAGTGGCGGCCGCTAGTTATTAAGTGGCGGCAGGCAGTTATTTAAGTGGCGGCAGGCAGGTGAAAGAGAAACACACGTGAAAGAGAAACGCAACGCGGCACTAATGGGCTTCCGTAATTATGCCCACATGCTATTTTATGTGCATGACAGTATATGGCACACATGTTATTCGTGTAATGGCGTGACACGATCGGCTGCATCGAAAAGCCGTGCATACGATATAACGGTTTTACACGTACGAGCATTACGTCCTTTTCAACTCTGATACCCTCATAAAACGACAACAAAAAATACAAAAACCAGAAGCTAAAAATGATTGCAATCATTAAGAGGCTATTATACTATACAGATATGAAATGAGAGGGGGCTAAAATGTCTTTTCCAAATTTTAACATCTTTAATATCACTGATGGGGCTATAATGCCGTTCAGATGTCCCAATGTTCAGTAAACTATGCCTATGCTTCGCATTGACCATCAACAAGGCTAAGCAATAACAAACCTTCAAGCTATAGGGTTTCATGTCATCAAACCCTACTTCTCTTATGGACAGTTTTATGTTGAAGAAAATGCCTGAAACAAAATTTACCCAAAATGTGCTCACATAAACCCAAACAAACTGAAAAAGTTCAGTCCTTATAACCATATAACACTCTCGTATATTTCATTTCCCTATAGTCATAAACTACTGCCTATGTTTACAAAATCCAATTATCAGATCGGGTAACTTAGCTTGTAATAATATACATGCCGTGTAGCCAGGGATCACGCAACATATGTTACATATGCTAAAGCCATTATGCATTATTGGTAATGTTGACAACACTACTTCAAAAACTGAGTCTTATTTTCTTTGAATCAAGATTAATATACATTAAACAGCCAACACGTACTTAGTTTCAGCTGTGTACGTTATGTCATTATTGATTGTGTATTTATGAATGCATTCAGAATTGTAATTATTATTCCGATTCTAACGTTGAATTGTTTTCCATAAGAATAACATATACAAATAATAACAGACAGCCACATTGCCATCAAATAATTTAGTTCATATATTATTTGCTTTGTATATTTTGTGAACTGTGTATTTTAATAGGAAAATATAGTTGTTGATAATAACGTTTTAAGAGCCCTTATCGAAACAACTCTGTGTTGTTTGATATTCTTTGTTGTGCATATCAATTACGTAATTGTACGACATATGGTGAGCGTTTAACAAAGAACGACACAAATCAAATCAATCTCGTGTATTATATTTTGTTAATTGTATGCTTACTTCAGGACAGTGCGTTTCCTGTGCATACGAAGTTGTTTTCCTTTTTATCTGATTATTTTGAATGGAAATTAAGAGAGGCTTTTCCAATGTCACACTGTTCCGGTTTTGTTTGTTTGTTTGTGTGTTCCCTCTACTACACAGGTTCTTGTGTGACTTGCTGACATGAAACATGCAAAACAGACGTAATGATCTGAGAATGTTCATTATTCACGATTTATACGGCAAAACGTAAAGCTGATTGGGTTTTCTTACCCTACGTTTACACTAGAGAGATGTTTGATGAAAGGGTGGAGCATTGGCCCAGTACCATTAAAGGATCCCTGACATACCAAGTTACGATGGCGTTATTTTATAGGTGATAATTAATAAACACTAAATCAAAAAGAAAAAAATGAGTTTATTACCCCGTGTCTATTTTTTTTTTTTTTTTTCATTTAAAAATATTACCCCTTCGGAACGCCCACAAAAATGTGCGTGACGTAAACGGGGTAAGGAAAGCTAAGAACGCTCTCACGGTCCTGGCCTGACAACGCGAAGCTACATGTGTAACGTTAAGCTGCAGTTAGTATTCACGTTTGCTCAAATGGATTCATTAGATTCATCCGATAGTGAAATTTTGTCCCAACCACCTTCAAACGTTGATCATGACGACATAAATATAGATCACGGTGGAGAACAGGCTGTTATTCAGCCCTATATGTTCGAGTCTGAGCTTGGAAGTTCCGATTCCGACCAGGCAGGACGACATACCGCCTGGTGCACGGAATGACGAAGAAGACCGAGAGAACAGACTGCAAAATTCGGCCTGGTACGTTTTTTGGCAATTATTTCAATTACAAATAAACATGTACTTTTTGTACATATCAAACAAACTTCCAATATAATGAGATCTCAGAAAAATCGAGACGAAAACGTGGATTGCAAATTTAATATCGTAACTGGTTAAGGCCATTTCTATACACTACTCAGTAGGGAAGTACGACCTCCACGTTCGGACCGGGAAGTCTCTAAATATTGTTGAACTGCCGTGCTTATTTTTTCGATGTAAGTCTGTGCCATTTCCATTGATTTGTTTAAAGTAAATTTAACACTTTCTTTTAAATTTAATTCAAAAGCAAATAGGTGCTCCTGTGGGTGTTGTGTTGCAATGCCGACAGTAAGAGAGTCCATTTGCAGCAAAGACTAGAAGTCTACGGTGGTGCAGAAAATGGATGAGTTCATTCTGGATCTGGACTGCATCACAGAACACCGGGATGGATGAAGCCAAGTAAATCAGTTGATTTTTGTTTAAATAATCCATTACCAAATTTAACATTTCAGTAATACTAAATCTAGGCCAATTGCAATAGTGCTTGGAAGTATTTCACTGGTTTTTGTATAAAAATGTTTTATTATTTATGCACAGGTACACTGGCAACGGAGAAACTAACTGCTATTTTGTCCAAAACAACCCTTGTGGATGACATCAAGATGATGTCAACTACCAAGCAGACATCATCAGTGGAGAGTTTTCACAGCGTAATCAATCGTTTTGCCCCCAAGATGAATATCCCATATGCTTTTATTGTAATGTATTGTATTTGTACTCGCAGGGCCCCAATGGAAACCAGTTTTAAACTGTTTGGGCATACCCTGGGTAAAGACAAATGTAATAATAACAATAATTGAAATCCATTTTTATGAAGCATTCACTATTTAAACGTGATTTCTTTCATTGCAAAAAAAGGAGTATCTTGGACATATTACTTTATTTATCTAGTATACAAACATATATATCATGTTAAGTCTCAATTGAGACGTTTTGTTCTAAATGAAAATTAAACCAGACATTGGAATCGAAAAATTGCTTCAAATACCTCTGTATGATGTTGATATATTCATGTAAACAATGAACACATACTTATTTCAGTTTAAACTGTATATTCAAAACGCTTTGATAAAATACACAATAATTTATTGAATCCCTCTACAGTACATCATATTATGGTTCGATATTGTTGTAGTTATTTACTTTCAATACTATGAAAAATAAATAAACCTTGAATAATAAGCATTCTGTTATGTAAGTAAATGTGGTCTCCAGTGTGCATTTACAATACATGTACAATGTACATGTAAATGACTGACTGATGCCAAGTAAAACCATTTTAAAACCCTGGGACGTGCCATGGCGCTTGTTTTGTAAGTAGGTTTGTAAACAAAATGTAATTACTCCGTTGATGCTTAACCCAAATTTCTCAAATTCCGTAAGATCACTGTTGAAGTATACCCAAATAGCATGGTTAATTCCCATTAGCCTGCTTTGAACCCTTGACCCAAAACATCCTACTGCAAAAAGCATGGTCCCATAGGGCCGTGTACAAATCCTGCATGGTCCCATAGGACCGTGTACAAATCCTAATCCCATCTGTCAACATTGACTTCAGCTCCAAGGCGGCTTATGCCAGAGCATGAATCCAGACAGGCTGGAGCTATCAGCCAGATTATGAGAGATGTTTATTCCTATAACTGCTATGGGTACACATAATAGGGTATATTTATGTCGATTTGGGGTAGGGGAAAAGCGTTATCAGAACTAAAATAAACATCAACCTAAAGGGCCCTTACATTTCTTTTTGCTTCAAATTGTTGTCTAGGGTCTAGAGGACCTCTATGCATCTGTTAACCCTTTCGATCCCACGGGCTCTAAAAAGAGTCTTTGTTGTGATACGCTTCCTTCCCGTGGGGTCTAAAAGGTGCCTGGAATCGGCATGCCATTGACCACCAGGGCTACTTAATTCACCACCTGAAAATGCTTGAGTGGTTTTTGGGGTTGGCGCCCTCTATTGACAGGAATGAAGTGTATAAAAGTTTATGAAAAGAAAAGTGCGTCACTTTGCGGTTCCCGGTGCTAGCGTCCACTCGCTTCCACAACGGTCAGTTTAATTTAGTTGCAATCATGATGGAAACGGACATAAATGATGGCATTTTGGCTGAGATTTTGGCAGACAGTGGCTCAGAATCAGATGACGAAGTAACGGATGACGACAGCACATTAGAAGTACAAATTCCAGCGGAATTCGTTGAACTTGAAGAGGTAGGCCAAAAATCACAGTGAAAATGAATAACTAATAACAGCTAACGTTACTCTTCCTGGCCCAATGCAAATTAACGTAATTCACTTATTTTCCTAGGCTATAGCGTAAATAGCGTTACAACTGTTGGAGTTGAGTAATGTAAATTTAGAAAATGGATCCCTTTAATATGATTGACCAAATCCCCACCCCCTGGACTTGGTCAAAAAAGTCAAGTGAAAATGTACAATTATTAGTAGTTTGTTGGGAATGTTGGGGTAACATTTGTATTCATTGAAACAGCAAGTTGATGTATAGATATAGCATAGAAATTTTAACATTCACCCATAGCCGGTCGTGCTGTTTAGCGTTAACAGGCTGAAAATGCACTCTTAGTCTCAAGCTTCCAAAAGAATAGCCTTGTATTCGAAAGGCCCTCATAAGTCGTATTATGCAAGAAGTTGGGGGAATTCACATTCACAATCCCACATTAAAACGAAAATTTTTCGACAACGAGTTTTGGAGAGTGGATGGAATCTGCCATATTTTTTTTCTCAGCACAATATTCATTTTGCGCATGACCCCCTGTGGCCTGTGCACATGCAGCAAAGTAGCATTGAGATATTGTATTTACAAAGGACCGAGATTAATCCTCCTTTGCCTTGTTTTTCTGTTGCATCCTACCTACCAAGGTGACAGCCGACCGAGATCAAGGAGGACGACAGGAAAGTTAGATTTCCGATCCGGTTGGGAACGACGAGACCATTACGAGTGTGGGACTGTGCAGTTCAATGGAAATTCTGGCCCCACCGGCGACTTTGCCACACTGTCGGCAGTGGAGATCTTCAAGCTGTATTTTTGTCAACTCGTGTGGGATATGCTCGTCGATGAGACTAATCGCTATGCGCAGCAAACAATAGACTCAAATCCTGGTCAACAATTCTCCTGGCACCCAACCAACATTCCAGAAATGATGGCATTTGTGGCACTTCTCATTGCTATGGGCATAAACAAATCCTCTCAATACAAGATGTACTGGTCAACATCTGAAGTTCTTCGCATCCCATTCTACCCGTCGATCATGTCCCGAAATCGGTTCAGTTCAATTCTTCGGTTTCTCCACATCTCAAATAACCAAATTCCTCGTAGAGCCTTGGCTAAACGGGACAAACTTTCCAAAGTTCGGCCCTTGATAGAAGTCCTCGTCCCGAAGTTTCTCAACCTGTATAACCCTGCGCAGAATCTGTCTCCAGACGAGAGTATGTTGAAATTCAAGGGACGCTTAAGTTTTGTTCAGTACATGTCTAAAAACCTATCAAACGGGGTATTAAAGCATTCTCCCTGAACGAGTCCAAAACAGGATACACGTGTGCTTGGAAACTGTACACAGGAGCCGACGACACCCAAACTGTTTATGATGCAGATGTACATGTAGTCAGACTGCCATCCACCAAACCTAACAGTTGCAGGAAAAGTCGTCATTGAACTGGTCCATGGACTTGAGAATAAGGGACATGTAATATATTGTGATAATTACTATACTAGCCCAGCTCTTTTAGCTAAACTTGCTAAACTAGGATTCAGATGTTGTGGAACTGTTCGTTACACTACACAGGGAATACCCCAGGCCGCAAACCCCAAAAAACATAAAATGAAGAAAGGAGATGACCCATTTTTTTGGTGAAAGGTGGCCAATTGTGTATCGTTTGGCAAGACAAAAAATCTGTAACACTTTTAACTAATGTAGGCAACACCGATTTGTCCAAAAAGCAAATTCGGTGTAATAAGAGCACACGTGGATTTTGTGATGTTATGAAGCCCATTAATTGTATTGATGATTACAACAAAAACATGGGTGGAACTGATCTTGCCGACCAATGTTTTCAGTACTACAATCATACACACAGAAGCTTGAAATGGTGGAAAAGAGTTTGTTTCCATATGCTGAATATCTGTATTGTCAATAGCAGAGTAATATTCACCAGCATAGCAGGGAACAAAAATGTCAGTAACCTTGATTTTCGTATAGGGATTGTACAGGGCTTGCTGTTGGGTTGGGAACGTAACGCAACAAGTCAGTTGAGATACAATATTCCTATCGAGTTGACAGGGTAACAGCACTATCCTGGCAAAAACCCCAATGGAAAGAAATGCGACTACATTGTTTGCAGTAACCGCAAATTAGGCAGGCGAAAACAAACAAAGATGATCTGTAAACAATGTACACAACCTATGTGCATAGTTCCTTGCTTTGAGAAATACCACATGAATTGATTGTAAATCTGTACAATTTGCCTTCAACCCCCCCCCCCCCCCCCAATTCAATGTTGGGAAAGGTCGGACAAGCCCATTTGTATTACTTTACTTTAGTGTAAATACTGATCCAAATATTTAATTGTTTTGCTTTTGCACTTAAAAAATCTGCATATTACAGTCCAAACCAACATTGAATTGGGGGGTGGGGGTGGGGTGTTAGCATGGATTGTGATGTATTTACACTGAATACAAGTAAATGGTTCATTTCCAAGTAGAAAACCAAAAAAAATCCCCCAAAATCTCATCCAAGTTATTGTTTATCACATGGAAAACAAAATCTTATACCTGTACCGTATTTGCATGAAATATCACCCATTTGTATTACTTTACTTTAGTGTAAATACTGATCCAAATATTTAATTGTTTTGCTTTTGCACTTAAAAAATCTGCAGATTACGGTCCAAACCAACATTGAATTGGGGGGTGGGGGTGGGGTGTTAGCATGGATTGTGATGTATTTACACTGAATACAAGTAAATGGTTCATTTCCAAGTAGAAAACCAAAAAAAATTCCCACAAATCTCATCCAAGTTATTGTTTATCTCATGGAAAAAATAATCTTATACCTGTACCGTATTTGCATGAAATATCACCCATTTGTATTACTTTACTTTAGTGTAAATACTGATCCAAATATTTAATTGTTTTGCTTTTGCACTTAAAAAATCTGCATATTACAGTCCAAACCAACATTGAATTGGGGGTGGGGGGGGGTGGGGGTGGGGTGTTAGCATGGATTGTGATGTATTTACACTGAATACAAGTAAATGGTTCATTTCCAAGTAGAAAACCAAAAAAATCCCCTAAAATCTCATCCAAGTTGTTTTTCACATGGAAAAACAATCTTATACCTGTACCGTATTTGCATGAAATATCACCCATTTGTATTACTTTTCTTTAGTTTAAATACTGATCTAATTATTTCGCTTTTGCACAATGTTTTCCTCCCTTTTGTATACTAATTGTTACATACAAATGAGCCATTTGGTATGTACAGTACACATGTTAAAAAAGTGTCTATTCCTGCCGTGTGAGGGCACACTTCAATGAAATTGTGAAAAACCCACTGGTGCTGAAGTGACATTGGTCTCCTAATGACTGTGGTAAAGAAGGGTACTCTCTGACATAACTGGCTGGTAATGAAAGGGTTAAAACCATTGGCAGTTGGTAGTGTTCAACGCAACAGAATTTATAGCGCCCCTTCACACCTACTGAAACATTAAGCGCGATGCAACGCGGTGTTCGTATAAGTGTCATGGCAATATTTAAATGAACTCAGTCACAGTGCACTGACAATGTTATACATGTACATTATACACATGTACATTTCTCTCCATTATGTTTTACTATTAAACATGCAGATACATAGTGCATTTCATACTGTTGGCAGAGAATCACTAAGTCTGCTTCCCCCTTTTATGATTGCTAATTTTGTTTTGAAATTAATACAATGTAATAGCTGATGTTGAATTTCCCATGAGAATACATATTAACAAACCCTGAAGGCACTTTAAAAATGTTCTTCTTATCAAACTACACTAAGTTGGAACTTTAACGTGTGCATTATTGATACGTTTTACATAGTGTATATATTTAATAAGAACTTGCAGTATACATGTACATAGTAGACATTTAGGGAAGGCTAAACCTGCTTCGATGGCATGAAATGAGTGAATATTTTCTGGGGAAATTTGTAGCTGATACAGAGTGTAGGAGGTGGTTTCTTCATAACTTCTTCGGATGTAGATTTGATAGTCTTCACCACCTCAGCCATCAACTCATCAATGTAAACTGTTATTAAAAAAATACAAAACAAAACAATTTATATATATATATATATATGTATTATAGTACAGACAATGGATAATAGAAATGATTCAAGTCAAACAAGGGAAAAATACTAGTACATGTATATGGTTGTGTGTGTGTGTGGGGGGGGGGGGGCTAGTTATCTAAACAATGACACATGATGGATGTTAAGGTCCTTCAATGTTTATGTATTCAAATCTAAGAATGTGTTTTACTAATACTGTATAATTTAGAATAAAAATCTTACAATATCTGCAAGGTTCTTTCACTGGCTTTACAGTAGCGTCTCCTTTCTTATACTTTGGCTTGCTGAGCTTGTATTTCAGCTGTCCCAACTTGGTTGTTGCATGCCTTCTATTGCTGTTATCGTTGAAATGCAAAGCTGTAATGCGTAACCTTTAAAAATGTAGATCTAAACTGAGCCCAAATGTATATCCGATCTAAATGTATATCCAAACTGAGCCCTAAATGTAGATCCGATCTAAATGTATATCCAAATTGAGCCCTAAATGTAGATCGGAACTCAATGTAGATGCAAATTGAGTAATGAATGGAGATTCGATGTGAATGCAGATGGAAATTGAACCCTAAATGTAGATCCGATCTAACTGTATGTCAAAACTGAGCCCTAAATGTAGATCGGATCTCAACGTATATGCAATCTGAGCCCTAAATGTAGGTCCGATCTAGCTGTAGATATAAACTGAGTCCTAAATGTAGATCCGATCTCAATGTAGAACTAAACTGAGCCCTAATTGTAGATCGGATCTCAATGTAGATGCAAACTAAGCTCTAAATGTAGATCCAATCTCAATGTAGATCTAAACTCAATGTAATTCCAAACTGAGCCCTAAATGTAGATCCAAGCTAAATTTAGGTCTAAACTGAGCCCTAAATGTAGATCCGATCTAAATGTAGATGCAAACTGAGCCCTAAATGTAGATCCGAATGCCAAGTGGTTTTCATTAAAGTTTGTACCGTTATTTTGATGAACTTTGCGGATGTCTGGGTCACATATAGTTTTAAACAACTGTGAAATGAAGTTTCGATCTCAATGCAAATCCAAACTGAACCCTAAATGTAGATCCGACCTAAATTTAGGTCTAAACTAAGCCCTAAATGTAGATGCGACCTAGATTCAGGTCAAAATTGAGCGCTAAATTTATATCCGATCTAAATGTAGATCCAAACTGAGTCCTAAATGTAGATCCGAATGCCAAGTGGTTTTCATTAAAATTTGTACCGTTATTTTGATGAACTTTGCGGATGTCTGGGTCACATGGTTTTAAACAACTGTTACATGAGTTTCGATCTCAATGTAAATCCAAACTCAGCCCTAAATGAAGATCCGACCTAAATTTAGGTCAAAATTTAGCCCTAAATTTATATCCGATCTAAATGTAGATTCAAATTGGGCCCTAAATATAGATCGGATCTCAATATAGATGCAAACTGAGCAATAAATGTAGATCCCATCTCACTGAAGATGCAAAAGGAGCCCTAAATGTAGATCCGATCTCAATGTAGATGCAAACTGAGCCCTAAATGTAGATCCGACCTAAATTTAGGTCTAAACTAAGCCCTAAATGTAGATCCGACCTAGATTTAGGTCAAAATTGAGCCCTAAATTTATATCCGATCTAAACGTAGATCCAAACTGAGTCCTAAATGTAGATCCGAATGCCAAGTGGTTTTCATTAAAATTTGTACCATTATTTTGATGAACTTTGCGGATGTCTGGGTCACGGTTTTAAACAACTGTGAAATGAAGTTTCGATCTCAATGCAAATCCAAACTGACCCCTAAATGTAGATCCGACCTAAATTTAGGTCAAAATTTAGCTCTAGATTTATATCCGATCTAAATGTAGATCCAAATTGGGCCCTAAATGTAGATCCGATCTCAATGTAGATGCAAACTGAACCCTAAATTTAGATCCGATCTAACGATAGATGCAAACGGAGCCCTAAATGTAGATCCGACATAAATTGAGGTCCAAACTGAGCTCTAATTTTATTTCCGATTTAAATGTACATCCAAATTGGGCCCTAAATGTAGATCGGATCTCAATATAGATGCAAACTGAGCCATAAATGTAGATCCGATCTCATTGTAGATGCAAACTGAACCCTAAATGTAGATCCCAATGCCAAGTGGTTTTCATTAAAGTTGGTACCATTATTTTTATGAACTTTGCAGATGTCTGGGTCACATATGGTTTTAAACAACTGTGAAATGAAGTTTCGATCTCAATGCAAATCCAAACTGAGCCCTAACGTAGATCCGACCTAAATTTAGGTCTAAACTAAGCCCTAAATGTATATCTGACTTAAATTGAGGTCAAAATTGAGCCCTAAGTTTATATCCGATCTAAATGTAGATCCAAATTGGGCCCTAAATGTAGATCGGATCTCAATATAGATGCAAACTAAACCTTAAATGTAGATCCGATCTAACGATAGGTCCAAACTGAGCCCTAATTTTATATCCGATTTAAATGTACATCCAAATTGGGCCCTAAATGTAGATCGGATCTCAATGTAGATGCAAACTCAATGTAGTTCCAAACTGAGCCCTAAATGTAGATCGGATCTAAATGTAGATGCAAACTGAGCCCTAAATGTAGATCCGAATGCCAAGTGGTTTTCATTAAAGTTTGTACCGTTATTTTGATGAACTTTGCGGATGTCTGGGTCACATGGTTTTAAACAACTGTGAAATGAAGTTTCGATCTCAATGTAAATCCAAACTGAGCCCTAAATGAAGATCCGACCTAAATTTAGATCTAAACTAAGCCCTAAATGTAGATCCAACCTAAATTTAGGTAACAATTGAGCCCTAAATGTATATCCGATCTAAATGTAGATCCAAATTCAGCCCTAAATGTAGATCGGATCTCAATATAGATGCAAACTGAGCAATAAACGTAGATCCGATCTCACTGCAGATGCAAAAGGAGCCCTAAATGTAGATCTGATCTCAATGTAGATGCAAACTGAACCCTAAATGTAGATCGATCTAACGATAGATGCAAACGGAGCCCTAAATGTAGATCCGATATAAATTGAGGTCTAAACTGAGCCCTAATTTTATATCCAATTTAAATGTACATCCAAATCGGGCTTTAAATGTAGATCGGATCTCAATGTAGATCAAACTCAATGTAGTTCCAAACTGAGCCCTAAATGTAGATCCGATCTCAATGTAGATGCAAACTGAACCCTAAATGTAGATCGATCTAACGATAGATGCAAACGGAGCCCTAAATGTAGATCCGACATAAATTCAGGTCTAAACTGAGCCCTAATTTTATATCCAATTTAAATGTATATCCAAATAGGGCCCTAAATTTAGATCGGATCTCAATGTAGGTGGAAACTCAATGTAGTTCCAAACTTAGCCCTAAATGGAGATCCGATCTAAATGTAGATGCAAACTGAGCCCTAAATGTAGATCCGATCTAAATGTAGATGCAAACTGAGCCCTAAATGTAGATCCGATCTAAATGTAGACGCAAACTGAGCCCTAAATGTAGATCCGATCTAAATGTAGATGCAAACTGAGCCCTAAATGTAGATCCAACCTAAATTTAGGTAACAATTTAGCCCTAAATTTATATCCGATCTAAATGTAGATCCAATTTGGGTCCTAAATGTAGATCGGATCTCAATACAGATGCAAACTGAGCAATAAATGTAGATCCGATCTCACTGAACATGCAAAAGGAGCCCTAAATGTAGATCTGATTTCAATGTAGATGCAAACTTAACCCTTAATGTAGATCGATCTAACGAAAGATGCAAACGGAGCCCTAAATGTAGATCCGACATAAATTGAGGTCTAGATTGAGCCCTAATTTTATATCCAATTTAAATGTACATCCAAATTGGGCCCTAAATGTAGATCGGATCTCAGTGTAGATGCAAACTCAATGTAATTCTAAACTGAGCCCTAAATGTAGATCCGATCTAAATGTACATGCAAACTGAGCCCTAAATGTAGATCCGATCTAAATGTAGATGCAAACTGAGCACTAAATGTAGATCCGATCTAAATGTAGATGCAAACTGAGCCCTAAATGTAGATCCGATCTCAATGTAGATGCAAACTGAGCCCTAAATGTAGATCCGATCTAAATGTAGATGCAAACTGAGCCCTAAATGTACATCCGAATGCCAAGTGGTTTTCATTAAAGTTTGTACCATTATTTTGATGAACTTTGCGGATGTCTGGGTCACATATGGTTTTAAACAACTGTGAAATGAAGTTTCGATCTCAATGTTAATCCAAACTGAGCCCTAAATGAAGATCCGACCTAAATTTAGGTCTAAACTAAGCCCTAAATGTAGATCCAACCTAAATTTAGGTAAAAATTGAGCCCTAAATTTAAATCCGATCTAAATGTAGATCCAAATTGCACCCCTAAATGTAGATCCGATCTCACTGAAGATGCAAAAGGAGCCCTAAATGTAGATCTGATCTCAATGTAGATGCAAACTGAACCCTAAATGTAGATCGATCTAACGATAGATGCAAACGCAGCCCTAAATGTAGATCCGACATAAATTTATGTCTAAACTGAGCCCTAATTTATATCCAATTTAAATGTACATGCAAATTGGGCCCTAAATGTAGATCGGATCTCAGTGTAGATGCAAACTCAATGCAGTTCCAAACTGAGCCCTAAATGTAGATCCGATCTAAATATAGATGCAAACTGAGCCGTAAATGTAGATCCGATCTAAATGTAGATGCAAACTGAGCCTAAATGTAGATCCAAATGCCAAGTGGTTTTCATTAAAGTTTGTACCATTATTTTGATGAACTTTGCGGATGTCTGGGTCACATATGGTTTTAAACAACTGTGAAACGAAGTTTCGATCTCAATGCAAATCCAAACTGAGCCCTAAATGTAGATCCGACCTAAATTTAGGTCTAAACTAAGCCCTAAATGTAGATCCGACTTAAATTTAGGTAAATATTTTGCCCTAAATTTATATCCGATCTAAATGTAGATCCAAATTGGGCCCTAAATGTAGATCGGATCTCAATGTAGATGCAAACTGAGCCCTAAATGTAGATCCGAATGCCAAGTGGTTTTCATTAAAGTTTGTACCGTTATTTTGATGAACTTTGCGGATGTCTGGGTCACATGGTTTTAAACAACTGTGAAATGAAGTTTCGATCTCAATGTAAATCCAAACTGAGCCCTAAATGAAGATCCGACCTAAATTTAGATCTAAACTAAGCCCTAAATGTAGATCCAACCTAAATTTAGGTAAAAATTGAGCCCTAAATTTATATCCGATCTAAATGTAGATCCAAATTCAGCCCTAAATGTAGATCGGATCTCAATATAGATGCAAACTGAGCAATAAACGTAGATCCGATCTCACTGCAGATGCAAAAGGAGCCCTAAATGTAGATCTGATCTCAATGTAGATGCAAACTGAACCCTAAATGTAGATCGATCTAACGATAGATGCAAACGGAGCCCTAAATGTAGATCCGATATAAATTGAGGTCTAAACTGAGCCCTAATTTTATATCCAATTTAAATGTACATCCAAATCGGGCCCTAAATGTAGATCGGATCTCAATGTAGATCAAACTCAATGTAGTTCCAAACTGAGCCCTAAATGTAGATCCGATCTCAATGTAGATGCAAACTGAACCCTAAATGTAGATCGATCTAACGATAGATGCAAACGGAGCCCTAAATGTAGATCCGACATAAATTCAGGTCTAAACTGAGCCCTAATTTTATATCCAATTTAAATGTATATCCAAATAGGGCCCTAAATTTAGATCGGATCTCAATGTAGGTGGAAACTCAATGTAGTTCCAAACTTAGCCCTAAATGGAGATCCGATCTAAATGTAGATGCAAACTGAGCCCTAAATGTAGATCCGATCTAAATGTAGATGCAAACTGAGCCCTAAATGTAGATCCGATCTAAATGTAGATGCAAACTGAGCCCTAAATGTAGATCCGATCTAAATGTAGATGCAAACTGAGCCCTAAATGTACATCCGAATGCCAAGTGGTTTTCATTAAAGTTTGTACCATTTTTGATGAACTTTGCGGATGTCTGAGTCACATGGTTTTAAACAACTGTGAAATGAAGTTTCGATCTCAATGTCAATCCAAACTGAGTCCTAAATGAAGATCCGACCTAAAGTTAGGTCTAAACTAAACCCTAAATGTAGATCCAACCTAAATTTAGGTAACAATTTAGCCCTAAATTTATATCCGATCTAAATGTAGATACAATTTGGGTCCTAAATGTAGATCGGATCTCAATATAGATGCAAACTGAGCAATAAATGTAGATCCGATCTCACTGAACATGCAAAAGGAGCCCTAAATGTAGATCTGATTTCAATGTAGATGCAAACTTAAACCTTAATGTAGATCGATCTAACGAAAGATGCAAACGGAGCCCTAAATGTAGATCCGACATAAATTGAGGTCTAGATTGAGCCCTAATTTTATATCCAATTTAAATGTACATCCAAATTGGGCCCTAAATGTAGATCGGATCTCAGTGTAGATGCAAACTCAATGTAATTCTCAACTGAGCCCTAAATGTAGATCCGATCTAAATGTACATGCAAACTGAGCCCTAAATGTAGATCCGATCTAAATGTAGATGCAAACTGAGCACTAAATGTAGATCCGATCTAAATGTAGATGCAAACTGAGCCCTAAATGTAGATCCGATCTCAATGTAGATGCAAACTGAGCCCTAAATGTAGATCCGATCTAAATGTAGATGCAAACTGAGCCTTAAATGTACATCCGAATGCCAAGTGGTTTTCATTAAAGTTTGTACCATTATTTTGATGAACTTTGCGGATGTCTGGGTCACATATGGTTTTAAACAACTGTGAAATGAAGTTTCGGTCTCAATGTTAATCCAAACTGAGCCCTAAATGAAGATCCGACCTAAATTTAGGTCTAAACTAAGCCCTAAATGTAGATCCAACCTAAATTTAGGTAAAAATTGAGCCCTAAATTTATATCCGATCTAAATGTAGATCCACATTGCACCCCTAAATGTAGATCCGATCTCACTGAAGATGCAAAAGGAGCCCTAAATGTAGATCTGATCTCAATGTAGATGCAAACTGAACCCTAAATGTAGATCGATCTAACGATAGATGCAAACGCAGCCCTAAATGTAGATCCGACATAAATTTATGTCTAAACTGAGCCCTAATTTTATATCCAATTTAAATGCACATGCAAATTGGGCCCTAAATGTAGATCGGATCTCAGTGTAGATGCAAACTCAATGCAGTTCCAAACTGAGCCCTAAATGTAGATCCGATCTAAATGTAGATGCAAACTGAGCCGTAAATGTAGATCCGATCTAAATGTAGATGCAAACTGAGCCTAAATGTAGATCCAAATGCCAAGTGGTTTTCATTAAAGTTTGTACCATTATTTTGATGAACTTTGCGGATGTCTGGGTCACATATGGTTTTAAACAACTGTGAAATGAAGTTTCGATCTCAATGTTAATCCAAACTGAGCCCTAAATGTAGATCCGACCTAAATTTAGGTCTAAACTAAGCCCTAAATATAGATCCGACTTAAATTTAGGTAAACATTTTGCCCTAAATTTATATCCGATCTAAATGTAGATCCAAATTGGGCCCTAAATGTAGATCGGATCTCAATGTAGATGCAAACTGAACCCTAAATGTAGATCGATCTAACGATAGATGCAAACGGAGCCCTGAATGTAGATCCGACATAAATTTAGGTCTAAACTGAGCCCTAATTTTATATCCAATTTAAATGTACATCCAAATAGGGCCCTAAATGTAGATCGGATCTCAATGTAGATGCAAACTCAATGTAGTTCCAAACTGAGCCCTAAAAGGAGATCCGACCTAAATGTAGGTGCAAACTGTGCCCTAAATGTAAATCTGATCTCAATGTAGATGCAAACTGAGCACTAAATGTAGATCCGAATGCCAAGTGGTTTTCATTAAAGTTTGTACCGTTATTTTGATAAACTTTGCGGATGTCTGGGTCACATATGGTTTTAAACAACTGTGAAATGAAGTTTCGATCTCAATGTAAATCCAAACTGAGCCCTAAATTTATATCCGATCTAAATGTAGTTCCAAATTGGGCCCTAAATGTAGATCAGATCTCAATGTAGATCCAAATTGGGCGCTAAATGTAGATCGGATCTCAATATAGATGCAAACTGAGCAATAAATGTAGATCCGATCTCACTGAAGATGCAAACGGAGCCCTAAATGTAGATCCGATCTCAATGTAGATGCAAACTGTGCCCTAAATGTAGATCGGATCTCAATGTAGTTCCAAACTGAGCCCTAAATGGAGATCCGATCTACCTGTAGCTTAAAACTGAGCCCTAAATGTAGATACGATCTAACGGTAGAAGCAAACGGAGCCCTAAATGTAGATCCGATCTCACTGAAGATGCAATCGGAGCCCTAAATGTAGAACGATCTCAATGTAGATGCAAACTGTGCTCTAAATGTAGATCGGATCTCAATATAGATGCAAACTCAATGTAGTTCCAAACTGAGCCCTAAATGTAGATCCGATCTAAATGTAGATGCAAACTGAGGCCTAAATGTAGATCCGATCTAAATGTAGATCAAACTGAGCCCTAAATGTAGATCCGAATGCCAGGTGGTTTTCATTAAAGTTTGTATCGTTATTTTGATGAACTTTGCGGATGTCTGGGTCACATATGGTTTTAAACAACTGTGAAATGAAGTTTCGATCTCAATGCAAATCCAAACTGAGCCCTAAATGTAGATCCGACCTAAATTTAGGTCTAAACTAAACCCTAAATGTAGATCTGACTTAAATTGAGGTCAAAATTGAGCCCTAAGTTTATATCCGATCTAAATGTAGATCCAAATTGGGCCCTAAATGTAGATCGGATCTCAATGTAGATGCAAACTGAACCCTAAATGTAGATCCGATCTAACGATAGATGCAAACGGAGCCGTAAATGTAGATCCGACATAAATTTAGGTCTAAACTGAGCCCTAATTTTATATCCAATTTAAATGTACATCCAAATAGGGCCCTAAATGTAGATCGGATCTCAATGTAGATGCAAACTCAATGTAGTTCCAAACTGAGCTCTAAATGGAGATCCGATCTAAATGTAGATGCAAACTGAGCCCTAAATGTAGATCCGATCTAAATGTAGGTGCAAACTCAGCACTAAATGTAGATCCGAATGCCAAGTGGTTTTCATTAAAGTCTGTACCGTTATTTTGATAAACTTTGCGGATGTCGGGGTCACATATGGTTTTAAACAACTGTGAAATGATGTTTCGATCTCAATGCAAATCCAAACTGAGGCCTAAATGTAGATCCGACCTAAATTTAGGTCTAAACTAAACACTAAATGTAGATCTGACTTAAATTGAGGTCAAAATTGAGCCCTAAGTTTATATCCGATCTAAATGTAGATCCAAATTGGGCCCTAAATGTAGATCGGATCTCAATGTAGATGCAAACTGAACCCTAAATGTAGATCCGATCTAACGATAGATGCAAACGGAGCCGTAAATGTAGATCCGACATAAATTTAGGTCTAAACTGAGCACTAATTTTATATCCAATTTAAATGTACATCCAAATTGGGCCCTAAATGTAGATCCGATCTCAAAGTAGATGCAAACTGTGCGCTAAATGTAGATCCGACCTAAATTTAGGTCTAAACTAAACACTAAATGTAGATCTGACTTAAATTGAGGTCAACATTGAGCCCCTAAGTTTATATCCGATCTAAATGTAGATCCAAATTGGGCCCTAAATGTAGATCGGATGTAAATCCAAACTGAGCCCTAAATTTATATCCGATCTAAATGTAGATCCAAATTGGGCCCTAAATGTATATCAGATCTCAATGTAGATCCAAATTGGGCCCTAAATGTAGATCGGATCTCAATATAGATGCAAACTGAGCAATAAATGTAGATCCGATCTCACTGAAGATGCAAACGGAGCCCTAAATGTAGATCCGATCTCAATGTAGATGCAAACTGTGCCCTAAATGTAGATCGGATCTCAATGTAGATGCAAACTCAATGAAGTTCCAAACTGAGCCCTAAATGGAGATCCGATCTACCTATAGGTTAAAACTGAGCCCTAAATGTAGATACGATCTAACGCTAGAAGCAAACGGAGCCCTAAATGTAGATCCGATCTCACTGAAGATGCAATCGGAGCCCTAAATGTAGAACGATCTAAATGTAGATGCAAACTGAGCCCTAAATGTAGATCCGAATGCCAGGTGGTTTTCATTAAAGTTTGTATCGTTATTTTGATGAACTTTGCGGATGTCTGGGTCACATATGGTTTTAAACAACTGTGAAATGAAGTTTCGATCTCAA
Source organism: Zoroaster sp. YZ-2022 (assembly GCA_029582265.1). NCBI lineage: Eukaryota > Metazoa > Echinodermata > Asteroidea > Forcipulatida > Zoroasteridae > Zoroaster > Zoroaster sp. YZ-2022. Next base: position 6,864,002 of record CM055820.1, read on the forward strand.
TGCAAATCCAAACTGAGCCCTAACTGTATGTCCGACCTAAATTTAGGTCTAAACTAAGCCCTAAATGTAGATCTGACTTAAATTGAGGTCAAAATTGAGCCCTAAGTTTATATCCGATCTAAATGTAGATCCAAACTGGGCCCTAAATGTAGATCGGATCTCAATGTAGATGCAAACTGAACCCTAAATGTAGATCCGATCTAACGATAGATGCAAACGGAGCCGTAAATGTAGATCCGAAATAATTTCAGGTGCAAACTGAGCCCTAATTTTATATCAGATTTAAATGTACATCCAAATTGGGCCCTAAATGTAGATCTGATCTCAATGTAGATGCAAACTCAATGTAGTTCCAAACTGAGCCCTAAATGTAGATCCGATCTAAATGTAGATCCAAACTGAGCCCTAAATGTAGATCCGAATGCCAGGTGGTTTTCAATAAAGTTTGTACCATTATTTTGACGAACTTTGCGGATGTCTGGGTCACGGTTTTAAACAACTGTGAAATGAAGTTTCGATCTCAATGTAGATCCAAACTGGGCCCTAAATGTAGATAGGATCTCAATATAGATGCAAACTGAGCAATAAATGTAGATCCGATCTCACTGAAGATGCAAACTGAGCCCTAAATGTAGATCCGAATGCCAAGTGGTTTTCATTAAAGTTTGTACCGTTATTTTGATAAACTTTGCGGATGTCTGGGTCACATATGGTTTTAAACAACTGTGAAATGAAGTTTCGATCTCAATGTAAATCCAAACTGAGCCCTAAATTTATATTCGATCTAAATGTAGATCCAAATTGGGCCCTAAATGTAGATTGGATCTCAATGTAGATCCAAACTGGGCACTAAATGTAGATCGTCTCTAACGATAGATGCAAACGGAACCCTAAATGTAGATCCGATCTAAATGTAGATGCAAACTGGGCCCTAAATGTAGATCGGATCTCAATATAGATGCAAACTGAGCAATAAATGTAGATCTGATCTCAATATAGATGCAAAGCGAGCACTAAATGTAAATCTGATCTCAATGTAGATGCAAACTGAGCCCTAAATGTAGATCCGAATGTCAAGTGGTTTTCATTAAAGTTTATACCATTATTTTGATGAACTTTGCGGATGTCTGGGTCACATATGGTTTTAAACAACTGTGAAATGAAGTTTCGATCTCAATGCAAATCCAAACTGAGCCCTAGGTGTAGATCCGACCTAAATTTAGGTCTAAACTAAGCCCTAAATGTAGATCCGACTTAAATTTAGGTCAAAATTGAGCCCTAAATTTATATCCGATCTAAATATAGAATCAAATTGGGCCCTAAATGTAGATCGGATCTCAATATAGATGCAAACTGACCAATAAATGTAGATCCGATCTCAATATCGATGCAAAGTGAGCAATAAATGTAAATCTGATCTCAATGTAGATGCAAAGTGAGCCCTAAATGTAGATCCGATCTCAATGTAGATGCAAACTGCGCCCTAAATGTAGATCCGAATGCCAAGTGGTTTTCATTAAAGTTTGTACCATTATTTTGATGAACTTTGCGGATGTCTGGGTCACATATGGTTTTAAATAACTGTGAAATGAAGTTTTGATCTCAATGCAAATCCGAACTGAGCCCTAAATGTAGATCCGACCTAAATTTAGGTCTAAACTAAGCCCTAAATTTATATCCGATCTAAATGTAGAATCAAATTGGGCCCTAAATGTAGATCAGATCTCAATATAGATGCAAACTGAGCAATAAATGTAGATCCGATCTCACTGAAGATGCAAACGGAGCCCTAAATGTAGATCCGATCTCAATGTAGATGCACACTAAGCCCTAAATGTAGATCTGATCTAACTGTAGATGCAAACTGAACCCTAAATGTAGATCCGATCTCAATGTAGATGCAAACTGAGCCCTAAATGTAGATCCGAATGCCAAGTGGTTTTCATTAAAGTTTGTACCACTATTTTGATGAACTTTGCGGATGTCTGGGTCACATATGGTTTTAAACAACAGTGAAATGACGTTTCGATCTCAATGCAAATCCAAACTGAGCCCTAAATGTAGATCCGACCTAAATTTAGGTCTAAACTAAGCCCTATATGTAGATCTGACTTAAATTGAGGTCAACATTTTGCCCTAAGTTTATATCCGATCTAAATGTAGATCCAAATTGGGCCCTAAATGTAGATCGGATCTCAATGTAGGTGCAAACTGAACCCTAAATGTAGATCGGATCTAACGATAGATGCAAACGGAGCCCTAAATGTAGATCCGACCTAAATTTAGGTCTAAACTAAGCCTTAAATGTAGATCTGACTTAAATTGAGGTCAAAATTGAGCCCTAAGTTTATATCCGATCTAAATGTAGATCCAAATTGGGCCCTAAATGTAGATCGGATCTCAATGTAGATGCAAACTGAACCCTAAATGTAGATCCGATCTAACGATAGATGCAAACGGAGCCGTAAATGTAGATCCGACATAAATTCAGGTCCAAATTGAGCCCTAATTTTATATCCGATTTAAATGTACATCCAAATTGAGCCCTAAATGTAGATCTGATCTCAATGTAGATGCAAACTCAATGTAGTTCCAAACTGAGCCCTATATGTAGATCCGATCTAAATGTAGCTGGAAACTAAGCCCTAAATGTAGATCGGATCTCAATGTAGATGCAAACTGAACCCTAAATGTAGATCCGATCTAACGATAGATGCAAACGGAGCCGTAAATGTAGATCCGACATAAATTGAGGTCCAAACTGAGCCCTAATTTTATATCCGATTTAAATGTACATCCAAATTGGGCCCTAAATGTAGATCTGATCTCAATGTAGATGCAAACTCAATGTAGTTCCAAACTGAGCCCTCAATGTAGATCCGATCTAAATGTAGATGGAAACTGAGCCCTAAATGTAGATCCGATCTAAATGTAGATCCAAACTGAGCCCTAAATGTAGATCCGAATGCCAAGTGGTTTTCATTAAAGTTTGTACCATTATTTTGACGAACTTTGCGGATGTCTGGGTCACGGTTTTAAACAACTGTGAAATGAAGTTTTGATCTCAGTGTAGATCCAAACTGGGCCCTAAATGTAGATAGGATCTCAATATAGATGCAAACTGAGCAATAAATGTAGATCCGATCTCACTGAAGATGCAAACTGAGCCCTAAATGTAGATCCGAATGCCAAGTGGTTTTCATTAAAGCTTGTAGCGTTATTTTGATAAACTTTGCGGATGTCTGGGTCACATATGGTTTTAAACAACTGTGAAATGAAGTTTCGATCTCAATGTAAATCCAAACTAAGCCCTAAATTTATATCCGATCTAAATGTAGATCCAAATTGGGCCCTAAATGTAGATCGGATCTCAATGTAGATCCAAACTGGGCCCTAAATGTAGATCGGATCTAACGATGGATGCAAACGGAGCCCTAAATGTAGATCCGATCTAAATGTAGATGCAAACTGGGCCCTAAATGTAGATCGGATCTCAATATAGATGGAAACTGAGCAATAAACGTAGATCCGATGTCACTGAAGATGCAAACTGAGCCCTAAATGTAGATCCGAATGCCAAGTGGTTTTCATTAAAGTTTATACCATTATTTTGATGAACTTTGCGGATGTCTGGGTCACATATGGTTTTAAACAACTGTGAAATGAAGTTTCGATCTCAATGTAAATCCAAACTAAGCCCTAAATTTATATCCGATCTAAATGTAGATCCAAATTGGGCCCTAAATGTAGATCGGATCTCAATGTATATCCAAACTGGGCCCTAAATGTAGATCGGATCTAACGATGGATGCAAACGGAGCCCTAAATGTAGATCCGATCTAAATGTAGATGCAAACTGAGCCCTAAATGTACATCCGAATGCCAAGTGGTTTTCATTAAAGTTTATACCATTATTTTGATGAACTTTGCGGATGTCTGGGTCACATATGGTTTTAAACAACTGTGAAATGAAGTTTCGATCTCAATGCAAATCCAAACTGAGCCCTAAATGTAGATCCGACTTAAATTTAGGTCAAAATTGAGCCCTAAATTTATATCCGATCTAAACATAAAACCAAATTGGGCCCTAAATGTAGATCGGATCTCAATATAGATGCAAACTGAGCAATAAATGTAGATCTGATCTCAATATAGATGCAAAGTGAGCACTAAATGTAAATCTGATCTCAATGTAGATGCAAACTGAACCCTAAATGTAGATCCGATCTCAATGTAGATGCAAACGGAGCCCTAAATGTAGATCCGACATAAATGTAGGTCCAAACTGAGCCCTATTTTTATATCCGATTTAAATGTACATCCAAATTGGGCCCTAAATGTAGATCTGATCTAAATGTATATGCAAACTGAGCCCTAAATGTAGATCCGAATGCGAAGTGGTTTTCATTAAAGATTGTACCGTTATTTTGATAAGCTTTGCGGATGTCTGGGTCACATATGGTTTTAAACAACTGTGAAATGAAGTTTCGATCTCAATGCAAATCCAAACTGAGCCCTAAATGTAGATCCGACTTAAATTTAGGTCAAAATTGAGCCCTAATTTTATATCCGATCTAAATGTAGATCCAAATTGGGCCCTAAATGTAAATCGGATCTCAATGTAGATGCAAACTGAACCCTAAATGTAGATCCGATCTAACGATAGATGCAAACGGAGCCCTCAATGAACTTTGCTGATGTCTGGGTCACGGATGGTTTTAAACAACTGTGAAATGTAGATTGGATGTCAATGTATATCCAAACTGAGCCCTAAATGTATATCCAAACTAAATGTAGATCCAAACTGAGCCCTAAATGCAGATCAGAACTCAATGTAGATGCAAACTGAGTAATAAATGGAAATTGTATCTCAATGCAGATGGAAATTGAACCCTAAATGTAGATCCAATCTCAATGTAGAACTAAACTGAGCCCTAAATGTAGATTGGATCTCAATGTAGATGCACACTAAGCCCTAAATGTAGATCCAATCTCAATTTAGAACCAAACTGAGCCATACATGTAGATCGGATCTTAATGTAGGTGCAAACTCAATGTAGTTCCAAACTCAGCCCTAAATGTAGATTGGATCTCAATGTAGATGCAAACTGAGCCCTAAATGTAGTTCCGATCTAACTGTAGATGGAAACAGAGCCTTAAATGTAGATCGGATCTCAATGTAGTTCCAAACTGAGCCCTCAATGTAGATCGCATCTCAATGTAGACGCAAACTTAGCCCAAAATGTAGATCGGATCTCAATGTAGATGTAAACTGAGCCCTAAAGGTAGATCCGATCTCAATGTAGATCGCATCTCAATGTAGTTCCAAACTGAGCCCTAAATGTAGATGGGATCTCAATATAGATGCAAACTAAACCCTAAATGTAGATTTAGGTCCATACTCAGCCCAAATTTTATATCCGATTTAAATGTACATCCAAATTGGGCCCTAAATGTAGATCAGATCTCAATGTAGATGCAAACTGAGCACTAAATGTAGATTAGATCTCAATGTAGATGGAAACTGAGCAATAAATGTAGATCCGATCTCAATGCAGATGCAAACCAATCCATAAATGTAAATCCGATCTAACCGTAGATCCAAACTGAGTCCTAAATGTAGATCGGATCTCAATTTAGATCCAAAATGAGTCCTAAATGTAGATCCGATCTAACTGTAGGTTAAAACTGAGCCCTAAATGTAGATCCGATCTAAAAGTAGATGCAAACGGAGCCATAAATGTAGATCCAATCTCACTGAAGATGCAAACGGAGCCCTAAATGTAGATCCGATCTCAATGTAGATGCAAACGGAGCCCTAAATGTAGATAGGATCTCAATGTAGATGCAAACTGAGCACTCAATGTAGATCCGATCTCAATGTACATGGAAGCTGAGCTCTCAATGTAGATCCGAAATACAAGTGGTTGTCATTCTAACTGTAGGTTAAAACTGTGCTCTAAATGTAGATCCGATGTAACTGAAGATGCAAACGGAGCCCTAAATGTAGATCCGATCTTAATGTAGATGCAAACGGAGCCATAAATGTAGATCCAATCTCACTGAAGATGCAAACGGAGCCCTAAATGTAGATCCGATCTTAATGTAGATGCAAACGGAGCCCTAAATGTAGATCCGATCTGAATGTAGATGCAAACGGAGCCCTAAATGTAGATCCTATGTCAATGTAGATGCAAACTAAGCCCTAAATGTAGATCCGACCTAAATTCATGTCCAAACTGAGCCCTAAATGTAGATCCGATCTAACTCTAGATGCAAACTAAGCCCTAAATGTAGATCCGATCTAACTGTAGATGCAAACTGAGCACTAAGTGTAGATCTAATCTCAATGTAGATTTAAACTGAGCCCTAAATGTAGATCCGATCTAAATGTAGATGCAAACTGAGCCCTAAATGTATATCCGATCTCAATGTACATGGAAGCTGAGCCCTAAATATATCCGAATGACAAGTGGTTTTCATTAAAGTTTGTACCGTTATTTTGATGAACTTTGCTGATGTCTGGGTCACATATGGGTTTAAACAACTGTGAAATGTAGATTGGATGTCAATGTATATCCAAACTGAGCCCTAAATGTAGATCCAAACTAAATGTAGATCCAAACTGAGCCCTAAATGCAGATCAGAACTCAATGTAGATGCAAACTGAGTAATAAATGGAAATTGTATCTCAATGCAGATGGAAATTGATCCCTAAATGTAGATCCAATCTCAATGTAGAACTAAACGGAGCCCTAAATGTAGATTGGATCTCAATGTAGATGCACACTAAGCCCTAAATGTAGATCCGATCTCAATTTAGAACCACACATGATCCATACATGTAGATCGGATCTTAATGTAGGTGCAAACTCAATGTAGTTCCAAACTCAGCCCTAAATGTAGATTGGATCTCAATGTAGATGCAAACTGAGCCCTAAATTGTAGTTCCGATCTAACTGTAGATGGAAACTGAGCCTTAAATGTAGATCGCATCTCAATGTAGACGCAAACTTAGCCCAAAATGTAGATCGGATCTCAATGTAGATGTAAACTGAGCCCTAAAGGTAGATCCGATCTCAATGGAGATCGCATCTCAATGTAGTTCCAAACTGAGCCCTAAATGTAGATGGGATCTCAATATAGATGCAAACTGAGCCCTAAATGTAGATCCGATCTCTATGTAGTTCCAAACTGAGCCCTAAATGTAGATCTGATATCAATGTAGATGCAAACTGAGCCCTAAATGTAGATTCAATATAAATGTAGATCTAAATTAAGCCCTAAATGTAGATCTGATCTCAATGTAGATCCAAACTCAATGTAGATCTAAACTGAGCCCTAAATGTAGATCCGATCTAATTGTATATCCAAACTAGAATGAAACAAATATTTTGCAAAATCCTCTCAGTTATTGTGGTCCACCTTTTTTTCAAATAGGGCATTAAATGCATCCACTGGACAATAATAGTCAAGAGAGGGCGCAATTGAACATAATGATTTCGTAAAAACATTTGCATTTTTTGGACGATAAAGTACATTTTTTATAGTCCGGTCAAGGTTTAAGTGAATGCCAAGTGGTTTTCATTAAAGTTTGTACCATTTATTTTGATGAACTATGCTGATGTCTGGGTCACAAACAACTGTGAAATGTAAATTGGATGTCAATGTATATCCAAAAAGAGCCCTAAATGTAGATCCAAACTGTGATAAAACGTATAAACAAATCTATCATGTTTATTCATCAGTGCCCAACTTTCCTTGGATACCTATGCAACGTACACAATTGTTAGTGCGTGTTTAGGCTTCCAGCAAACGATCTCATGATGCTAAGCCTATATTTCATCTCTTTAGCATTGTCACTATCACCACACAAAGTAAATGTTCATCCAAATTGAGCCCTGAATGTAGATTGGATCTGAATGTAGATGCAAACTGAGCAATAAATGTAGATCGGATCTCAGTGCAGATGCAAATTGAACCCTAAATGTAGATCCGATCTCATCGTAGATCCAAACCGAGCCCTAAATGTAGATTGCATCTAAATGTAAATCCAAACTGAGCCCTAAATGTAGATCGGATCTCAATATAGATCCAAACTCAATGTAGTTCCAAACTGATCTCTAAAATGTAGATCAGATCTCAATGTAGATGCAATCTGAGCCCTAAATGTAGATCAGATCCCAATGTACATGCAAACTGAGCCCTAAATGTTGATCCGAATACCTGTTTTTTTAATGTACACCCAAAGTGAGCGTACAACAGTCTAGACCCGATCTAAATGTAGCTCCAACTGAGCCCTTAATATACGTCCAAACTAAATGTAGATGCGACGTCATTGCAGATCCAAGTAGAGTGCTCAATGTAGCTCAGACAACCGGCTAGAAATGAAAACTTTGAATACTATTGTTTTTGGACCAGTGATCGAACTGTTGCAGTCTAGGGGGAGGTAATTTCTAGTGGGGTCCAGGGGGTGAAGCCCCCGGACGAGCTACGGTTTTAAAGTGTTTTATGGCTTAGGAAAGGCCCTCAAGAGAAGCGGAGTTCTCACTCAGAAAATTAATAAATGAAACTGCCATTCAACAAGTTATCATTTAACACTTTATGCAAAGACCATGTACATGCTACCTGTGCATACGCTATAAAAAATGCATAATGTTCTATGCGGCGCTAAAAAGCCACTGATATTCTTGGGTATTTTCCTGAATCAAACAGCAGAACTAAAACTGGCCTACTGATCCAATGCGACCTCGATTAAATATACTGCATTTAACTGTATACTGCATATACTGCATATACTGCATATAATGCATATACTTCATATACTGCATATACTGCATATAATGCATATACTACATATACTGCAAATAGTGCATATACTGCATATACTACATATACTGCATATACTGCATATACTGCATATACTACATATACTGCATATAGTGCATATACTGCATATACTACATATACTGCATATAGTGCATATACTGCATATACTACAAATACTGCATATAGTGCATATACTGCATATACTACATATACTGCATATAGTGCATATACTGCATATACTACATATACTGCATATGGGTCATTCCATGAACGTGGGACACTTGTGTTTTCCATGTATTTCAGATATTGGGGCCTGTGTTATTCCTTACATCGTACGAGCTGATGATTATAACTTTCACCTATTGTTGCATCTCATACAGATCTACTATGACAACAAACAAAAATTTCTTAGGTCTCCCCTATTTTGATCCATTAACTTTAGTCAGTATATTACACAACGTAACAAGACACGGTGTCCCCTTGTAATTTTGTTACATCGTTAACCTCATATCAGGTGAAGCAGGAAGTAAATACATGACACCAGTTTTAATGTTTGTATCTATTATTTTAAAAGATGACAACCTACAAAACTATGATAAATAAGGTAACAAAACTGATTTTTTTTCTTTATTTAATGAACTTGAAATTTTGACCTCCATGTCACACTTTGGGTCCCACGTTCATGGAATGACCCATATACCGCATATACCGCATATACCGCATATACCGCATATACCGCATATACCGCATATACCGCATATACCGCATATACCGCATATACCGCATATCCCGCATATACCGCATATACCGCATTTTAAATATAAAACTACATAATAGCAAAATCACTGTTCGTTCAAAGCAGAATTTTCTATTATAGCAGTATTATAGCGCACTGCCCCTGAAACTACAGTCGTGCTCGGTTATATTATGTAGACTTTTATCTCCGTAAGTAAATTGTGTATTACAATGTATTACAAAGTAACAAACAACAGTTCGGCAAATTTTCACATCGCAGCAAACCTAAGGCTCCAGCCGACTGGAGATTTATAAACGTTTATATAATTTTTATAAAATTTTAACGATACATTTTCAGTAGCCACATCCAGGGCTCTAGGTGCCGTCTGGTTTTTATTCTGCCTCAGCCTTTATTCTAGTAAATATGGTTTTTCATTTCATTTGCCAACTGAGGCTCTAAATGCCGACTGAGAAAATATTGGTGGGGGGGCGGTTACACCCCATCCCATACCCCGTTTGCTAGGGTTATGTGCGTGTAAACTAGTAGGAGGTGCATGGTTATATAATCCGCATATATAACAATATTTTGACCGGCAGGGCATGGGGTAGCGCACGGAGTTAGAAGATGTACCGGTCGGGGTTTGTCTTTCTGGGTGCGTCTGCCCCATCCTCCCGGTAATCTATCAGTCAGCCTTTTGAGCCTTATTGGCGAATAAGACTAAAATCAAAGTATATAACAAAGGACCAATTAATTTGATCTTGCCCTTTGTAATTACGACCTTTGTAATTACTAAATAATCACCACTGACTGAGATTTGACAGAATAGGGACAATGGTACCCACCAAGTTTCTATTTGTTTCCGTGTACCCATCAAGAAACATTCTAAAGAAAATGGATAATAGGATGACAATGGTGGTACCCCACAAACCGGAATTTTAAGGTTGTGTGTGTGTGTGTGTGTGTGAGTAAGCGTACCATTCATTGTGTGGACCTGAGAACAAAAGAGGTCCACACAACGTATGGAGTGCTTGCGCTGTGTGGACTCGCACACGTCCACACAATGTTTTTGGACTTTGGAAAAGTACGAATATCTCTGAAATTAGTAATTTGTCTAGGCAGGTTCTTTGACTTAAATCGAATGATATTATTAAAAGGGAAAAATAGAACGAAAACCGCTCTCAAAACACTCTTCTGTGTGAAATGGGAACGATTTTAAGAATTTCCTATCCTTAAGTACACGAGAACAAAGGAATGTCCACATAACGATAGCTACGCTTACCTGTGTGTGTGGTTGTGTGTAACTCACTCCTGAAATCATGTTTATATTCTGTCACTGATTACAACTTGGTTTTATTTCTGGTTCCTGCTGTATCTTACTTGTCCTTAATTAAATTTCATTTGTTTGTCTGTTTGTTTGTTTAAACAAACAAACAGAGGAATATAAGAAATCTCAAGAAATACTGTTACATTGTACAGTCGGGTATAATCACAGTTATAATATTTAAAAAAAAAACTTGACATAATGAATATGGTGTATGCAACTGCACTGCTATAGACACGGGACCCACACTACACGTTTACATGTATAATCATAATGCAAAACCTAATGACATGTGACTGCAATCGAAATGATTGAATGCCAAATAATTACAAAGATAACAGGTTTTATATGCCTTAGGGGCTCACAAACACAATGACAACTATTATAAACACAACCCACCCAGTTCTGGTAACATTGGATTACTATAAAATGGGTACCTTTTAGTGCCAACTTGCACAACCTGAATCTTTTTTAATTAAGAACTGGATTTGGGCAAAGCGCCACCAAGCATCAAAGGAAATAGCGCCCTCATGTGACCAAATAGGCTAGTTCCTATATTAGGTGTTCAAGTTAACTTCTGGTTCAATCAAGTGGGCAGTTAATGACGTCATAATCATATTTATGAAAAGGTCTGATGTCTTTTATCATGCCAATATCAATTTCATCTTGAAAATACCTATACATTTTGTCTTAGAATGTGTTGATCTGTGATGACGTCATCAAACATATTTTTAAAGATAAGACGTGACTAGTCACTTTATTCACATAAGTCATACTCAAATTCCCTATCACATTGGCAGCAGACTGTACAATAGTGCTGCAGAAATGTCACATAATTCGAGGTGTAATTTTCAAAAATATTAAGTCTTTATTTAATGTAATTCGATATCTGATGAAGCCATCATGACGTCACAACTTCATTATGACATTAAATATATTTACTTTCATGTCAACGTAAAAGTATTTGTGAAGTTATAAGTTATTCTGAACTTTGCAAAATAGTAATTCACTTTCAATTATTAAAGTTTTATTTGATGTAGAAGAGTTGAATAACATAACAAGCGTACATTTGTCTTTTCTGATCGCGCAAAAAACGGCAACTTATTTTGATCATAGCTTCCGTTTCACATTCGTGATTTTTTTTTCAAATTTCACAATTAAGTTTTTATCGTTGTTTTCTAATGTAGCTAATTTGGTTGAATACATTTGAGCTTGAAAAAAAAAATATTATTTAAACTTATCGAAAGACGGCACTGTCAAATGTTATGACGTTATCATTTACATAGTTGACCGGAGACCTAAAAAGAGGATCTTTACTTCAACCGGTTTGAACCGGAAGACAAAGTCAAATTGTAGTCATGTCTGTTTAACTTTTTCCAAATAATATAACACTCTTCCGATGATGTCCAGAAGTTATGATTTTTGAAAATGATAAACTTTGAATTAATGTAATTTAACACACTATGACGTCATTATGACGTCGTTGTTTGGGTGTTGTTTTTATGTTGAGGTTCAAGTATCTTTCAAGGTTCACAAGAATACCTTTTTTAGATGATGAAAGAACGTGTATTCTTGCCATCTGTGCATTATTTATAATCATTCGTGAGAAGTGGGTACGAGGCTGCTCATATAAGCCCTGGGAATGAGGATAATTGGTGAGAGGTTCTTATATATTCTGCTCGTAAAGTCTTGCACGCGGTTCATGGTTACAGTTTATGTTTAATATTTGCCTTTTCTTGAAGAATCCGCAAAGTTTCCAGACCTAAAATACGTTGCCAATGAAACATCCTAAATTTCCTACGTATTTTTAAGGTGTTATGCAAGCTTGTTTCTTTTCAACCACACAAATTTACCAAATATAACTTGGAAAGTTAATGTACTAAAAGTAGTGTGGTGGCTGACCGTGAGCTGGAAGCATGTGGTAATTGATAGGTGAATAAACCAGCTCACAGTCAGTGGCTTGGGGGACGTGTTGACTTAATAAATGTTCTACTGGTGCAGTGTTTATTTTACAATTACTGTACTGGTTGAGAGTTGAAAAGAGTTGAGGTGAAATTGGAGTTTAGAATTCGGATTTTTGGCTATTTTCGAAAATTGGATACAGTGGATGTGTTGATTTCATTACCAACCTTTGCCGATAAAAATGTTACATCCATATCTATGTTTATTTTGCTTATTCATATTACCAGACCATTGACTTTTTTATTTTATTCTTTTTATTTTATTTTTTTGGGGGGCAGGGGTTGGAGTGGGAGGACTCCGACCCTATCCTGATCGGTACATGAAGGTAAACAAAGTGATACACACATTTAACCTTGGTTTTCCCATATTTCAGAACTCGGAACGAAACAACACAAGGTGGAAACAGTCCTTTTGGATTTTCAAAAATATCCCGTATTTTCTTTTCAGAACGAAACAACGGTGGATCATGGATGAGAGGAATCGTTTTCGTTCAGCAGGTGAACAGGACGAGACCCTTGACCGTGGCTTACTTGGCCCAAACAACGATAAACAGGTAATAATGAAATTCGGACTCTGTGTTGTTCTCTAAACTTTGAGGATATACTAAAATCTCCTTGCCTTTTTAACTTAAAACCATGGCCAAAACATGTAATAATTATGTGTCAGCCATAAATGTAGCGGGCCTTAATTATTTAAAAAGGTTATTGAAGGGCAAAATTCAGTGGCGTTGTAGCTAGGTTTTGCGGGGAGCGGGGGGGGGGGGGTGGGCACATACAGAAAAAAATCCGACTCTGCAGCGGCGGACTGGACCGGCATGCTAATATTTATTTTTTTCCCCGTTAATTTGGAGTAATTTTTAAAGAAATGTTGGGAGAAAGTAAAGCACAAATTTTTTAAGTGAAAATAATGTTATTTCCGAATTTGACCAGCAATCCGTCCGGGGGAACGCCTCCGTGCCACGGTTAAGCTACGCCACTGCCAATAGTTATAATGGATTTAAAATACATGTATCTTGTCAATATTTTTGACAGTCAAGACTGTAATTGTAATTTGTTTGTTCATAACCATTTTTGGGGTTCGTTAGAAGTAAATATGTTTACCATCATACAATGACCATCATCATACAATGACCTATATGGTTTTAACAAACACTAGCATCAGGTTATATCTTGTATAGTATTCTATTCTATAAAGACTGTAAATTCTTGATAAACAGTCTTATATTTTCTTTCTGTAAGGCAATGATTATAATTGAGGCCGTCCACCTCCCCCTACCCCCATGGTGACGTGTCCGTCTTTTAACTTTAGAATGTTTTCCAAGTGGACCTTTCATTTGTATGTTTGTATGTCTGTCGGTTGGGCTGTAGATCTGGCGGACTGTCTGTCTGTGTGACGAGTGGACTGTCAATCTGTTTGTTTGTTTGTTTGTCTTTTTTGTTAAATATTTTTTATAACAAATACATTGGAAAACAATTACATATAAGCTAAATGAGAAAGTGAAAAAGCAGAATAAACAAGGTGTCCCAAAATGTCCCTCTGAGAGATCGTAAAATAATTGCCGAAATTCAAAACTAATCATAATTTAATGTCCAAATGTCCAAATGTCCCGTTGGATTCGCTTCACTGGTTTTGAATAAACAGCTTATCAAAACTGTCGTGCTTTTGGGGCCATTGGCTAATGAGAAGGAAAGTCACACCACACAACATGTCTTTTTGTCTGTGTTATTCTGGAAGTTTTAAATAATCATCAAAAGATAAATAAGTTATTAAAATAACGAAATATGGATAATGCATTGCTACCTTTTATTTGTTATGAAAAGACCACATGTTGAAAAATAAGATGAAACACAAAAAGCCAAGTTGTGTTGTGTGAGTTTCCTTCTGTAATATAGCAAATTTGGGATGCCCCCAAAATCACTACTGTTACATAATACTATATTATGTATTCAAAACCAATCAAGCGAATCCAAAGTGTACAGAATTAAAATAATTTTTCATATTTGGGCATTAAATTACAATTAGTTTTGAATTTCGGCAATTATTTCATGATCTCTCAGAAGGACATTTTCGGGGAACACCGTGTATATTTTGCTAAGATAGCCCAAAGACCTTGACCACTAAAGGATAAATTGTGTTCTGTCAGTACATTATAAATAGTATTGTATTACAAAGTTATAATATTTATCGAGTCAATAAACTTATCGCTTTTCGTTTGATAGAATAATCCAAAAGGACGAAAGAAAGGAGCCATTGCAGCGGTTCCAGACGAACAATAATGACTTTATACTGGATGTGCTTGAGGGCAAACATAATTTGTCCAAAATACCAAGGAGGGGACGAACAAAGCTTCAAAACGCAGCAATACAGCGACTTAGACGATGACAGGGAAGTGTGCGCGTAGCAAACGCCATCAACCCGCTCACAAACAAGCAAGAAACTCGCATTGTTTCGATTGTTGATGATAGAATCATCATACGTAAGAGCGAACAAACAACAGTTGCGCGTAAATTTCACCACGACTACGGATGTAATGGACCACGTCGTATTGTTGATCTCGCGGGAGGTATGTTTATTGGATGTAGTAGGAACAGTATCAAAGACACTCTCAGCAAAATGAAGCGCCATTGCAGATTACATCCAATTGTTAATAACAGTGCTCCACTGAGACCAATCATAGCAACAGCTCCTCAAGAACGAAATCAGATTGACTTGATTTCATTGGAGTCATTTCCAGCCAAGCACCGAGGTAAAATGTACAAGTACATCCTATCAATACTTGATGTGTTTTCAAGATACCTGTGGCTGCGGCCAATGGCTTCAAAAGAGAGTGGTGAGATAGCAAGACACCTGTCAACTTTGTATCAGGATATAGGACCCCCACGGATTTTGCAAACAGATCTCTTTCTTCCGGTTGTTTCCCTAATAGCCAGAAGGTTGCTCATGTTAAACCACTCCTAAAGAAACCCAATTTGGACAAGGAAGTTTTCAAAAATTACCGACCAGTAGCGAATTTAAAGTACCTTGGAAAAACAATCGAGCGAGTTGTTTCATCACGGATCTCTGACCATGTTCGTGCTAATAACCTGTCGGACACATTTCAGTCAGCCTACAAACCATTTCATGGAACGGAAACTGCTCTTCTTCGCGTCAACAATGACATTTTATCTGCCATGGATTATGGAAAAATCAATTCTTTTGTTTTGTTACACTTAAGCGCCGCTTTTGACACTGTCGATCATAAAATCCTTCTCTCCCGCCTTCAATATCATCTTGGAATACATGACACAGCCCTGGATTGGTGTAAGTCCTACCTTTTAAATAGGCCTCAGCATGTTTGTATTGGTAACCCTATCTCCAAGCCTGTTACTCTTGACTATTCTGTACCCCAAGGCTCTGAACTCGGCCCACAGTGGTTTACTGTTTATACCTTTCCAGTTCGTGATATCATTTTGAAGTATAATTTAAATTACCATGTTTACGCTGATGACACGCAGCTTTACATTACTTTAAATCTTCTCAAGAACCTGCTGATTCCTGCATTAAAACACTGGAGAAATGTATTCAAGAGATTCGAAGTTGGATGAGACAAAACTTCCTGAAATTGAACGATGAAAAAACAGAATTTGTTCTATTTGGATCACGTCAGCAATTGTCTAAAGTTTATCTTCCATTTATTACAATTGGTGACTCGCAGATAACCCCTTCATTACATGCACGTAATTTGGGTGTTATATTTGACTCGACAATGACTTTAAAACCACATATCTCCAACATTGTTCGCATATCATCATTTCATATCAGAAATATAAGCCGAATTAGGAAATACTTGAATAAAAGTGCTGCTGAACAAATTATACATGCATTTGTCACATCACGGCTCGATAACGGGAATGCTCTCCTTTACGGTCTTCCGCAGAATCAAATATCTCGTCTTCAGCACATACAAAACACAGCAGCTCGTGTTGTGACATTGTCCAGAAAGTCATGCCATATCACGCCAATCTTGAAAGAACTGCACTGGCTTCCTCTTTCACAGAGAATTGTTTTTAAACTTATGCTAATTGTTCCCAAATCTTTTAATAACATTGCTCCAATTTATATTTCTGAACTACTTAAAGTCTACACTCCATCACGCAATTTGCGCTCAGCAACATGTCACTCCTCAAGGAACCAACTTCAAAACGGAACTGGGGTGATAGGTCGTTTTCTGTCGCAGCTCCGAGACTCTGGAATCATCTTCCAACTAAACTCAAATCTTGTCATAGTATAACCAGATTCAAGTCGATGCTTAAAACTCATCTTATGTCACAACTCTTCAAAGATGATGTATATTTGTAGTTGTCATTGTGGGTACATATATCTCGGTACATAATTTGTTTCCCTATGCTATCATTTAATATATTGTTTGTATTAATGTTTTCTCTTGTTTCCGCGCCTTGAGCGCCCAGCAGGGTGGATATGTGCGCGCTAAAAATCTTTATTATTATTTATTATTATGGAACTGAATTTGACGGAGCAGTAAAATAAATATGCACGAAGCTTCAAATAAAGATTATCAAGGGAAGAGTGGCTCATCCTCTGAGTCAAGGAAAATCGAAAGGTCCCAAAACATGGAAACGCAACTAGCATACGGCATTCACCGCTTTGCAAAGGGTCAAACGAATTGGGTTGCTGAGCTTCCACTTTACCAACAAACCCAAAATGAAGCAGGACACAGATCTCTGGGTGTGGCAAGTCCGTTTGAAGTGTTCTACGGAAGAACATCGAATAGATTTAAAAATAGGATAAGTGTTGGAGAAAGTGGAACGACCTTAGATCCAAATGAGACAGAATTGGAGGAAGAGCCTTGGGGCCAAAGGCAGTTGTTGCAACAGATGACTTAAGGACATTCTCAAATCAGTTCATCATTTGGGCAAAGAGCCACACTTGAAAGTAGAAAAGCTGCAAAACAAATGATTGAAAGACAAAAGAAATTCACCTGCCGATAAAGTACAATGTTGGCGATCATGTGCTTGTCAAGCACGTCAGATCAAAGGGGAAATGTTGGTAAGCAGGAAAAGTCGTCATGCCTTTAAATGTTTTGAAGCAACCGTGTTACAAGCAGACCACCAGAAAGACAAGTACAAGGTAGAGTTCTCCATTGACGGGAAGAATGTAATTAAAACGGCAATGGTAAACGATCTGATATCTGTAACACGTGGGTGAACTTTAAAAAAAATTGAACAAAAAAAGTTTCTCAAAGACAACGTCGACACGAAAAGCACGAAGGGTTGTTCAGGTTTGCCAATGAAGACGACCAGTGCAAAAGGGCCATCAACCCAGGGGGTGTTCATACTTAATGCACTGGTATTGCTGCGGACAAACACATTTTGTGGAAACCGTCGCATAACGTGGCTAACAACGCATTCTTTGAGCCGCTGCTTGAGAAAATAAGAGAAAGGAATGGGAACGATTTAAAAGTCTTGGTGCTTTCATTAATGCCCATTTAAAGCTTCTTACTTCAAAGATTGTGCTGACACTGCCAAAGATAACCTAATCGCTTACGCCCATGGAACTAGGATTTCTTGAGAAAGGGGACACCTCAAAAGATGGCAATTGTTTATTCCACTGTCTGGTCGACCAGTTACTGAGGACAAGGGCTAGCACACAACTTGATCATTGTCAGTTAAGACATCAATTAGTTGACTTTCTGAGGAGAAATCCTACAACCTCAGATGGTGAACATTTGCAGTCGTTGGGATGAATACCTGGAAAGGATGGAAAATAATGAATGGGGGACCAATCCATTATACAGGCATTGCAAATTTATTTCAGGCAACGGTCCAAATAATATCAGCATGGGCGAGACCGGCCTACGACTACGTTGTAAGCCCTACAGTGGAACTGCCAGATGTTTACCAATACTGCTGGGACATGTGTTTGAAAGACATGATATCAGCTTACGAACCCCTAATTTTTGCGTTGCAAGACCAAGTTGTATATCCTATCTCCGTACAAAAGACCACATCAAAGGTCCAGATAATTCAACAGATACTATCCCAGAAAATGTGACAACAACCTATGACGACGTTCTGCAGTACTTGTAACAGAACATGAAGCAAGATTATTGGAAAACTCACATCAGGCTGCAGAAGGTAATTCATATGATCAACACAGATATGAGAGGAGCTTGGGCTCGATATTCCATTGATTTTATGCTTGACAGAGGAAGACAATTTCATTCAACCGGCCGATTTGTTGAAGTTCTAGAAGAAGATATGCGTGTTTTGACGGTATCAACGTAACCATTTGGGACCAACTTGGGGGAGGGCAATCTATAGAGGAAGTGACTCCTGCGTTACGGTATTGGCTGCATGATGTTCAGTCCTTGAGTGAACCACCTCGACATTTATCACCAAACGTTGTTGTTCTTCCCAGTGAGGAATGTGAGCGTTTTAGGGTCATGGTGTGATGGAGTGATAACACTTGCTTTACAGAAATGCAAGCTTGGGAAGGCACGCTTTGTAGCTAGCTCACTGCGTCAACGGCAACGAAGTAACACTCGACGTATAACATCCAAACAGTTTTTGTTAAACATATTTTAGCTTTATTGCCAGCCTTTTTAATTACACTAATTATCTAATTTAAAAGCAAAATTTAGACAAACGTTTTCACGATGTAACACTCATCTTTTATTTCCAATAGTAATACAAAGGCACACCCTGCGCATAGGCGAAAAAAAAAACGTTTTTACGAAGTACCGATAGCACTCGTCTATGTAGTGTGCGTTGTTTTCCGTTTACACATAGCACTCAACGCATTGTAATACTTTTAAGATTGTTGTTATTTTGTTTTACAAACTGGCACATTCATTAACTATGTTTCAGTGTTTAATTATGCATTAATGAATTTCGTTAACGGATAATTTTATGGGGAAATGTTATATTAAAAAGATAACTTAGACACCATTTTCTTCTATTTCTGAATCTTTCTAGTATCTATCTACATGAGTGCTCCTTCGTAGTACCCTTGATGACTCATTTGTGACGGCATGCCAGTTGTTTATGTCACGGACAGGGTTAGGGTAGTTGTTGTCTGTCCATCAACGAGTAAAAGTTAGGATGCCACGACGAATAGACAAAACAATAAAAAATAAACAGTTCTTTCTTTGATTCGCAAATAACAATAATTGAATTTATTGTTAGAAAATTAACTTAATTTGGAAATACACATGTATACAATAAGAGTTGTAGACAGTTTCATGAAATAATTGTTAAATAAACCCTAAGTACGGCTACGAGTTCATCAAACTCTATGTATTTAAATGACTGGTTTAAAAAATTCGAATAAAATCCAGATGGAATAAACCCACTAAAATAAGTAAATAAATCCGATCCAAACAAGTCCAGAATAAATCAAATCCAAAGGAAATAAAACAAAATAAAATGTAATCCCCAGATGCCATCAATATAAAGCCAACATCTCTGTCTCTCAGTATGTCCAATAAAACAGATAATTATACAAAATACACATAAAAAATTAACAACAAACAGCCGTTGTCTAGACCACATGGTCTACATGTAAAAGTGTAACGAAAAAAACTTTACATGACTCAATCATAAAACGGCAAAAATAACTATTTCAAAAATATTTGGACACATATGAAACTAACCAGCAAATGGCAGAAAGCGGATAAACAAAAAGATCCAAGCCTCTAGTCGAATGGACAAAGAATCCAAAAAGTGATAAAATCCGCAGCAAATTGTTGCTTAATTAATCAACAGATAACTTCTCTGTGTGAGCTTTGAAAACTATTTCAGCTTATTAAATTGTGATTTTATTGAGTCCGTTTCTGGAAAAAAATGGCTATAAATATATTTATCGTTTATTGGGAAATGGAATAAGGCGAGGTTACGTACGAATCCATAACGGCATGGGGTCCGGGGCCCGCCCAAGAGCACCAGAAGCTTTAGTTTTGTAGATGCTAATCCCTTCCAAAATTAGGACTTGAGAGAAAGAATAAAACTCCTTTTCCCAACAAACAAAAATAAAAACAAACAAA